>CAJQUN010000186.1:0-600000 GCA_907163345.1 Haberlea rhodopensis
ATTTTAAACAAGTTCGGACGTTTTTGATAAATGTTCCTATTACGTGCAATAATAAGAGTATGTGTCTTGAGTAAATTGTTATCTTTGTTGGAAGAAGAGGTTTTGAGAAATTTTCAGAATTACGCAAGGTTTTTGATTTTTTGATAAATTCCGATTTCGTGGCAAATATTCGAGTATATGTCTAGAGTACATCATTTTCTTGGTTCGAATAAATATTTGAGAAATTTTAACAATTTCGGACGTTTTTTTTTATTTTTGATAAATTCTTTTTCGTGCAATTATAATAGTATGCGTCTTGAATAAATAATTTTTTTGATGGAAGAAGGTTTTGAGAAATTTTCAGAAATTAAGTAAGTTTTTTGATTTTTTGATAAATTCCGATTTCGTGCGAATATTCGAGTATATGTCTAGAGTACATCATTTTCTTGGTTCGAATAAGTATTTGAGAAATTTTAACAATTTCGACGTTTTTTTGATGTTTTGATAAGTTTCTATTTCGTGCAATTATAAGAGTATGTGTCTTGAGTACATAATTTTCTTGGTTGGAAGAAGGTTTTGAGAAATTTTCAGAATTACGTAAGTTTTTTGATTTTTTGATAAATTTCGATTTCGTGCGAATATTCGAGTATATGTCTTGAGTACATCATTTTCTTGGTTCGAATTAAGTATTTGAGAAATTTTAACAATTTCGGACGTTTTTTTATTTTTGATAAATTTCTATTTCGTGCAATTATAAGAGTATGTGTCTTGAGTACATAATTTTCTTGGTTGGAAGAAGGTTTTGAGAAATTTTCAGAATTACGTAAGTTTTTTGATTTTTTGATAAATTCCGATTTCGTGCGAATATTCGAGTATATGTCTAGAGTACATCATTTTCTTGGTTCGAATAAGTATTTGAGAAATTTTAACAATTTCGGACGTTTTTTTGATTTTTGATAAATTTCTATTTCGTGCAATTATAAGAGTATGTGTCTTGAGTACATAATTTTCTTGGTTGGAAGAAGGTTTTGAGAAATTTTAGAATTACGTAAGTTTTTTGATTTTTGATAAATTCGATTTCGTGCGAATATTCGAGTATATGTCTTGAGTAAATCATTTTCTTGGTTCGAATAAGTATTTGAGAAATTTTAACAATTCGAGTGTTTTTTTGATTTTTTGATAAAATTTTATTTCGTGCAATTATAAGAGTATGTGTCTTGAGTACATAATTTATCTGGTTGGAAGAAGGTTTTGATGATATTTTCAGAATTACGTAAGTTTTTTGATTTTTTGATAAATTTCGATTTCGTGCGAATAATTCGAGTATATGTTTGAGTTATCATTTCCTGGTTCGAATAAGTATTTGAGAAATTTTAACAATTTCGGACGTTTTTTTGATTTTTCTGATAAATTTCTATTTCGTGCAATTATAAGAGTATGTGTCTTGAGTACATAATTTTCTTGTTGGAAGAAGGTTTTGAGAAATTTTCAGAAATTACGTAAGTTTTTTGATTTTTTCGATAAATTTCGATTTCGTGCGAATATTCGAGTATATGTCTTGAGTATATCATTTTCTTGGTTCGAATAAGTATTTGAGAAATTTTAACAATTTCGGACGTTTTTTGATGTTTTGATAAATTTCTATTTCGTGCAATTATAAGCGTATGTGTCTTGAGTACATTATTATCTTGGTTGGAAGAATGTTTTGAGAAATTTTCAGAATTACGTAAGTTTTTTGATTTTTTGATAAATTCCGATTTCGTGCGAATATTCGAGTATATGTCTAGAGTACATCATTTTCTTGGTTCGAATAAGTATTTGAGAAATTTTAACAATTTCGGACGTTTTTTTTTATTTTTTGATAAATTTCTATTTCGTGCAATTATAATAGTATGTGTCTTGAGTAAATAATTTTTCTTGTATGGAAGAAGGTTTTGAGAAATTTTCAGAAATACGTAAGTTTTTTGATTTTTTGATAAATTTCGATTTCGTGCGGAATATTCGAGTATATGTCTTGTGTACATCATTTCTTGGTTCGAATAAGTATTTGAGAAATTTTAACAATTTCGGACGTTTTTTTTATTTTTTGATAAATTTCTATTTCGTGCAATTATAAGAGTATGTGTCTTGAGTACATAATTTTCTTGGTTGGAAGAAGGTTTTGAGAAATTTTCAGAATTACGTAAGTTTTTTGATTTTTTGATAAATTTCGATTTCGTGCGAATATTCGAGTATATGTCTAGAGTACATCATTTTCTTGGTTCGAATAAGTATTTGAGAAATTTTAACAATTTCGGACGTTTTTTTTATTTTTGATAAATTCTATTTCGTGCAATTATAAGAGTATGTGTCTTGAGTACATAATTTTCTTGGTTGGAAGAAGGTTTTGAGAAATTTTCAGAATTACGTAAGTTTTTTGATTTTTTGATAAATTTCGATTTCGTGCGAATATTCGAGTATATGTCTTGAGTACATCATTTTCTTGGTTCGAATAAGTATTTGAGAAATTTTAACAATTTCGGACGTTTTTTTTATTTTTTGATAAATTTCTATTTCGTGCAATTATAAGAGTATGTGTCTTGAGTACATAATTTTCTTTGTTGGAAGAAGGTTTTGAGAAATTTTCAGAAGTTACGTAAGTTTTTTGATTTTTTGATAAATTTCGATTTCGTGCGAATATTCGAGTATATGTTTGAGTATATCATTTTCTTTGTTCGAATAAGTATTTGAGAAATTTTAACAATTTCGAACGTTGTTTTGATGTTTTGATAAGTTTCTATTTCGTGCAATTATAAGAGTATGTGTCTTGAGTACATTGTTTTCTTGGTTGGAAGATGTTTTGAGAAATTTTCAGAATTACATAAGTTTTTTGATTTTTTGATAAATTTCGATTTCGTGCGAATATTAGAGTATATTTCTTGTGTACATCATTTTCTTGTTTCGAATAAGTATTTGAGAGATTTTAACAATTTTGGACTTTTTTTTTATTTTTTGATAAATTTATATTTCGTGCAATTATAAGAGTATGTGTCTTGAATACATAATTTTTTTGTTGGAAGAAGGTTTTGAGAAATTTTCAGAAATTACGTAAGTTTTTTGATTTTTTGATAAATTTCGATTTCGTGCGAATATTCGAGTATATGTCTTAGAGTACATCATTTTCTTGGTTCGAATAAGTATTTGAGAAATTTTAACAATTTCGGACGTTTTTTTGATTTTTTGATAAATTTCTATTTCGTGCAATTATAAGAGTATGTGTCTTGAGTACATAATTTATCTTGGTTGGAAGAAGGTTTTGAGAAATTTTCAGAATTACGTAAGTTTTTTGATTTTTTGATAAATTCCGATTTCGTGCGAATATTCGAGTATATGTCTAGAGTACATCATTTTCTTGGTTCGAATAAGTATTTGAGAAATTTTAACAATTTCGGACGTTTTTTTTGATTTTTTGATAAATTTCTATTTCGTGCAATTATAAGAGTATGTGTCTTGAGTACATAATTTTCTTGGTTGGAAGAAGGTTTTGAGAAATTTTCAGAAATTACGTAAGTTTTTTGATTTTTTGATAAATTTCGATTTCGTGCGAATATTCGAGTATATGTCTTGAGTATATCATTTCTTGGTTCGAATAAGTATTTGAGAAATTTTAACAATTTCGGACGTTTTTTTGATGTTTTGATAAATTTCTATTTCGTGCAATTATAAGAGTATGTGTCTTGAGTACATAATTTTCTTGGTTGGAAGAAGGTTTTGAGAAATTTTCAGAATTACGTAAGTTTTTTGATTTTTTGATAAATTTCGATTTCGTGCGAATATTCGAGTATATGTCTAGAGTACATCATTTTCTTGGTTCGAATAAGTATTTGAGAAATTTTAACAATTTCGGACGTTTTTTTGATTTTTTGATAAATTTCTATTTCGTGCAATTATAAGAGTATGTGTCTTGAGTACATAATTTTCTTGGTTGGAAGAAGGTTTGAGAAATTTTCAGAATTACGTAAGTTTTTTGATTTTTTGATAAATTTCGATTTCGTGCGAATATTCGAGTATATATGTCTTGGTACATCATTTTCTTGTTTCGAATAAGTATTTGAGAGATTTTAACAATTTTGGACATTTTTTTATTTTTTGATAAATTTATATTTCGTGCAATTATAAGAGTATTTGTCTTGAGTACATAATTTTTTTGGTTGGAAGAAGGTTTTGAGAAATTTTCAGAAATTAAGTAAGTTATTTGATTTTTTGATAAATTCCGATTTCGTGCGAATATTCGAGTATATGTCTAGAGTACATCATTTTCTTGGTTCGAATAAGTATTTGAGAAATTTTAACAATTTCGGAAGTTTTTTTGATGCTTTGATAAAGTTTCTATTTCGTGCAATTATAAGAGTATGTGTCTTGAGTACATATGTTATCTTGGTTGGAAGAAGGTTTTGAGAAATTTTCAGAATTACGTAAGTTTATTGATTTTTTGATAAATTCCGATTTCGTGCGAATATTCGAGTATATGTCTAGTGTACATCATTTTCTTGGTTCGAATAATTATTTGAGAAATTTTAACAATTTCGGACGTTTTTTTTTATTTTTTGATAAATTTCTATTTCGTGCAATTATAAGAGTATGTGTCTTGAGTACATAATTTTCTTGGTTGGAAGAAGGTTTTTGAGAAATTTTCAGAAATTACGTAAGTTTTTTGATTTTTTGATAAATTTCGATTTCGTGCGAATATTCGAGTATATGTCTTAGAGTACATCATTTTCTTGGTTCGAATAAGTATTTGAGAAATTTTAACAATTTCGGACGTTTTTTTTGATTTTTTGATAAATTTCTATTTCGTGCAATTATAAGAGTATGTGTCTTGAGTACATAATTTTCTTGGTTGGAAGAAGGTTTTGAGAAATTTTCAGAATACGTAAGTTTTTTGATTTTTTGATAAATTTCGATTTCGTGCGAATATTCGAGTATATGTCTTGAGTACATCATTTTCTTGGTTCGAATAAGTATTTGAGAAATTTTAACAATTTCGGACGTTTTTTTTATGTTTTGATAAATTTCTATTTCGTGCAATTATAAGAGTATGTGTCTTGAGTACATAATTTTCTTGGTTGGAAGAAGGTTTTGAGAAATTTTCAGAAATTACGTAAGTTTTTTGATTTTTTGATAAATTTCGATTTCGTGCGAATATTCGAGTATATGTCTAGAGTACATCATTTTCTTGGTTCGAATAAGTATTTGAGAAATTTTAACAATTTCGGACGTTTTTTTGATGTTTTGATAAATTTCTATTTCGTGCAATTATAAGAGTATGTGTCTTGAGTACATAATTTTCTTGGTTGGAAGAAGGTTTTGAGAAATTTTCAGAATTACGTAAGTTTTTTGATTTTTTGATAAATTCCGATTTCGTGCGAATATTCGAGTATATGTCTAGAGTACATCATTTTCTTGGTTCGAATAAGTATTTGAGAAATTTTAACAATTTCGGACGTTTTTTTTGATTTTTTGATAAATTTCTTTTTCGTTCAATTATAAGACTATGTGTCTTGACTAAATAATTTTCTTGGATGGAAGAAGGTTTTTAGAAATTTTCAGAATTACTTAAGTTTTCTGATTTTTTGATAAATTTCTATTTCGTGCGAATATTCGAGTATATGTCTTGTGTACATCACTTTCTTGGTTCGAATAAGTATTTGAGAAAATTTTAACAATTTTGGACGTTTTTTTTAATTTTTGATAAATTTCTATTTCGTGCAATTATAAGAGTGTGTGTCTTGAGTACATTATTTTCTTGGTTGAAAGAAGGTTTTGAGAAATTTTCAGAATTACGTAAGTTATGTGTCTTGAGTACATTATTTTCTTGGTTGGAAGAAGGTTTTGAGAAATTTTCAGAATAACGTAAGTTTTTTGATTTTTTGATAAATTCCGATTTCGTGAGAAATTCGAGTATATGTCTAGAGTACATCATTTTCTTGGTTCGAATAAGTATTTGAGAAATTTTAAAAATTTCGGACGTTTTTTTTATGTTTTTATAAATTTCTAACTCGTGCAATTATCAAAGTATGTTTCTTGAGTACATTGTTATCTTGGTTGGAAGAAGGTTTTGAGAAATTTTCAGAATTACGTAAGTTTTTTGATTTTTTGATAAATTCCGATTTTGTGCGAATATTCAAGTATATGTCTAGAGTACATCATTTTCTTGGTTCGAATAAGTATTTGAGAAATTTTAACAATTTCGGACGTTTTTTTTATTTTTTGATAAATTTCTTTTTCGTGCAATTATAAGAGTATGTGTCTTGAGTAAATAATTGTCTTGGTTGGAAGAAGGTTTTGAGAAATTTTCTGAATTACGTAAGTTTTTTGAATTTTTGATAAATTTCGATTTCGTACGAATATTCGAGTATATATGTCTTGTGTACATCATTTTCTTGGTTCGAATAAGTATTTGAGAAATTTTAACAATTTCGGACGTTTTTTTGATTTTTTGATAAATTTCTATTTCGTGCAATTATAAGAGTATGTGTCTTGAGTACATAATTTTCTTTGTTGGAAGAAGGTTTTGAGAAATTTTCAGAATTACGTAAGTTTTTTGATTTTTTGATAAATTTCGATTTCGTGCGAATATTCGAGTATATGTTTTGAGTATATCATTTTCTTGTTCGAATAAGTATTTGAGAAATTTTAAGAATTTCGAACGTTGTTTTGATGTTTTGATAAGTTTCTATTTCGTGCAATTATAAGAGTATGTGTCTTGAGTACATTGTTTCTTGGTTGGAAGAAGGTTTTGAGAAATTTTCAGAATTACATAAGTTTTTTGATTTTTTGATAAATTTCGATTTCGTGCGAATATTAGAGTATATGTCTTGTGTACATCATTTTCTTGTTTCGAATAAGTATTTGAGAGATTTTAACAATTTTGGACTTTTTTTTATTTTTTGATAAATTTATATTTCGTGCAATTATAAGAGTATGTGTCTTGAATACATAATTTTTTGTTGGAAGAAGGTTTTGAGAAATTTTCAGAAATTAAGTAAGTTTTTTGATTTTTTGATAAATTCCGATTTCGTGCGAATATTCGAGTATATGTCTAGAGTACATCATTTTCTTGGTTCGAATAAGTATTTGAGAAATTTTAACAATTTCGGAAGTTTTTTTGTTGCTTTGATAAGTATCTATTTCGTGCAATTATAAGAGTATGTGTCTTGAGTACATTGTTATCTTGGTTGGAAGAAGGTTTTGATAAATTTTCAGAATTACGTAGGTTTATTGATTTTTTGATAAATTCCGATTTCGTGCGAATATTCGAGTATATGTCTAGAGTACATCATTTTCTTGGTTCGAATAATTATTTGAGAAATTTTAACAAATTCGGACGTTTTTTTTGATTTTTTGATAAATTTCTTTTTCCTGCAATTATAAAAGTATGTGTCTTGAATAAATAATTTTCTTGGATGGAAGAAGGTTTTGAGAAATTTTCAGAATTACGTAAGTTTTTTGATTTTTTGATAAATTTCGATTTCGTGCGAATATTCGAGTATATGTCTTGTGTACATCATTTTCTTGGTTCGAATAAGTATTTGAGAAATTTCAACAATTTTGGACGTTTTTTTTAATTTTTGATAAATTTCTATTTCGTGCAATTATAAGAGTGTGTGTCTTGAGTACATTATTTTCTTGGTTGGAAGAAGGTTTTGAGAAATTTTCAGAATTACGTAAGTTATGTGTCTTGAGTACATTATTTTCTTGGTTGGAAGAAGGTTTTGAGAAATTTTCAGAATTACGTTAGTTTTTTGATTTTTTTATAAATTCCGATTTATTGCGAATATTCGAGTATATGTCTAGAGTACATCATTTTCTTGGTTCGAATAAGTATTTGAGAAAGTTTAACAATTTCGGACATTTTTTTTATGTTTTTATAAATTTCTATTTCGTGCAATTATAAGAGTATGTTTCTTGAGTACATTGTTATCTTGGTTGAAAGAAGGTTTTGAGAAATTTTCAGAATTACGAAAGTTTTTTGATTTTTTGATAAATTTCGATTTCGTGAGAATATTCGAGTATATGTCTAGAGTACATCATTTTCTTGGTTCGAATAAGTATTTGAGAAATTTTAACAATTTCGGACGTTTTTTTGATGTTTTGATAAGTTTCTATTTCGTGCAATTATAAGAGTATGTGTGTTGAGTAAATAATTTTCGTTGATGGAAGAAGGTTTTGAGAAATTTTCAGAATTACGAAAGTTTTTTGATTTTTTGATTAATTCCGATTTCGTGCGAATATTCGAGTATATGTCTAGAGTACATCATTTTCTTGGTTCGAAAAAGTATTTGAGAAATTTTAACAATTTCGAACGTTTTTTTTTGATTTTTTGATAAATTTCTTTTTCGTGCAATTATAAGACTATGTGTCTTGACTAAATAATTTTCTTGGATGGAAGAAGGTTTTTAGAAATTTTCAGAATTACTTAAGTTTTCTGATTTTTTGATAAATTTCTATTTCGTGCGAATATTCGAGTATATGTCTTGTGTACATCACTTTCTTGGTTCGAATAAGTATTTGAGAAATTTTAACAATTTTGGACGTTTTTTTTAATTTTTGATAAATTTCTATTTCGTGCAATTATAAGTGTGTGTGTCTTGAGTATATTATTTTCTTGGTTGAAAGAAGGTTTTGAGAAATTTTCAGAATTACGTAAGTTATGTGTCTTGAGTACATTATTTTCTTGGTTGGAAGAAGGTTTTGAGAAATTTTCAGAATAACGTAAGTTTTTTGATTTTTTGATAAATTCCGATTTCGTGAGAAATTCGAGTATATGTCTAGAGTACATCATTTTCTTGGTTCGAATAAGTATTTGAGAAATTTTAAAAATTTCGGACGTTTTTTTTATGTTTTTATAAATTTCTAACTCGTGCAATTATCAAAGTATGTTTCTTGAGTACATTGTTATCTTGGTTGGAAGAAGGTTTTGAGAAATTTTCAGAATTACGTAAGTTTTTTGATTTTTTGATAAATTCCGATTTCGTGCGAATATTCAAGTATATGTCTAGAGTACATCATTTTCTTGGTTCGAATAAGTATTTGAGAAATTTTAACAATTTCGGACGTTTTTTTTATTTTTTGATAAATTTCTTTTTCGTGCAATTATAAGAGTATGTGTCTTGAGTAAATAATTGTCTTGGTTGGAAGAAGGTTTTGAGAAATTTTCTGAATTACGTAAGTTTTTTGAATTTTTGATAAATTTCGATTTCGTACGAATATTCGAGTATATATGTCTTGTGTACATCATTTTCTTGGTTCGAATAAGTATTTGAGAAATTTTAACAATTTCGGACGTTTTTTTGATTTTTTGATAAATTTCTATTTCGTGCAATTATAAGAGTATGTGTCTTGAGTACATAATTTTCTTTGTTGGAAGAAGGTTTTGAGAAATTTTCAGAAATTACGTAAGTTTTTTGATTTTTTGATAAATTTCGATTTCGTGCGAATATTCGAGTATATGTTTTGAGTATATCATTTTCTTTGTTCGAATAAGTATTTGAGAAATTTTAAGAATTTCGAACGTTGTTTTGATGTTTTGATAAGTTTCTATTTCGTGCAATTATAAGAGTATGTGTCTTGAGTACATTGTTTTCTTGGTTGGAAGAAGGTTTTGAGAAATTTTCAGAATTACATAAGTTTTTTTATTTTTTGATAAATTTCGATTTCGTGCGAATATTAGAGTATATGTCTTGTGTACATCATTTTCTTGTTTCGAATAAGTATTTGAGAGATTTTAACAATTTTGGACTTTTTTTTATTTTTTGATAAATTTATATTTCGTGCAATTATAAGAGTATGTGTCTTGAATACATAATTTTTTGTTGGAAGAAGGTTTTGAGAAATTTTCAGAAATTAAGTAAGTTTTTTGATTTTTTGATAAATTCCGATTTCGTGCGAATATTCGAGTATATGTCTAGAGTACATCATTTTCTTGGTTCGAATAAGTATTTGAGAAATTTTAACAATTTCGGAAGTTTTTTTGTTGCTTTGATAAGTATCTATTTCGTGCAATTATAAGAGTATGTGTCTTGAGTACATTGTTATCTTGGTTGGAAGAAGGTTTTGATAAATTTTCAGAATTACGTAGGTTTATTGATTTTTTGATAAATTCCGATTTCGTGCGAATATTCGAGTATATGTCTAGAGTACATCATTTTCTTGGTTCGAATAATTATTTGAGAAATTTTAACAAATTCGGACGTTTTTTTTTGATTTTTTGATAAATTTCTTTTTCCTTCAATTATAAAAGTATGTGTCTTGAATAAATAATTTTCTTGGATGGAAGAAGGTTTTGAGAAATTTTCAGAATTACGTACGTTTTTTGATTTTTTGATAAATTTCGATTTCGTGCGAATATTCGAGTATATGTCTTGTGTACATCATTTTCTTGGTTCGAATAAGTATTTGAGAAATTTCAACAATTTTGGACGTTTTTTTTTAATTTTTGATAAATTTCTATTTCGTGCAATTATAAGAGTGTGTGTCTTGAATACATTATTTTCTTGGTTGGAAGAAGGTTTTGAGAAATTTTCAGAATTACGTAAGTTATGTGTCTTGAGTACATTATTTTCTTGGTTGGAAGAAGGTTTTGAGAAATTTTCAGAAATTACGTAAGTTTTTTGATTTTTTGATAAATTTCGATTTCGTGCGAATATTCGAGTATATGTTTTGAGTATATCATTTTCTTTGTTCGAATAAGTATTTGAGAAATTTTAACAATTTTGAACGTTGTTTTGATGTTTTGATAAGTTTCTATTTCGTGCAATTATAAGAGTATGTGTCTTGAGTACATTGTTTTCTTGGTTGGAAGAAGGTTTTGAGAAATTTTCAGAATTACATAAGTTTTTTGATTTTTTGATAAATTTCGATTTCGTGCGAATATTAGAGTATATGTCTTGTGCACAACATTTTCTTGTTCGAATAAGTATTTGAGAGATTTTAACAATTTTGGACTTTTTTTTTTATTTTTTGATAAATTTATATTTCGTGCAATTATAAGAGTATGTGTCTTGAATACATAATATTTTTTTGTTGGAAGAAGGTTTTGAGAAATTTTCAGAAATTAAGTAAGTTTTTTGATTTTTTGATAAATTCCGATTTCGTGCGAATATTCGAGTATATGTCTAGAGTACATCATTTTCTTGGTTCGAATAAGTATTTGAGAAATTTTAACAATTTCGGAAGTTTTTTTGATGCTTTGATAAGTTTCTATTTCGTGCAATTATAAGAGTATGTGTCTTGAGTACATTGTTATCTTGGTTGGAAGAAGGTTTTGAGAAATTTTCAGAATTACGTAGGTTTATTGATTTTTTGATAAATTTCGATTTCGTGCGAATATTCGAGTATATGTCTAGAGTACATCATTTTCTTGGTTCGAATAATTATTTGAGAAATTTTAAACATTTCTGACGTTTTTTTTGATTTTTTGATAAATTTCATTTTTCCTGCAATTATAAAAGTATGTGTCTTGAATAAATAATTTTCTTGGATGGAAGAAGGTTTTGAGAAATTTTCAGAATTACGTAAGTTTTTTGATTTTTTGATAAATTTCGATTTCGTGCGAATATTCGAGTATATGTCTTGTGTACATCATTTTCTTGGTTCGAATAAGTATTTTAGAAATTTCAACAATTTTTGACGTTTTTTTTAATTTTTGATAAATTTCTATTTCGTGCAATTATAAGAGTGTGTGTGTCTTGAGTACATTATTTTCTTGGTTGGAAGAATGTTTTGAGAAATTTTCAGAATTACGTAAGTTATGTGTCTTGAGTACATTATTTTCTTGGTTGGAAGAAGATTTTGAGAAATTTTCAGAATTACGTAGGTTTTTTTGCTTTTTTGATAAATTTCGATTTCGTTCGAATATTCGAGTTTATGTCTGAGTACATCATTTTCTTGGTTCGAATAAGTATTTGAGAAATTTTAACAATTTCGGACGTTTTTTTTGATTTTTTGATAAATTTCTTTTTCGTGCAATTATAAGAATATATGTCTTGAGTAAATAATTGTCTTTGTTGGAAGAAGGTTTTGAGAAATTTTCTGAATTACGTAAGTTTTTTGAATTTTTGATAAATTTCGATTTCGTACGAATATTCGAGTATATATGTCTTGTGTACATCATTTTCTTGGTTCGAATAAGTATTTGAGAAATTTTAACATTTTCGGACGTTTTTTTGATTTTTTGATAAATTTCTATTTCGTGCAATTATAAGAGTATGTGTCTTGAGTACATAATTTTCTTTGTTGGAAGAAGGTTTTGAGAAATTTTCAGAAATTACGTATGTTTTTTGATTTTTTGATAAATTTCGATTTCGTGCGAATATTCAAGTATATGTTTTGAGTATATCATTTTCTTTGTTCGTATAAATATTTGAGAAATTTTAACAATTTTGAACGTTGTTTTGATGTTTTGATAAGTTTCTATTTCGTGCAATTATAAGAGTATGTGTCTTGAGTACATTGTTTTCTTGGTTGGAAGAAGGTTTTGAGAAATTTTCAGAATTAAATAAGTTTTTTGATTTTTTGATAAATTTCGATTTCGTGCGAATATTCGAGTATATGTTTTGAGTATATCATTTTCTTTGTTCGAATAAATATTTGAGAAATTTTAACAATTTTGAACGTTGTTTTGATGTTTTGATAAGTTTCTATTTCCTGCAATTATAAGAGTATGTGTCTTGAGTACATTGTTTTCTTGGTTGGAAGAAGGTTTTGAGAAATTTTCAGAATTAAATAAGTTTTTTGATTTTTTCATAAATTCCGATTTCGTGCAAATATTCGAGTATATGTCTAGAATACATCATTTTCTTGGTTCGAATAAGTATTTGAGAAATTTTAACAATTTCGGACGTTTTTTTTTTATTTTTTGATAAATTTCTTTTTCGTGCAATTATAAGAGTATGTGTCTTGAATAAATAATTTTCATGGATGGAAGAAGGTTTTGAGAAACTTTCAGAATTACGTAAGTTTTTTGATTTTTTGATAAATTTCGATTTCGTGCGAATATTCAAGTATATGTCTTGTGTACATCATTTTCTTGGTTCGAATAAGTATTCGAGAAATTTTAACAATTTTGGACGTTTTTTTTTTTTATTTTTCAATAAATTTCTATTTCGTGCAATTATAAGAGTATGTGTATTGCGTACATAAATTTCTTGTTTGGAAGAATGTTTTGAGAAATTTTCAGAATTACGTAAGTTTTTTGATTTTTTGATAAATTCCGATTTCGTGCCAATATTCGAGTATATGTCTAGAGTACATCATTTTCTTGGTTCGATTAAGTATTTGAGAAATTTTAACAATTTCGGACGTTTTTTTGCTTTTTAGATAAAGTTTTTTTCGTGCAATTATAAGAGTATGTGTCTTGAGTAAATAATTGTCTTGGTTGGAAGAATGTTTTGAGAAAATTACGTAAGTTTTTTTGTTTTTTTGATAAATTTCGATTTCGTACGAATATTCGAGTATATGTCTTGTGTACATCATTTTCTTGGTTCGATTTGAGAAAGTTTAACAATTTCGGACGTTTTTTTGATTTTTTGATAAATTTCTATTTCGTGCAATTATAAGAGTATGTGTCTTGAGTACATAATTTTCTTGTTGGAAGAAGGTTTTGAGAAATTTTCAGAAATTACGTAATTTTTTTGATTTTTTGATAAATTTCGATTTCGTGCGAATATTCGAGTATATGTTTTGAGTATATCATTTTCTAGGTTTGAATAAGTATTTGAGAAATTTTAACAATTTCGAACGTTTTTTTGATATTTTTATAAATTTCTATTTCGTGCAATTATAAGAGTATGTGTCTTGAGTACATTGTTAACTTGGTTGGAAGGAGGTTTTGAGAAATTTTCAGAATTACGTAAGTTTTTTTATTTTTTGATAAATTTCGATTTCGTTCGAATATAAAAGTATATGTCTAGAGTACATCATTTACTTGGTTCGAATAAGTATTTGAGAAATTTTAACCATTTCGGACGTTTTTTTTTTATTTTTTATAAATTTCTTTTTCGTGCATTTATAAGAGTATGTGTCTTGAGTATATAATTTTCTTGGATGGAAGAAGGTTTTGAGAAATTTTCAGAATTACGTAAGATTTTTTATTTTTTGATAAATTTCGATTTCGTGCGAATATTCGAGTATATGTCTTGTGTACATCATTTTCTTGGTTCGAATAAGTATTTGAGAGATTTTAACAATTTTGGACGTTCTTTTTATTTTTTGATAAATTTACATTTCGTGCAATTATAAGAGTATGTGTCTTGAGTACATAATTTTCTTGGTTGGAAGAAGGTTTTGAGAAATTTTCAGAATTACGTAAGTTTTTTGATTTTTTGATAAATTCCGATTTCGTGCGAATATTCGAGTATATGTCTAGAGTACATCATTTTCTTGGTTCGAATAAGTATTTGAGAAACTTTAACAATTTCGGACGTTTTTTTTTATTTTTTGATAAATTTCTTTTACGTGCAATAATTGTCTTGGTTGGAAGAAGGTTTTGAGAAATTTTCAGAATTACGTAAGTTTTTTGATTTTTTTAAAAATTTCAATTTCGTGAGAATATTCGAGTATATGTCTCGTGCACATCATTTTCTTGGTTCGAATAAGTATTTGAGAAATTTTAAGAATTTCGGACTTTTTTTTTTATTTTTTGATAAATTTCTATTTCGTGCAATTATAAGAGTATGTATCTTGAGTACATAATTTTCTTGGTTGGAAGAAGGTTTTGAGAAATTTTCAGAATTACGTAAGTTTTTTGATTTTTTGAAAAATTCCAATTTCGTGCGAATATTCGAGTATATGTCTAGAGTACATCATTTTCTTGGTTCGAATAAGTATTTGAGAAATTTTAACAATTTCGGAAGTTTTTTTGATGCTTTGATAAGTTTCTATTTCGTGCAATTATAAGAGTATGTGTCTTGAGTACATTGTTATCTTTGTTGGAATTGACTTGGTTTACGAAGACATAGGCTCGAATGTTCGCACAAAATCAAAAATTATCAAAAAATCCAAAACAATCTGTAACTATGACAATTGCACAAAAACTTCTTCCAACAAAGAAATGATGTAGTAAAGACATACTCGAATATTCGCACGAAATATTCATCAAATCAAAATCTTACGTAATTTTTTAAAATTTCTCATAAAAAAAAAAAACATCTGAAATTGTGAGACAAAAACTCAAAACCTTTTTCCAACAAAAAAAATGATGAGAATAAAATTCCACAACGTGAATTGGTTTACGAAGACATATACTCGAATATTCGCACTAAATCGAAAATTTATTAAAAAATCAAAAAACATCCATAATTGTGAAAATTGCTCAAAAACTTCTTCCAACCAAAAAAATGATGTACTCAAGACATATACTCTATTTTTCTCAAAAATCAAAATTTATCAAAAAATAAGAAAAACGTCCAAAATTGTGAAAATTTCTCAAAACCTTCTTCCAAACAAGAAAATGATGTACTCAAGGCTAGGTGTTAGAATTCCACAAATTGAATTTGCTTACAAGAGACATATACTCGAATATACGCACAAAACCGAAATTTATCTAAAAAAGTAAAAAAAAATACGTCCATAACGGTAGAAATTGCTCAAAAACTTCTTGGAACCTAGAAAATGATATACTCAAGACATATACTCTAATATACACAGAAAATCGAAATTTATCAAAAAATCAAGAAACATACGTAATTTGTGAACATTTCTCAAAAACTTTCTTCCAACCAAGAAAATGATGTACAAATAAACTCGAATATTTGGACAAAACCGAAATTTATTAAAAAAAATAAAAACCTCAAAAATTTGAAATATTTCTAAAAACCTTTTTCCAAACATGAAAATGATGTACTCTGTTTAAGTTCCACAAATTGAATTGGTTTACGAAGATATATATATTCGAATGTTCGCACAAAATCCAAATTTGTCAAAAAACAAAAAAACGTTCGTAATTATGAAAATTGCTCAAAAACTTCTTCCAACAAAGAAAATGATTTGCTCAAGATAAATACATGAATATTCGCACGAAATCAAAATTTATCAGAAAATCAAAAAACGTCCGTAATTGTAAAAATTGCTCAAAAACTTCTTCTAACTAAGAAATGGATGTACCAAGGCTTATACTCGAACATCCGGACAAAATCAAAATTTTTCAAAAAGTAAAAATGGTCTGAAATTGTGTAAATTTTCAAAACCTCATTCCAAACAAGAAAATTGCGCACTCTTCCAACAAAGAAAATGATGCACTCAAGACATAAATACTCAAATATTCGCACGAAATCAAAATTTATCATTAAATCAAAAAACTTATGTGATTTGTGAAAATTGCTCAAAATCTTCTTCCAAGAAAGAAACTGACGGACTCGAGACTTGACGATAAAATTCTACAAAGTAAATTTGTTTACGAAAAGATATATTCGAATATTCGCATAAAATCGAAATTAATCAAAAAATAAAAAATACGTCCATAACTATGAGAATTGCTCAAAAACTTCTTCGAACCAAGAAAATGATGTACTGAAGACATATACTCGAATATTCGCAAGAAATCTAAATTTATCAAAAACTCAAAGAAAGTCAAGTAATTTCTGAAATTTCTAAAAACCTTCTTCCAAAAAAGAAAATGATGTACTCAAGACATTATGTTAAAATTCCTCAAATTGAATTGGTTAACGAAGACATAGACTAGAATGTTCGCAAAAAATCAAAAATTATCAAAAAAATCCAAAACAATCTGTAACTATGACAATTGCACAAAAACTTCTTCCAACAAATAAAATGATGTAGTAAAGACATATACTCGAATATTTGCACGAAATATTCATCAAATCAATACCTTACGTAATTTGTTAAAATTTCTCAAAAAATGAAAAAAAAATCTGAAATTATGAAATAAAATTTCAAAACCTTTTTCCAACAAAAAAAATGATGCTATATTAAAATTCCACAAAGTAAACCATCGTTTACGAAGACATATACTCGAATATTCGCACTAAATCGAAAATTTATTAAAAAAAATCAAAAAATGTCCATAATTGTGAAAATTGCTCAAAAACTTCTTCCAACCAAAAAAATGATGTACTCAAGAAATATACTATATTTTTCTCACAAAATCAAAATTTATAAAAAAATCAAAAATTTATACTCGAATATTCGCACTAAATCGAAAATATATTAAAAAATCAAAAAACGTCCATAATTGTGAAAATTGCTCAAAACCATCTTCCAACCAAAAAAATGATGTACTCAAAACATATATTCTATTTTTCTCACAAAATCAAAATTTATCAAAAAATAAGAAAAACGTCCGAAATTGTGAAAATTTCTCAAAACCTTCTTCCAAACAAGAAAGTGATGTACTCAAGGCTAGATGTTAGAATTCCACAAATTGAATTTGTTTACAAGAGAAATATACTCGAATATACGCACAAAACCGAAATTTATCAAAAAAATTAAAAAAATACGTCCATAACTGTAGAAATTGCTCAAAAACTTCTTTCAACCAAGAAAATGATATACTCAAGACATATACTCTAATATACACAGAAAATTGAAATTTATCAAAAATCAAGAAACATACGTAATTTGTGAAAATTTCTCAAAATTTTCTTCCAACCAAGAAAAAGATGTACAAATAAACTCGAATATTTGGACAAAATCGAAATTTATTAAAAAAATAAAAAAACCTCAAAAATTGGGAAAATTTCTCAAAATCATTTTCCAAACATGAAAATGATGTACTCTACTTAAGTTCTATAAATTGAATTGGTTTGCGAAGATATATATATTCGAATGTTCGCACAAAATCCAAATTTGTCAAAAACAAAAAAAAACGTTCGTAATTGTGAAAATTGCTCAAAAACTTCTTCCAACAAAGAAAATGATTTGATCAAGATAAATTCATGAATATTCGCACGAGATCGAAATTTATCTGAAAATCAAAAAAAACGTCCGTAATTGTAAAAATTGCTCAAAAACTTCTTTCAACCAAGAAAATGATGTACCAAGGCTTATACTCGAACATCCAGACAAAATCGAAATTTATCAAAAATTAAAAATGGTCTGAAATTGTGTAAATTTTCAAAACATCCTTCAAAACAAGAAAATTGCGCACTCTTCCAACAAAGAAAATGATGCACTCAAGACATAAATACTCAAATATTCGCACGAAATCAAAATTTATCATAAAATCAAAAAACTTATGTGATTTGTGAAATTTCTCAAAATCTTCTTCCAACAAAGAAAATAATGGACTCGAGACTTGACAATAAAATTCCAGAAATTAAATTGGTTTACGAAAAGATATATTCGAATATTCGCACAAAATCGAAATTTATCAAAAAATAAAAAAAAGCGTCCATAACTGTGAGAATTGCTCATAAACTTCTTCCAACAAAGAAAATGATGTACTGAAGACATATACTCGAATATTCGCAAGAAATCTATATTTATCAAAAAATCAAAGAAAGTTACGTAATTTGTGAAATTTCTTAAAACTTTCTTCCAAAAAAGAAAATGATGTACTCAAGACTTTATGTTAAAATTCCACAAATTGAATTGGTTTACGAAGACATAGGCTCGAATTCGCACAAAATCAAAAATTATCAAAAAATCCAAACCAATCTGTAATTATGACAATTGCAAAAAACTTCTTCCAAGAAAGAAAATGATGTACTAAAGACATAAACTCGAATATTCGCACGAAATATTCATCTAATCAAAATCTTAAGTAATTTGTTAAAATTTCTCAAAAATAAAAAAAAATCATCTGAAATTGTGAAACAAAAATTCAAAACCTTTTTCCAACAAAACAAATGATGCTAGATTAAAATTCCACAAAGTGAATTGGTTTACGAAGACATATACTCGAATATTCGCACTAAATCGAAAATTTATTAAAAAATCATAAAATGTCCATAATTGTGAAAATTGCTCAAAACTTTCTTCCAACAAAAAAATGATGTACTCAAGACATATACTCTATTTTTCTCAAAAATCAAAATTTTTCAAAAAATAAGAAAAACGTTCGAAATTGTGAAAATTTCTAAACCTTCTTCCAAACAAGAAAGTGATGTACTGAAGGCTAGATGTTAGAATTCCACAAATTGAATTTGCTTACAAGAGACATATACTCGAATATACGCACAAACCGAAATTTATCTAAAAAAATAAAAAAATATGTCCATAACCGTAGAAATTGCTCAAAAACTTCTTTCAACCAAGAAAATGATATACTCAAGACATATACTCTAGTATACACAAAAAATCGAAATTTATCAAAAAATCAAGAAACATACGTAATTTTTGAAAATTTCTCAAAACATTCTTCCAACCAAGAAAATGATGTGCAAATAAACTCGAATATTTGGACAAAATCGAAATTTATTAAAAAAAATAAAGAACCTCAAAAATTGGAAAATTTCTAAAAACCTTTTTCCCAAAATGAAAATGATGTACTCTGTTTAAGTTCCACAAATTGAATTGGTTTGCGAAGATATATATATATTCGAATGTTCGCCCAAAATCCAAATTTGTCAAAAAACAAAAAAAAACGTTTGTAATTGTGAAAATTGCTCAAAAACTTCTTCCAACAAAGAAAATGATTTGCTCAAGATAAATACATGAATATTCGCACGAAAGCAAAATTTATTAGAAAATAAAAAAAAACGTCTATAATTTTCAAAATTGCTCAAAAACTTCTTCCAACCAAGAAAATGATGTACCAAGGCTTATACTCGAACTTCCGGACAAAATCGAAATTTATCAAAAAGTAAAAATGGTCTGAAATTGTGTAAATTTTCAAAATCTCCTTCGAAACAAGAAAATTGCGCACTCTTCCAACAAAGAAAATGATGCACTCAAGACATAAGTACTCAAATATTCGCACGAAATCAAAATTTATCATAAAATCAAAAAACTTAAGTGATTTGTGAAAATTGCTCAAAATCTTCTTCCAACAAAGAAAATGATGGACTCGAGACTTGATGATAAAATGCCACAAATTAAATTGTTTACGAAAAGATATATTCGAATATTCTTACAAAATCGAAATTAATCAAAAAATAAAAAAAAGCGTCCATAACTGTGAGAATTGCTCAAAAACTTCTTCCAACCAAGAAAATGATGTACTAAAGACATATACTCGAATATTCGCAAGAAATCTAAATTTATCAAAAAATCAAAGAAAGTTACGTAATTTGTGAAATTTCTTACAACCTTCTTCCAACAAGAAAATTATGTACTCAAGACTTTATGTTAAAATTCCACAAATTGAATTGGTTTACGAAGACAATAGTCTCGAATGTTTGCACAAAATCAAAAATTATCAAAAAATCCAAAACAATCTGTAACTATGACAATGCACAAAAACTTCTTCCAACAAAGAATGATGTAGTAAAGACATATATTAGAATATTCGCACGAAATATTCAACAAATCAAAATCTTACGTAATTTGTTAAAATTTCTCAAAAAACAAAACATCCGAAATTCCGGAACAAAAATTCAAAACCTTTTCCAACAAAAAAAATGATGCTAGATCAAAATTCCACAAAGTGAATTGGTTTACGAAGTCATATACTAAAATATTCGCACTAAATCGAAAATTTATTAAACAATCAAAAAACGTCCATAATTGTGAAAATTGCTCAAAAACTTCTTCCAACAAAAAAAATGATGTACTCAAGACATATACTCTACTTTTCTCACAAAATCAAAATTTATAAGAAAATAAGAAAAACATACGAAATTGTAAATTTCTCCAAACCTTCTTCCAAACAAGTAAGTGATGTACTCAAGGCTAAATGTTAGAATTACACAAATTGAATTGCTTACAAGAGACATATACTCGAATATACGCACAAAATCGAAATTTATCTAAAAAAATAAAAAAATACGTCCATAATCGTAGAAATTGCTCAAAAACTTCTTTCAACCAAGAAAATGATATACTGAAGCCATATACTCTAATATACACAGAAAATCGAAGTTTATCAAAACATCAAGAAACATACGTAATTTTTGAAAATTTCTCAAAACATTCTTCCAACCAAGAAAATGATGTGCAAATAAACTCGAATATTTGGACAAAATCGAAATTTATTAAAAAAAATAAAGAACCTCAAAAATTGGAAAATTTCTAAAAACCTTTTTCCAAACATGAAAATGATGTACTCTGTTTAAGTTCCAAAAATTTGAATTGGTTTGCGAAGATATATATATTCGAATGTTCGCCCAAAATCCAAATTTGTCAAAAAACAAAAAAAAAACGTTCGTAATTGTGAAAATTGCTCAAAAACTTCTTCCAACAAAGAAAATGATTTGCTCAAGATAAATACATGAATATTCGCACGAAATTGAAATTTATCAGAAAATCAAAAAATGTCCGTAATTGTTAAAATTGCTCAAAAACTTCTTCCAACCAAGAAAATGATGTACCAAGGCTTATACTCGAACATCCGGACTAAATCGAAATTTATCAAAAAGCAAAAATGGTCTGAAATTGTGTAAATTTTCAAAATCTCCTTCCTAACAAGAAAATTGTGCACTCTTCCAACAAAGAAAATGATGCACTCAAGACATAAATACTCAAATATTCACACGAAATCAAAATTTATCATAACCTCAAAAAACTTATGTGATTTGTGAAAATTTCTCAAACTCTTCTTCCAACAAAGGAAATGATGGACTCGAAACTTGTTGATAAAATTCCACAAATTAAATTGGTTTACGAAAAGATATATTCGAATATTCGCACAAAATCGAAATTAATCAAAAAATAAAAAAAAACGTCCATAACAGTGAGAATTGCTCAAAAACTTCTTCGAACCAAGAAAATGATGTACTGAAGACATATACTCGAATACTCGCAAGAAATATAAATTTATCAAAAAATCAAAGAAAGTTACGTAATTTGTGAAATTTCTTAAAACCTTCTTCCAAACAAGAAAATGATGTACTCAAGACTTTATGTTAAAATTCCAATAATTGAATTGGTTTACGAAGACATAGACTCGAATGTTCGCACAAAATCAAAAATTATCAAAAAATCCAAAACAATCTATAACTATGACAATTGCACAAAAACTTCTTCCAACAAAGAAAATGATGTAGTAAAGACATATACTCGAATATTCGCACGAAATATTCATCAAATCAAAATCTTACGTAATTTGTTAAAATTTCTCAAAAAAAAAAAAAAACATTCAAAATTGTGACACAAAAATTCAAAACCTTTTTCCAACAAAAAAAATGATGCTAGATTAAAATTCCACAAAGTGAATTGGTTTACGAAGACATATACTCGAATATTCGCACTAAATCTGTGGGACCCCGTTATCTAATCAACAATATAAGGTGCAATTAAGAGAACTAATCATTCATAAATCAGAGTATTAGGCCGTGTTGATATCCTGAGCTTATAGAGATTATAGTACCAAAAGAATTTCAAAAGGGATTAGTTACATTTCTTAGTAACAGCGTGTAAGACTATAGTTCTACTACACTCCTTGTAGAAACTATACAAAATGAAACTCTGTTCTGCTAATCCTGTAGCACTCCTTAAAGCTCAACGTGTCAACCCCGACCCTTGTTCTCTGTATTAAATGCACCTACAAAGACAACCCCCAACACATGAGCACATCATAATTCATATTCAACATAATATGAATGTAAAGCATAATGCACAATCATAGATATAAAATACTTCCTGCATTTCCAATGCATTTAAAACGCCCATTGGTTGTCCCTGTACCATAACTCATAATCAAATCATTATATGAAATTATGGCTTCTTAAATAAATGTCATGACATAACTTCCCTTCTTAATCTTAAATCTTTCTTAGTCAGTTTATCATCAGTGTATTTTAATGCCCCTTGCTTCGTAATTTTCTTAACAAGCGATACTTCTTCCTCGCTTCTTCATACAAGCGGTATCTCTTCCTCGCTTCGTATGGCATACCTCGCCTCCATGTGCAAGCGAGCCTCCCACCTCCCGCTCCACATTTTTAGCGTTATAAACGGTAAGCATTAAAATCATCATTGTGATAACCCCGACTCGTGGAATACAGACTCTTTATTCCACCACATACATATGCCACAACAATGCATAACAACATATATCATACTCATAATGCACAACTTTGCATCTAACATGTGTCAAATAGACAAACATAAAATACATGTTACTGTTGGGATGCCCGTACGTCGCTTACGTACCTTTCCAAAATATGGTGTATTGCAGGACTCTACCCCCTGCGTTGTGTGGCTACCTGTGATGGCTCTACACAAGTATACAACACAATATTAGATGCCTCGTTATAATCCAATACCAAAATTAAACAAATTCCACATTTTTAAAAAACAGGGCACACCGATCGATCGGTCCTCATCACCGATCGATCGGTGATCACTTCGAATTAAAAAAAAATGCTACGGCTTTTACCGATCGATCGGTCGCTCTGTTTCAGTGCGATTTTTCCAGAATTCTCTAACACCCATTTTCATACCATTCAAACAAGCACATAAGATATACCACATGCCTAAACCAATATGCTAGTAGCTACAAGGTACTACCGTGAGTGTATTCAAATTGAAATTCCACCCAAACTTAAAACCCACATGCTTGAAAATCATCCATTTACATCAGTACTCAATCAAGATCTTCTGGAACAGGGTTATATTTCTTTACCCAGATTTTTCGAACACATAAAATCAAGCCAACAAATCTACCACATAACACATATAACATCTCAAGTAAACATGCTAGGAACTTCATAAAAACACCATAAATGTACTTGAATCGATGGTTTATCAAAACTTAAGCTAGCATGCCATTTTTACACCAAGTAAAAACATGAACTTAAACAAAACTTAAACCGAAACAGAACATGGTTTCTCACCCTCTTTTGCTCCGATTTTTGGAAGGTTTCTTGCAATGAATTTTGAAGTTTCTTCCTTCCTATGTGTTTAGCAGCTGATGGACGATTTTTGGGAGAGAAAGGGAAGAGTTTCAGCAATGGGGAGGTGGAGTGGGAGAAGGGGAAAGAGGCATGGGCAATCAGCCACTTGCAGCATGGGTTGGGGGGGGGGGGGTGGTTGGGTGTTGGGTGGTATGATGTGTTATGTTTTGGTCCCGGTATTTAGCACGATGTATTAAAATATCCTGACATGATATTTTATAGTATTTAATTAATAAAATACTTCAATTTCCAATTAAACATGCTTCACCAAAACAATTAACACCCACCCCAAATAATCATGCCAATACCCATATTCCCCGACATATAACACATGCACCCTGAAATAACTTTCCCCAATATAATTAATTCAACCCAATGAATTAATACCATAATCCTCATAACATAATTAATGTTTAAAATCACTTAATCATTTCGGAGATATCACAATACTCCCCTACTTATAAGATTTCATCCTCAAAATCAGCATGCACTTACCCAATATAATACAAAACATAAATCACATACCAGAAAACAGTTCTGGATAGTGCTGCACCATGTGTCACTCCGTCTCCCACGTGGCCTCCTCGACACCCCTACGATCCCACTGACTTTGTTTCGTAGTCTGCGATCTGCCCGATCCAGAATCCTGATAGCCCACTCCACATAGGAAACATCGGACTCAATCTGAACCTCAGAAGGCTTCAACACATGAGAAGGATCTGGCTCGTACTCCCGCAACATAGATACGTGAAACACATCGTGTATGCCGGACAAAGAGGGCGGTAAAGCCAATCGGTATGCCAGAGTACCAACACGCTGTAAGATCTCATACGGCCCAACATATCTCGGGGATAACTCCCTCGCATACCAAAATGTACTACACCTCTGAAAGGTGAGATCTTCAAAAAGACCCTGTCGCCCAATTGAAACTCTAACGGCCGACGCCGTTGATTAGCATACGCTGCTTGCCTGTCCTGGGCTGCTTTCATTTTCCTCCTGATCACCTTAACCTTTTCTTCCATTTCTTAGGACCAACTCTGCTCCTCCGACCGATTTACGGTCCACGTCGTCCCAATATAAAGACGACCTACAATGTCTACCATATAGAGACTCAAAAGGAGCCATCTGTATGCTTGCCTGGTAGCTGTTGTTATAAGAAAATTCCACTAAGGCTACTGAGTCCTGCCAAGAAGTATCGAACTCCAACACACAAGCCCGTAACATATCTTCGAGCGTCTGTATGGTACGCTCGGTCTGTCCGTCCATTTGGGGATGATAGGCCGTGCTCAACCTCAACTCTGTACCTAGAGCTGACTGAAGACCTTCCCAGAAGTGAGATGTGAACCGCGGATCTCGATCAGACACAATCGAAACAGGGATCCCATGTAGTCTCACCACATCTCTGACATATAACTGAGCCATCCTCAAGTACGTGAAGGTCATACAATATGGAATGAAGTGAGCCACCTTAGTTTGTCTGTCCACGACTACCCAGATAACATCAAAACCCGAAACAGTCCTCGGTAAGTGGGTCACGAAGTCCATGGATACGTGCTCCCACTTCCATTCTGGTATCTCCAAACTTCTAAGCTCACCACCAGGCCTCTGTCTCTCGGCCTTCACTTGCTGACAAATCAGACATCTCTTGACGAATGTGGTGACATCTTGTTTCATTCGTCTCCACCAAAATTGGCTACATAAGTCTTTATACATTTTCTTTCCGCCCGGGTGGATAATCATCCTGTTGCAATGAGCTTGCTGTAGTATTCCCTTACGCAACTCAGGCGTATTCGGAACCACCCATCGATCACCTAACCTCAAGGAACCATCCTCAGCCGTCTTGAACTTCGACGACTGGCCCAGACGAACCACTGACAACCATCTCTGAACTTCCTCGTCAGTCTCCTGAGCCTTCCTGATGTGATCATAAATAATGGGCTCGGCTAATAAGGTCAATACCTGTACCGGTGAAGCAGACACATCATAATCAAATCCAAATGGCAGTAGGAGCCCATCATAGCTGATAGACACATGGCATCCTCTGCTGTGCTCCTCACCTTCCGACTCAAAGCATCGGCTGTCAAATTTGCTCTTCCCGGGTGGTATTCGATTTCACAATCATAGTCCTACAGCAGGTCCATCCATCTCCTCTGTCTCATATTCAGCTCAGCCTGCGTAAACAAGAACTTCAGGCTCTCGTGATCAGTGAAGATAGTGAATGAGGTACCGTATAAGTAGTGCCGCCATATCTTCAAGGCAAACACTATAGCTGCTAGTTCCAAATCGTGGATTGGATACCTCGTCTCGTGTGGCTTCAATTGTCTTGAAGCGTAAGCCACAACGTGCTTATCCTGCATCAGTACGCATCCTAAACCCTGAAGCGATGCGTCAGTATAGAGAACGAACCCCTTGTTCTCCATGGGAATCACCAAAACTGGTGCTGAAGTCAGTCTGTGCTTTAGTTCCCGGAAACTCTGCTCACAAGCTTCCGACCAAAAGAATGGAACTCCCTTCTGAGTTAGCTGCGTCAATGGCTTGGTAATCTTTGAAAACCCTTCGACAAAGCGTCGATAATACCCAGCCAAACCCAGAAAACTTCGGATCTGAGTGACTGAAGTCGGCGCAGACCAATCCATAACTGCCCCTACCTTCCTGGGATCTACTGATATCCCCTCTCGAGAGATAATATGACCCACCAAAAATCACACTAACCCAAACAAACCCATTTCAAACCCTTTTAATACCCTTCCAAAACTCAAACCAACCTCTTCAAGAACAACAAGGAGTGATATATAAACATCATAGGCATTAAATCTTACCAAGAATCACTAAAATGAAGCTTTTGCAAGAACTTCCTTCCCACTTAGGAGCTAAAATCGAGTTTGAGGGGAAAGTAAGGGTTTGGGAAGAGATTGGGGATTTAGAGTGAAGAGATAAAGTGAAATAAAAAAGGGGGTGAGGTAAAGGGTTAAACCTTTATTTAAATTTGTACCCCAACAATTAACATGATGTAAATTATGCCCATACATGGTATTTTAAACACATTTCACCACAATGCACCAAATCCCAATTAAATGCATGTTTCACAAAATAAATGACTACCAACACATGTAAGCCATTAAAACACCCAATTACCCAACATGCATAACATGCACCCTGAAATGCTCTACCAGCCCACATGACCAAGCATTTCCCCATGGCAATTAATTCTAACACATAAGGCAATTACCATCATAATTAATCATAATTAATCATATGAACACAATTAATGCCTTAAACACAATTAATCATTTCGGGGACATCACAATTTTAATGCCCCTTGCTTCGTAATTTTCTTAACAAGCGGTACTTCTTCCTCGCTTCTTCATACAAGCGGTATCTCTTCCTTGCTTCGTATGGCATACCTCGCCTCCATGTGCAAGCGAGCCTCCCCCCTACCGCTCCACATTTTTAGCGGTATAAACGGTAAGCATTAAAATCATCACTGTGATAACCCTGACTCGTGGAATACACACTCTTTATTCCACCACATATATATGCAACAACAATACATAACAACATGTATCATACTCATAATGCACAACTTTGCATCTAACATGTGTCAAATAGACAAACATAAAATACATGTTACCGTTGGGATGCCCGTACGTCGCTTACGTACCTTTCCAAAATATGGTGTATTGCATGACTCTATCCCCTGCGTTGTGTGGCTACCTGTGATGGCTCTACACAAGTGTACAACACAATATTAGATGCCTCGTTATAATCCAATACCAAAATTAAACAAATTCCACATTTGTCAAAAACAGGGCACACCTATCGATCGGTCCTCATCACCGATCGATCGGTGATCACTTCGAATTTAAAAAAAATGCTACGGCTTTTACCGATCGATCAGTGTTCTTTACCGATCGATCGGTCGCTCTGTTTCAGTGCGATTTTTCCAGAATTCTCTAACACCCATTTTCATACCATTCAAACCAGCACATAAGATATACCACATGCCTAAACCAATATGCTAGTAGCTACAAGGTACTACCGTGAGTGTATTCAAATTGAAATTCCACCCAAACTTAAAACCCACATGCTTGAAAATCATCCATTTACATCAGTACTCAATCAAGTTCTTCTGGAACAAGGTATATATTTCTTTACCCAGATTTTTCGAACACATAAAATCAAGCCAACAAATCTACCACATAACACATATAACATGCTCAAGTAAACATGCTAGGAACTTCATAAAAACACCATAAATGTACTTGAATCGATGGTTTATCAAAACTTAAGCTAGCATGCCATTTTTACACCAAGTAAAAACATGAATTTAAACAAAACTTAAACCAAAACAGAACATCGTTTCTCACCCTCTTTTGCTCCGATTTTTGGAAGGTTTCTTGCAAGGAGTTTTGAAGTTTCTTCCTTCCTATGTGTTTAGCAGCTGATGGACGATTTTTGGGAGAGAAAGGGAAGAGTTTCAGCAATGGGGAGGTGGAGTGGGAGAAGGGGAAAGAGGCATGGGCAATCAGCCACTTGCAGCATGGGTTGGGGGGGGGGGGGTGGTTGGGTGTTGGGTGGTATGATGTGTTATGTTTTGGTCCCGGTATTTAGCACGATGTATTAAAATATTATCACATGATATTTTATAGTATTTAATCAATAAAATACTTCAATTTCCAATTAAACATGCTTCACCAAAACAATTAACACCCACCCCAAATAATCATGCCATACCTCATATTCCCGACATATAACACATGCACCCTGAAATAACTTTCCCCAATATAATTAATTCAACCCAATGAATTAATACCATAATCCTCATAACATAATTAATGTAATACCCCCGAAATGTTATATGATTATGTGCTACGATGATGATTTACGATATGTTTAAGAGGGTTGTGGTACTTTAATTGGGGGTTATAATTATGATATGATGATATGGTTTAGGGGGCATGTTAGGTGTTTTAATTGTTGTATTGATGTAGTAAAATTATAAAATATCAAGGGGAGATATTTTTATACATCGTATGAAATACCGGGACACAATTAAACACCACAAAACCACCCTACATGCAACCACCCTACCCCCACTTGCATGCAACCCACGCCCCCTCCCCTGTTTTCTGGAAACTGATTGACCAAGTAGGCATGTTGGCACTAAGATATTTTCACTCTTGTCTCTTCCAAAAACTTCCTTCTTCCTCCCTTCTTTTCGTCTGTAATTTGGACTGCTACTAGGAGGAAAGTGATCGGATTTTACTAATCCCTTCTTGACGAAAATCGAAGAGCAAAAGTGGTGAGGAATCACGCTGGTTCACCAGCTTTTTCGTTTTATGCATGTATGTTCTTCATAGCAGTTTTGGCATGTTAGTGTTAGGTTTGTTGAAACCTTGTTATGAACACTTGTAGGTAATGTTTATGAAGTCCCTAGCATGTTTTAGTAAGTAACTTACATGCTTTATGTATTAGATTTTCGGTTGTAAAAAGGGCTCCTCGAAAATCTGGGCAAGGAAGTGCCCTGTTTGTTTGTTGAGTAGGGGTTTCATTATGAAGATTTGAAGCATGCTAGCTTAGGTTATGAGTAAACCTTTGACGTGATTACATACATGGAAGTTTGGTGAAAATACCAGCATATTTGTTTAAGCATGAACTATGGGCTATGTGGTAGTTTCGTTGCTATAAAGATGTATGTTCAAGAATTCTGGGCTGGGTAGTTATGCCCTGTTTTTCAGAAAAAGATGATCGAGTACTGATAAAAATGGGTAGTTGTAATGCATGTCGATTTAAGTTATGAGTGAACCTTTAATTTTAATACATGCATGGAAGTATGATGAAGCTATTGATATGCTTGTTCAGGCATTTTATGTGTGTTATGAAGTGGTTTGAAGGGTATGAAATGAGGTGTTCGAGATTTCTGGAAATCTCGCATGAATGGGAACGATCGATCGATCGGTGATGAACACCGATCGATCGGCAAATGCCGTAGCTAAAAGAAGAAAATGATGAACAGTTAGCGATCGATCGGTAAGGGAGACCGATCGATCGGTAGTTACTGTTCATGTGTTATAAAATTTTATGTTCTTTTTTTTTTTGTAAATTGATTTCGATTCTCGTATCGGTGCCTAATATTGTATTATGTGGTTGTGTAGAGCCATCCCAGGTACCAGCACAATCAAGGAGATAAGTCTGTTGACTCCTCCTCCTTTTGAAAAGGTACGTAAGAGACGTACGGGCATCGGACGGTAAAACACATCTTTACACTACGACTATGCTTTTATTGCATGAGTATTAATGATGAAATGATGATGTTTATAAGATGTTTACGATGTTTATAAGATGTCTACGATGTTGATAAGATGTTTATATATATTCATACGATGTTATTTGTGGTAAGATGCCACGGGGTAAGATGCCCCATATGGTAAGATGCCATACGATGTTATTTGTGGTAAGATGCCACGGGGTAAGATGCCCCATATGGTAAGAGGCCATACGATGTTATTTGTGGTAAGATGCCACGGGGTAAGATGCCCCACATGGTAAGAGGCCATGCGATGTTTATAATGTGGTAAGATGCCACAGGGTAAGATGCCCATATGCATGATTATGAATCAGGGACAACAATAAGAAGTTAATGAATAACCAGCATATTTACTTAACCAATATTTCATGCATTTACTATAATGTTTTTTATGATGTTAAGTAAGATTGTATATGCTTATGATGTGTTGTCCCTGTAGGTACGCTGTTGGGCTAAAGGACTAAGGGTCGGGTTGAGGCAGTGAGCTACGAGGAACACATGAATGTATAGGATTCAAGTCACGATTAGTATCTACTCTAGGAGTAGTATAAATCTAAATGTTAACATTCTTCTGGGAATGTAATGAATTATTTTTGAAGTCTTTTATTTTGGCCTGTAATCCTGTTAGCTCGTGTAACAACCAGAACCTTAAAATGTTATTAATGCATGATTAGTCCTTCTTATGTCTCTAGAACACTGTTAAGGTGGGAAGACCCCACAATTAATGTTTAAAATCACTTAATCATTTCGGGGATATCACAAAATCGAAAATATATTTAAAAATTGAAAAACGACCATAATTGTGAAAATTGCTCAAAAACTTCTTCCAGCCAAAAAAATTATGTCTATTTTTCTCACAAAATCAAAATTTATCAAAAAATAAGAAAAACGTCCGAAATTGTGAAAATTTCTCAAAACCTTCTTCCAAACAAGAAAGTGATGTACTCAAGGCTAGATGTTAGAATTTTACGATTTGAATTTGCTTACAAGAGACATATACTCGAATATACGCACAAAACCGAAATTTATCTAAAAAAGTAAAAAAAAATACGTCCATAACGGTAGAAATTGCTCAAAAACTTCTTTCAACCTAGAAAATGATATACTCAAGACATATACTCTAATATACACAGAAAAGCGAAATTTATCAAAAAATCAAGAAACATACGTAATTTGTGAACATTTCTCAAAAACTTTCTTCCAACCAAGAAAATGATGTACAAATAAACTCGAATATTTGGACAAAACCGAAATTTATTAAAAAAAATAAAAACCTCAAAAATTGGAAATATTTCTAAAAACCTTTTTCCAAACATGAAAATGATGTACTCTGTTTAAGTTCCACAAATTGAATTGGTTTACGAAGATATATATATTCGAATGTTCGCACAAAATCCAAATTTGTCAAAAAACAAAAAAACGTTCGTAATTATGAAAATTGCTCAAAAACTTCTTCCAACAAAGAAATGATTTGCTCAAGATAAATACATGAATATTCGCACGAAATCAAAATTTATCAGAAAATCAAAAAACGTCCGTAATTGTAAAAATTGCTCAAAAACTTCTTCTAACCAAGAAATGATGTACCAAGGCTTATACTCGAACATCCGGACAAAATCAAAAATTTTCAAAAAGTAAAAATGGTCTGAAATTGTGTAAATTTTCAAAACCTCCTTCCAAACAAGAAAATTGCGCACTCTTCCAACAAAGAAAATGATGCACTCAAGACATAAATACTCAAATATTAGCACGAAATCTAAATTTATCATAAAATCAAAAAAACTTATGTGATTTGTGAAAATTGCTCAAAATCTTCTTCCAACAAAGAAAATGATGGACTCGAGACTTGACGATAAAATTCCACAAATTAAATTGTTTTACGAAAATATATATTCGAATATTAACACAAAAACGAAATTAATCAAAAAATAAAAAAATACGTCCATAACTGTGAGAATTGCTCAAAAACTTCTTCCAACCAAGAAAATGATGTACTGAAAACATATACTCGAATATTCGCAAGAAATCTAAATTTATCAAAAAATAAAAGAAATTTACATAATTTGTGTGGAGTCTCGATGGTGTATTTGGACCAAGATATGATTTCTTGGAACACACAGAAGTTGATATCTAGAAGTTGATATCTGTGGAGATGAGTTTTGTGTTGATCGGTGGCCGTGAGTTGCCCGATCCGAGTTGCAAGGTGGTGCAACTACTCCTCTGATGGAGATGGGTTTGGAGAGCGGAAACTGGGTTTAGTGTTTGTGTACTGCTGTATACTAGTGGCTTCCTTTGTAGTGATGTGTGTTGGACATCGTAGTCTAAGCGGGGGAGATATCATGGAAGTGATACCTATGTTGGAATCAGGGCCGGTTCGAGCAGCTAGCAGTTACGGTTGACTGACTGCTTTTGAGTGGTTAGCATCGAGGCATGCTAACCTCCTTTGAGATTGTGATGGTTTGGGAGGTTTACTCCATTCCAGAAATTGGTGCGAGGTCGGTGTCCTCGCAGTTGGTGTGTCGTTCATGATATGTTCATGATTCGACGACGTGGATCCGATTGGATTGAGTGGTCATGGCAGTAAGTGGGGTACGCCTGTGCAAATTTCGAGGACTAAATTTTATTATTGGGGTTTAATTGTGATGCCCGGGAATTAATGGTATAAATCCAGGTGTGATATTGATCCTTAATGGGTTTTAATTGTGGCAATTATGAAGTAATTGCGGTATTGGGACTCCCGAGAATTTTAAATCCAGTATTTGGGGTCGTTGGATCCAAGAGTTGAGATTTCATTCTCATCGTGGCGATAAACCTTGGAATTTGTTTTTTTTTGATGGGAACTGGAGTCTGGGGTACTTTGAGTTGGGGCTGGTAATGAAAATTGAGACTGAGAGGTAATTATTGAACACAAATGATTTTTAGTGAGTCATGATGCATTAGTGAAGGACTTGGGATTTTTGAGTCTTGGTACTATATATACCAGATGGACTCGGTGTTCAATCATTTTTCCTTGTCTCTCTCTCTCTCTCTCTCTCACGCGTCTCTCTTTCACCCCATTTCCCTCTCTTTTTCCCTTGGAGCAAGAATCGAGCAAGGCTCGATCTCGGAGTGAAATTTCTCGAAGATAACTTGGTAATCTCTTTCCCCTCGCATTTATCTTCGTTTTGATTGTGGTATTGCTAAGTTTGGGCATGTTTAGAGTTGGGTTTGGATTTTGGGAGATTTTGAAGAATCTTGGATTCTTGTTATTCTTGATTTAAAACGTGTTTTAACCCTTATTGGATGTCCTATGGTGTTTTAATTGTTGTTGGTTTGAGTTGGAAGGAGTTGGGCGTGGTTTGTTGAGGTTTTTAAGCTTTTAAAAATGGTGGTTTTCGGGTTCGTGCAGTGACCGATCGGTGTTACCGATCGATCGGTGTAAGTGCATAGCGATGGGTTTATTTCCGACGTTTTAGCGATCGATCGGTGGAACTTAGCGATCGATCGGGAGAGGCGAGAGATCGATCGGGAGAGGCGAGAGATCGATCGGTGTAATGCCGTAGCCAAAATGTAAATTTTTGGGTTTTACCGATCGATCGGTAGGTCGGAGATTTTGGAAATTATTTTGTGTCGTGGTTTCGACGTATGCTTTGCCGTGTCTTTTAAAATGGTTAATCGTCATGTATTGATGATATAATTGGGGATTGTGAACGTGCTTGAGCACGTGTGTTGGAATCAAAGAGGGGGGGGGGGGGGGTGAATGAGATTCCTTGGCTACTTTAGCTTTTTAAAATGACTTGGAAAAATAAAATAGTTTTGCGCTTTGCGGAAGCCTTTAGTCAATCGATAAACATAAAGAATAAAATAAATAAATGCGTAAAGGAAATAAAGCAATAAAAGACAAGGATATTTGTTATAGAAGTTCGGCGATGAATCGCCTACGTCTCCTCTTCCCGGTTAGATAACCTCCAACCGAGGTTCCACTAGAATAAACGATCTTGGCTTTGAGGGCTCCAAGTTAGCCACACAACAACTCTTCCCGAGTTTACAAAGCTCTTCCCGAGCACACACTCTTCCCGAGTACACAAGCTCTTCCCGAGCACAATACTCTTCCCGAGTACACAAAGCTCTTCCCGAGCTACCAACACTCTTCACGAGTCTTCTTGGCCTTAAGGGCTCCAAGGATAGCCACACACTTGCACCAACTAGACTTGTTGATGACTTTACAATTTTCCAACTTGCTTTGGTGTTGGAGGACCTTTACAATAGATCAAATCAAAACACCTTCACGGTGTACTCACACGAAGCAAACAAGACTCTAACAAAGAAGAGAATTACAAACTCCAATACAACAACAATGTATGGAGATTGCAATACAATTTGAAATAATAATTGATCAAGACTTTGTAGAAGTTATAGGCTTGTTCCTTAGCTCCAAAATGCTCCAAAGCATCAATATTTATAATGTAGGAGGCCCCCTAGGCTCCTACTAGCCGTTGCTACACAAAAGGCTGAAATCACTAGTCGATCGCCTCAGCCATCGCCTCAGGCGATCTCCATCGCCGCGCCCCAACGGTCAGCATAAATCACGCATCGCCTCAGGCGATCCAAAATAAATTCCAATGTCGTAGCCTCAGTAGCCTAAAATCTTGCATCGCCTCGGGTGAACTCCAGATCGCCTCAGGCGTTCAGCGCATCGCCTCAGACGTTCGTGCCATCGCGGCAGGCGATCTCCCCCTGCGCGCATGCCCGTGCATGCCTCGGCGTTGCTCCAGTCGATGGCCGTGGCAAAGTCCCCGTGGCTGCCATCGCCTGGGGCGATCTGTGCCAGAACATGCACACATCATTTTCTTCATTCCAATCCACTTTTCATCGCTTAATCTGCACACTACGTAGATGTATTAGTACAATAAACACAAGTTTTGTTGATCATCAAAACTCAAAGATTGACCGGGGATAATTTAACGCATTAAACACAACCATGTGTTTAAGGCTCAACAATCTCCCCCTTTTTGATGATCACAAAACTTGATAAACTTGAATATGTAATTATGCATGAAATGTGAGTAAACATAACTCCCCCTTAACAATTGCATAGCACATACAAGATATCAAGTAAATCATAAGGTAAATAACTCTCCCTCTCAACCATGCATACACAAGCTCTCCCCCTTAAACTATGCATGTATTAAGGTTCAAGTTTATCACAAAATTCTCCCCCTTTTTGTGATAATCAAAAAACATAAAATTTAAATAAACATAGCATAATATAACAATTTCCACATGTCCATCATCAAGCATATAATAGGCATAACAAGCCTAAGATTAAATCATAGAGATGAATCACAAACATGTGTGCATATGTTCATGCATTCATGCCCAATAAACAATAAAATTATCAAGGCATTATAAAAAATCATATAATTACACATTTTCACATAGCATATTCAAATTTGAATGCAAGGCATATCAAGATACTTACTATAAAAAAATAAGCATACATCATGCATTAAACAATTATGCTAAGGGGTTATGCATTTTACTCCAATGGATATTGAGCTTCATAATTTATTGATCACAATTAATTTGTGCCAATTAAATTTTGAATTGCTCTTATAACATGTATAAAGTAAATTTTACCCTCGATGACAAGAGTTCGTTCTTGTCATTGGTCCAACGCCTCGCGCCTCTTCTATAGTGGTGAATATGAAGGAGTACAACCAGATCTCAATGTGCTCAACCGCTAAGGAGATATGGGACAAATTGAAAATTTGTCATGAAGGAACAAATCAAGTGAAGGAGACCAAGATTGATCTTCTACAACTCAAATATGAGACATTTGAGATGGAGTCCGGAGAAGAGGTGAATTCAATGTTTAGAAGGCTCACCCTTATCATAAATGAGCTTGCCCAACTTGGAGAGAAGTACCCTCCAAATCAAATATGGAGGAGAGCCCTAAGAGCCTTACCTAAAGAATGGGAAGCAAAGAGGACGGCCATTATCGAGTCAAACAAAGGAGAAAGTGCTTCATATGACCTTGATGAGCTTCATGGCACATTGGTGACTCTTGAGCTGGAAGTTGCAACAAGAAGAGAAGTAAAGGAGGAGGATAAATCCAAAAGAAATGGGATGGCCTTGGTTGGAAGGAAAGACCATTCCGATGATGAAGAAGATGATGATGATGAAGAGATGATGTTGTTCACAAAGAAGTTCAAGAAGCTCTTCAACAAACATAGCAAGTCAAAGACCTCTAATGCTACCAAACAAGAATCCAAACATGAGGTAACTTGTTATAATTGTCAATAAAAAGGCCATTATGCTAACAAATGTCCTAGGAAGAAGAATGAGGACAAAGGGAAGAAGAAGACGTTTATAGCCACTTGGAGTGATAGCGACTCCGATGAAGAAGAAGCCACAAATCTTTGTTTAATGGCTCTTGGAGATGAAGGAGATGAAAGCGACGATGAGGTACCTTCATTTGATGAACTTTTAGAATCTTATAATGAACTTATTGATGCTCTTGGCAAAACCAAGATGAGTAACAAATTACTCAAACTTGAGATTGCTAAGAAAGATGAAGAAAATAATTTATTGAAAAATGAATTAAATTCTTTAAAAATGTCTTTTTGCAAATATAGTGAAAGTAGTCAAAAGATGAGTGAATTGCTTGGCTTACAACGTTGTAGCTTTGACAAAGCCCGGTTAGGCTATTCAAGCAAATCAAAAACTTTTTCTAGCTTGTTGGCCAAAGCAAAGCATGATTCTCATACTTGCAACTATTGTTGTAAAAATGGCCACACTAAGAATAAGTGTAGGTTTGCTAGAATCCAATACCAACCTAACAAGAGGTGGAAATGGATTCCAAAGGTGCCATTGAAAGCTAACACTCTATGACCCAAAAATCAAATGGGTACCAAAGATCCTCCTATTGTAAATTTATTTTGTAGGGACAAAAATGAGATGGAGGATGAAGGACCAAGCAACTCAAAGGAGGAGTTTGTATTATTCACCACTATAGAAGAGGCGCGAGGCGTTGGACCAATGACAAGAACGAACTCTTATCATCGAGGGTAAAATTTACTTTATTCATGTTATAAGAGCAATTCAAAATTTAATTGGCACAAATTAATTGTGATCAATAAATTATGAAGCTCAATATCCATTGGAGTAAAATGCATAACCCCTTAGCATAATTGTTTAATGCATGATGTATGCTTATCTTTTTATAGTAAGTATCTGTTGGGATATGCCCTAAGACATATCATTAGATGATTGTTTATGACATACAATGTAATATGATTTTATAAATGACAATTCATTATTATATATTATTCTTTTAACTGTGCAATGTGAATTAATATATATGTTAATGTCCTTAGAATAATATTGTATTATTCTTAAAGATGTCCCTAGTCAAGTATTATCATGAAAGGGATAATGATAATACGTAGAGACTAGTATGTGTTGATCGATGAATTGTTCATTGATATGAGATATCAAATCAACATATGGGTACATGTTAGAGAACGATGTACTGGACAGACCCACCATGAGAATGCAACATGGATAGTTATATGATCGTCATATGCAATTCTCATAGTGATAATAATGTATGTAATCCTTACGACTTGTGATCATCAGAGATCCCAACATAAGGAGTTATGTATCTTGATATCGTCAAACGTTACCCGTAACAGGGTAATCTATAAAGACGACTATTGGATACACTACGAATTATGTAGAGGGATGTTGACTGATCGAGATAGGATTTGTCCCTCCTATATAACAGGAGATGTGTTTGGCCCTTGATCAAGTGAGAACTAAAATGCATGGCCATGCTCGAATGAGTCGATATGAGATATCGAGCTTATTCGTTTATTCTAGTTCTACTTGGGGATCAAGAAATAGAGATTGAATATACGAGTATGACTATTCCATGACTCGTGTTCAATCTAAACACAAAGGACAAATGGATTAAGCTACATGGTTAGTATTATCACAAGTTCTAAAGGTTGTGTCGAGTCATTGACATTCTTGTAATTTGGGTAGCATTGATGTGTTGCTAGATACCGCTCAATGCTTGCGACATAAAATGAGATTTTATGTCACTGCCAACATTACAAGATCCTATCGGGTCGCACAAAAGATTAAATCGATAAGGAAAATTAAATTTATTGGATGAATTAATTAATTAAGAAGAGTCTTAATTAAGTGATTAAAAGGTTTTAATTAAATCATGGGTTTGGGCCCATAAGACTTTAAGAAAGTCTTGAACCTTAATTAAAAGCCTTTTAATATAAATACAAGGTTATGATTTAATTGTAAGACATAACTTCATATCAAAAAAAACCTACACCAAAACTTGAAGACACACGGTCGCCTACTAGACGAAGGTGCTCTCGGTTTCTTGATAACCGAGGAGTGCCCTTGTTGGTTTTGTGCCTTTAATCGATTTAGAATCGAGTGTCTTTCTTGTTCTGGTAAAGAACTTGTCTAGCAACTCGTTCTTAAACTATCCCTTCACCCGATTTGATCGTGTGGATACCGTTGAGGCAAAACTCATTGAGTTTTGCTAGTGACTCGGAGAAGGCGTAGGACGTGGTGCTGCTCCGTGGATTCTGCTTCAAACACGCTACAAGGGTAAGACACTTGTAATTCCTTTATCCGATATGAATCCCTATGTATAGATCTGCTGGTTAGTAATCCATAAAAATTTTATTCCGCTGCGTTGTATGCTCTTGGATTACTTACAGTGGTATCAGAGCCAGGTTCAAGGCTCATATCGGATTTATGTGGTTAAATAGTTTAATCATATTAGAATTATATTGCATGCTATTAAAACTGTATAAACATATATGATATGTTAATATCGAGTTTGTGAAATTCATCGTAAAATTGTATTTGATATAATTGGCGAATAATTGTATACGATACACGAAAGCGTAAAATCGAGGTGTTGGCTCAAGGTGGTTCGACCACTTCATGACTTGACCCTCGGGCCGCCGCTAGTGAGCTAGGCTTCGGACCCTTGGCTCATGCATGGGGCCGCGCCGCTTCCAAAAGGCTAGGGTTTTGAACCCTAGTCACATAAGCCACTCGGCCGCCGCTTGGGCTAGGGTTTTTCGAACCCTTGGCTCGAGATGGTTAAGCCGTCACCGTCATGGACCGTCCATGGTTGGACCGTGGCTTGTGGCTCGTGGATTTCGGTATTTCGAGCAAGTTGGCTCGATGAAAAACCAACATGGTGCAAGGCGGCTAGGATTTGGAACCCTAGCGGCGCCGCACCCATGCCATCGGCTCGGACCATGTCGTGGGCTAGGGTTTCGAACCCTAGGCCCATAATTTGTCCAGCCGTGGTGTATGGTTGGTTCGAACCATGGTGGTTCGTAGCTAAGTCGCATTAAGTTCGTGGCATGTGATGTCCCGAGCGTACGATAATTTTTTCAAAAATTATTTTATAGTTTTAATTAGAATTAAATTTAAAATGTTTAGAATTTAATTAATTAAATGTTAATGCATGCTTTATGTGTTGTTTGAGCATGGTGCGTGGTTATAGCCCTTTGACCTATTAGATATGATTTGTGGATGTTTGTAATTTATAATACGACCTGCGTGTCGTGCCTTTCTCTATTTCATTCTAAATGTAATCCCTCCCCTATGTTCCCCTCGAATGTGAATCGAGGAATTCTATATCTTGTAAATAGTGTAGTTTATTTTATTGATGATGATCAATGAAGATGGAGCATCGTGCCGGGATGAGGAGGTCATTCACAAATTGGAGCCAAAGGAAGGTGCTTGTGAAGTTACCTTAGGTTGACTCATAGGATTTTCTCATTGGCTTGAGAAAATCATTAGTAGGGGCTATAACCATGTCACGTTTAATTATGTATGTTGATGCATGATTTATCTTATGTTTTAGTTTGATAATAGTATTACACATATATGTAGATATGTATACAACTATATGTAGTGGACATATTTTAAATTATCAAATTAATCATGAGATCAATAAATCCCTCTAAAATATTAAGTTTTAGATGCCTTCCAAAATAAAAGTACTCGTCAATAACTTCGATTGTACATGTGTGGGTTTGCCAAAGCAAAGCACCGTGGCAATCTTAGTAAGGCGCGAAAGGATAAAAGTGATATCCGTTATACTTTAATTGGGTACGACTTAACTAGGTTATCTCAATAGGATTGGGAACCTAGAGGCATGGGTTGGATTATAATTCATTTGATGAATTGAGCAAAGTGTTGTTCGTCCAACTATCCAAGAATTATATGTGATGTAATTGACAAAGTGTTGTCTACCTAAATAACCGAGTCTTGGGCGATTAGCCAAAGCTAACTCAAGATTAAGTGAAATATGGATCTTGGCCCACTAAAGGTTTTGAGGGTTGATATTTTTTAAACAAAATAGTGGGAGTATCATTTAATATAAGACCATGTTAAATGATTTAAATCATAAACTTATTTTGCATATTTATATTGTAGATATCCATGGCAACTAACAACGTTACTAGCACTTTATCACTGCGATCGGTCCTTGAGAAGGACAAATTAAATGGGACGAATTTCCTAGACTGGCATAGGAACTTGAGGATAGTCCTCAAACAAGAAAAGAAACAATATGTCCTAGAGGAACCCTTACCCGCTGAGGAACCTCCCCTAACGGCTACAAGAGCTGAAAAAGATGCTTACAAGAAGCATCAAAGTGACGCACTTGATGTTGGGTGCCTTATGCTTGCCACCATGAACTCTGAGCTTCAGAAGCAACATGAGGAAATGGAGGCGTTCGATATGATCGAACACTTAAAGCAATTGTACCAACAGCAAGCAAGACAAGAGAGGTATGACGTCTCTAAGGCGTTATTCCAGTGCAGGATGGTAGAAGGAAGCCTAGTTGGAACTCATGTGCTCAAGATGATTGGGTACATTGAGAATCTGGACAAGCTGGGTTTTCCATTGGACCAAGAGTTGGCCACCGATGTGATCTTGCAATCGTTGCCTGAGAGCTTCAGTCAATTTGTAGTAAATTACAATATGACTGACATGGAAAAGACTCTACCACAATTGCTTGGTATGTTGAGAACATATGAAGCAAATACAAAGAAGACTAAGGCCACAAATGTTCTTATTGTGAATAAGGGCAAAGGAAGGGCCAAAGCTAAAGGCAACAAGAAAGCAAAGAAGGTCTTTGTTAAATCTAAGCCAAAGTCTTCTGCACTGAAACCAAAGGGAGGGATAGCGAAGGAAGGGAACTGTTTCCATTGCGGTGAGACCGGCCATTGGAAAAGAAACTGCAAAGTATATCTGGAGGATCTAAAGAAAGGAAGTGTGACTTCCGCTTCAGGTATTTTTGTTATAGAAGTCAATTTATCTACTTCTTCATCATGGGTATTAGTTACTGGATGTGGATCTCACATTTGTGTAAATGTGCAGGACCTTAAAAAGAGTAGATTATTGGCGAAAGGCGAAGTTGATCTCCGAGTTGGAAATGGAGCAAGAGTTGCTGCATTAGCTATAGGAGATTATCATTTAGCTTTACCTTCTGGTTTATCATTGATTTTAAAAGACTGTTATTTTGTGCCATCTATTACTAAAAACATAATTTCTATTTCTTGTTTAGACAAGTATGGTTTTTCATTTATAATAAAGGACAACTATTGTTCTATTTATTTAAATGTTATGTTTTATGCTAGTGCACAAATGGTGAATGGTCTTTATGTATTAAATCTTGATATGCCTATCTATAACATAAATACTAAAAGGATTAAAAATAATGATTGTAATCCGACTTATCTCTGGCATTGTCGCTTGGGCCACATAAACGAGAACCGCATATCTAAACTTCATAAGGATGGAGTATTAGATTCATTTGATTTTGAATCATATGAAACATGCGAATCTTGTTTAATGGGCAAGATGACTAAAGCCCCTTTCAAGGGACATGTTGAAAGGGCAAATGTTTTATTGGGACTAATACATAGTGATGTATGTGGACCAATAAGTACACAAGCTAGATGTGGTTTTCAATACTTCGTTACATTTACTGATGACCTCAGTAGATATGGGTATGTGTACCTAATGAAGCATAAGCATGAAACCTTTGAAAAGTTCAAAGATTTCAAGAATGAAGTACAAAACCAACTTGGCAAAAGTATCAAATCCTTCGATCAGATCGAGGAGGTGAATGTTTAAGCCAAGAGTTTCATGACTATCTAAAGGAGTGTGGGATAGTCCCACAACTCACTCCTCCGTATACTCCACAATGGAATGGTGTATCCGAGAGGAGAAATCGAACCTTGTTAGACATGGTTAGATCAATGATGAGTCATGCAGATCTTCCGATATCGTTTTGGGGACACGCTCTAGAAACAGCGATTTTCTTACTGAACCGTGTTCCATCTAAATCAGTGGAAAAGACACCATATGAGATATGGACTGGGAAGCGTCCTAGTATGTCTTTTATGAAGATTTGGGGTTGTGAGGCTTTCGTTAGACGTCACGCCACTAACAAACTTGGACCCAAATCTGATAAGTGTTTATTTGTGGGGTATCCTAAAGAAACGAAAGGAAACTATTTCTATTATCCCACCGAGAACAAAGTAGTTGTTGCTCGGACTGGTGTATTTCTTGAAAGAGAATTTATTTCTAGAAAAACCAGTGGGAGAAAAATAGAACTTAGTGAAGTTCAACCACAAGAAAACACTGAACCTGAGATTGAGATGGAAACAGAGCAGGCTCCGCAAGCTGTTGTGGAAGAAGCACCTGCTCAAGAGACACAAGCCCAGCGTAGGTCTGTAAGAGAACACCGGGAGCCACAGAGATATGGATTTCTTGTGACTCAACAAGGTGACTTACTACTTATTGATGAGGATGAGCCGTCATCTTATCAACAAGCTATAATGGGCAATGATTCTGAGAAATGGCAAGAGGCCATGAAATCTGAGATGGAATCCATGTATGCAAACCAAGTATGGACTTTGCTTGATCCACCTGAAGGGGTACGACCCATAGGGTGCAAATGGATTTTCAAGAAAAAGACCGATATGGATGGTAACGTACAAACCTATAAAGGTCGGCTGGTTGCAAAAGGATTCAAACAAATTCATGGTGTTGACTATGATGAAACCTTTTCACCAGTGGCCATGGTTAAATCCATAAGGATCTTACTTGCAATAGCTGCATTTCATGATTATGAAATCTGGCAGATGGATGTCAAAAAAGCTTTCCTTAATGGAAATCTGCTCGAGGATGTGTACATGACACAGCCCGAGGGTTTTGTCGATCCAAAGGATGCTGGAAAGATATGCAAGCTACAACGATCCATTTATGGATTGAAGCAAGCTTCTCGGAGTTGGAATCTTCGTTTTGATGATGCAATCAAAGAGTTTGGTTTTATCAAAAATGAAGATGAACCTTGTGTCTACAAGAAGGTCAGTGGGAGCGTAATCATTTTCCTAGTGTTGTATGTAGATGACATACTTCTTATTGGAAATGATATCCCTGCCTTGCAATCTGTAAAGATTTGGCTAGGGAACTGCTTTTCGATGAAAGATTTAGGAGAAGCCACCTATGTATTAGGAATCAAGATCTATAGAGATAGATCAAGAAGGCTTCTTGGTCTAAGTCAAAGTGCATACATAGACAAGGTGCTTAAAAGGTTTAGCATGCAAGAATCCAAGAAAGGATTCGTGCCTATGACGCATGGCATTTATCTCTCGAAGGAACAGTGTCCTTCAACAGAAGATGAGAGACATCGCATGAGTAAGATTCCATACGCATCAGCTATTGGATCTATCATGTATGCCATGATATGTACTCGTCCCGATGTATCGTATGCTTTGAGCATGATGAGCAGATATCAAGTTGATCCAGGTGAAGGTCACTGGATTGCTGTCAAGAACATCCTGAAGTACTTGAGAAGGACTAAGGATACATTCTTGATTTATGGAGGTGAGGAAGAGCTCAATGTAATGGGTTACACTGATGCAAGCTTCCAAACTGACAAAGATGATTTTCGATCGCAATCTGGATATGTGTATTGCCTAAATGGAGGTGCTGTGAGCTGGAAGAGTTCAAAGCAAGAAACAGTAGCCGATTCTACAACGGAAGCTGAGTATATTGCTGCATCGGATGCAGCAAAGGAAGCTGTTTGGATGAGGAAGTTCATTTCTGAACTTGGAGTGGTGCCTAGCATTAAAGATCCGATAGAACTCTATTGTGACAACAATGGAGCGATCGCATTGGCTAAGGAACCAAGATCTCACCAAAGATCCAAGCACATACTTAGGCGTTTCCATTTCATTCGAGAAATCGTTGAAAGGGGAGATGTTAAAATATGCAAAGTACCAACAGATGATAATGTATCTGACCCATTGACGAAGTCACTGTCACAGCAGAAGCATGATCGTCATACTAGATCTCTAGGCATTAGGTATATGTCTGAGTGGTCTTAGTGCAAGTGTGAGATTTGTTGGGATATGCCCTAAGACATATCATTAGATGATTGTTTATGACATACAATGTAATATGATTTTATAAATGGCAATTCATTATTATATATTATTCTTTTAACTGTGCAATGTGAATTAATATATATGTTAATGTCCTTAGAATAATATGTATTATTCTTAAAGATGTCCCTAGTCAAGTATTATCATGAAAGGGATAATGATAATACGTAGAGACTAGTATGTGTTGATCGATGAATTGTTCATTGATATGAGATATCAAATCAACATATGGGTACATGTTAGAGAACGATGTACTGGACAGACCCACCATGAGAATGCAACATGGATCGTTATATGATCGTCATATGCAATTCTCATAGTGATAATAATGTATGTAATCCTTACGACTTGTGATCATCAGAGATCCCAACATAAGGAGTTATGTATCTTGATATCGTCAAACGTTACCCGTAACAGGGTAATCTATAAAGGCGACTATTGGATACACTACAAATTATGTAGAGGGATGTTGACTGATCGAGATAGGATTTGTCCCTCCTATATAACAGGAGATGTGTTTGGCCCTTGATCAAGTGAGAACTAAAATGCATGGCCATGCTCGAATGAGTCGATATGAGATATCGAGCTTATTCGTTTATTCTAGTTCTACTTGGGGATCAAGAAATAGAGATTGAATATACGAGTATGACTATTCCATGACTCGTGTTCAATCTAAACACAAAGGACAAAGGGATTAAGCTACATGGTTAATATTATCACAAGTTTTAAAGGTTATGTCGAGTCATTGACATTCTTGTAATTTGGGTAGCATTGATGTGTTGCTAGATACCGCTCAATGCTTGCGACATAAAATGAGATTTTATGTCACTGCCAACATTACAAGATCCTATCGGGTCGCACAAAAGATTAAATCGATAAGGGAAATTAAATTCATTGGATGAATTAATTAATTAAGAAGAGTCTTAATTAAGTGATTAAAAGGTTTTAATTAAATCATGGGTTTGGGCCAATAAGACTTTAAGAAAGTCTTGAACCTTAATTAAAAGCCTTTTAATATAAATACAAGGTTATGATTTAATTGTAAGACATAACTTCATATCAAAAAAAACCTACACCAAAACTTGAAGACACACGGCCGCCTACTAGACGAAGGTGATCTCGGTTTCTTGATAACCGAGGAGTGCCCTTGTTGGTTTTGTGCCTTTAATCGATTTAGAATCGAGTGTCTTTCTTGTTCTGGTTTAAGAACTTGTCTAGCAACTCGTTCTTAAACTATCCCTTCACCCGATTTGATCGTGTGGATACCATGGATGCAAAACTCATTGAGTTTTGCTAGTGACTCGGAGAAGGCGTATGACGTAGTGCTGCTCCGTGGATTCTGCTTCAAACACGCTACAAGGGTAAGACACTTGTAATTCCTTTATCCGATATGAATCCCTATGTATAGATCTGCTGGTTAGTAATCCATAAAAATTTTATTCCGCTGCGTTGTATGCTCTTGGATTACTTACAGTATCTTGATATGCCTTGCATTCAAATTTGAATATGCTATGTGAAAATGTGTAATTATATGATTTGTTATAATGCCTTGATAATTTTATTATTTATTGGGCATGAATGCATGAACATATGCACACATGTTTGTGATTCATCTCTATGATTTAATCTTAGGCTTGTATGCCTATTATATGCTTGATGATGGACATGTGAAAATTGTTATATTTTGCTATGTTTATTTAAATTTTATGTTTTTTGATTATCACAAAAAGGGGGAGAATTTTGTGATAAACTTGAACCTTAATACATGCATAGTTTAAGGGGGAGAGCTTGTGTATGCATGGTTTGAGGGGGAGAGTTATTTACCTTATGATTTACTTGATATCTTGTATGTGCTATGCAATTGTTAAGGGGGAGTTATGTTTACTCACATTTCACGCATAATTACATATTCAAGTTTATCAAGTTTTGTGATCATCAAAAAGGGGGAGATTGTTGAGCCTTAAACACATGGTTGTGTTTAATGCGTTAAATTATCCCCGGTCAATTTTTGAGTTTTGATGATCAACAAAACTTGTGTTTATTGTACTAATACATCTACGTAGTGTGCAGATTAAGCGATGAAAAATGGATTGGAATGAAGAAAATGATGTGTGCATGTTCTGGCACAGATCGCCCCAGGCGATGGTCACCATCGCCTCAGGCGATGGCAGCCATGGGGACTTCGCCACGGCCATCGATTGGAGCGATGCTGAGGCATGCGCGGGCATGCGCGCAGGGGGAGATCGCCTGGCGCGATGGCACGAACGCCTGAGGCGATGCGCTGAACGCCTGAGGCGATCTGGAGTTCGCCCGAGGCGATGCAAGATTTTAGGCTGCTGAGGCTACGGCATTCGAATTTATTTTGGATCGCCTGAGGCGATCGGGACATCGCCTGAGGTGATGCGTGATTTATGCTGACCGTTGGGGCGCGGCGATGGAGATCGCCTAAGGCGATGGCTGAGGCGATCGACGAGTGATTTCAGCCTTTTGTGTAGCAACGGCTAGTAGGAGCCTAGGGGGCCTCATACACTATAAATATTGATGCTTTGGAGCATTTTGGAGCTAAGGAACAAGCCTACAACTTATACAAAGTCTTGATCAATTACAATTTCATATCGCATTGCAATCTCCATACATTGTTGTTGTATTGGAGCTTGTGATTCATTCTTTTGTTAGAGTCTTGTTTGTTTCGTGTGAGTACACCGTGAAGGTGTTTTTGATTTGATCTATTGTAAAGGTCCTCCAACACCAAAGCAAGTTGGAAAATTGTAAAGTCACCAACAAGTGAAGTTGGTGCATGTGTGTGGCTATCCTTGGAGCCCTTAAGGCCAAGAAGACTCGTGAAGAGTGTTGGTAGCTCGGGAAGAGCTTTGTATACTCGTGAAGGGTATTGTGCTCGGGAAGAGCGTTGTGTACTCGGGAAGAGTAGTGTGCTCGGGAAGAGCTTTGTAAACTCGGGAAGAGTTGTTGTGTGGCTAACTTGGAGCCCTCAAGGCCAAGATCAATTATTCTAGTGGAACCTCGGTTGGAGGTTATCTAACCGGGAAGAGGAGACGTAGGCGATTCATCGCCGAACTTCAATAACAAATCCTTATCTCTTTTATTGCTTTATTTCCTTTACGCATTTATTTATTTTATTCTTTGCATTTATCGATTGACTAAAGGCTTCCGCAAAGCGCAAAACTATTTTATTTTTCAAACTCATTTTAAAAAGCTAAAGTAGCCAAGGAATCTCATTCACCCCCCCCCCCCCCCCCCCCTCTTCGATTCCAACAATAGAAATGCAGAACATGTCTGGGTACCTGTGCTATCAATTCATGTCAACTATGTGGAGAATATGATGTCAGATGTCAGAGTGCTCAGTGTGATTGATTGAATGATTCACAAGGATCAATGAGGCATGACGAAGTTGTGCTGAGTTGCGTATGTACCAGAGTGTGGTGCAAGGTTCTGGTGGACACCATATGTTTGGTATACCGTGTTGTGAGTATGACGGTAAACTATTGGAACCATGATCTCATGTGTGAGTCTCCACTGTGAGGACAATTGAGTCGTTGTGTTATTTGTGTTGTTGCGTGATTGAGGGTTACTCACTTTTGTTAGCAACAAATCTACCTTATATTGTGCTAGTTCCATTAGTTATGGACTGAGAGAGAGGTTGAGTGCAAGGTTGACAGACTGTGTTAGATGGAAACGTTGTGTTTGACACGTTGTATACTTGCACTGTAAAACATAAGGTGTTGAGATGTTAGAATGGTGATAGCTCTGTTCACTTGGAAACGTGGTGAGGGCAAGATATGTTCATCTACTTGTTGATATGGGAGAATCTCTATATATACGAGAGTAGAGTGAAGAATAAGTCCTCAAAGTTGAAATTGTTTATTTGATGGGTCTTTGACGTGATATTGTCTAGTTGGTGTCCAATGAAAGGATTTGTGAAGCAATGTGAGTATATGTGTGCACCAATCAAATACAATGAATGGTCAAGTTGTGATATAATGAGGACACGGTGTACAATGGTGGTGTATGATCACGAATGTGAAGCATTCGTGTCTTGGACTGTTGACATGTATGAGAAACAAGGAGCTTTGAGAACGACACAGTGTCGCTCTCATGCATCGTCATTGCTATGACAACGTATTCTGACACATTGGTTTGTAAATTGGTAGATTGTTCATCTTGCTTGATGAAGAGCAGGAAAGAACGAAAATGAGGCAGAACTATGGACTGTCTGTTGTGATCTTTTCTATTAGTCTCTTGGCATACCGTGGACTATTACCACTCTCAGTGATTGGTATAGGTATTGTGAGTGATGACAAATGTATGCATCTTAATGTACAATGAGAGACAACTGTATTTTCTATGTATGACACGATCAGTTTGGATCTTGCCGACGCCGAAAGACGGTTGTCAGGGATACTAGAACGTAAGATCTTTACTCAAGAGTTCTTATGATTCGTAGCGTATTGATGGAGCTGATTTGTGCGACATAGTCAGCATATGATACTGCAGTATCCTACATTATTGTCTGGTATGGCTAATTTTTACTCTTCTTGTTGCAATGCTGGTGAGTTGATGTTTTGAATTGCATATATTGCCTCATTCATGGATATGTGTGTATTGTTACGACTGTGTTGCCACATGATTCAATTTCGAGGACGAAATTCAATTAGTAGGGGAGATTTGTAATGCATAGACATTAATCATACATGTTTTATTTGATTATTGGGTAATTATGCGATAACTACGATATGATGTGAACTCGGGTACGGATTGGACCGAATATGAATGAATGACATATGCTATACCGATTAAAATGAACTAAACATGAGATATGATAGTCATATGTGCTAATGAGAAAGATATGAGTCAATGAGAGAAAAGAAGTTAGGAACAAATATAAAGTTGGTGTAACACCTGGGTCTTGTGCCATGGATTTGAATTATAAAGTGAGTTATACATTGTATAGTAGTAACTTTACATGGAAGGCCTGGATTGGATGCATGATAACACACATGAATTGACTTGGAGATGATTTTGGAGGAAGTATAAAAGGGTGATTGCAGCTTATTACACACATAATCACACCTTTTCTGACCTAACGCTCTCTACACATTCTCTTCAAGGGTGTGAGTAGTTTACTCACTTGTGGTGCCTTGTACTTGCAAATGACCTTCTACACTTGTTGTGAAGTCACATCTAAGAGAATTGGTAAGCATATCATGAGTTCTATCCTTTAGATTTAGTAATATGCTTTAGCAAGTGTGATGTAGTTGGTTGCATGTTGAGATTTGATATGAAGTGGAAATCATTGAATTGAAGTAATAAAGTGATGAAACATGTTTCTACCATGATTAATAACTGGTCATGAAGTTTGGTAGGTTCTTATGTGATGTAGGTGGAGAACCATGAAGATAAGTATCAAAATCGCCATGTTCTGAATTTTACAGAGCGTACCGATCGATCGCTAGAATGTACCGATCGGTCTGTAAGGACCCCCGTGCCCTTAACCCGATATTAGTGTATTAACCACTGAACTTAGTGCATACTATCATGTTAACAATGTGAAAGTAATTACATGCAACTCTAGCATGAATGCCATCTATAAAATTTCCTTTACATTAATCGTGTAATGTCTATACTTTCCCAACATATTCCATAAAACATGTCATGCACCTTTCAACATACACTAATATGCTCTCAATTCATTTTACAATTCATAAATAGTTGCATGCAACACATAAATGAAGAGAGAAAGGCCATTGCCTTCTTTATACATTCCATATACACATAATACTGCTCACATGCGAGCGTCGAATAAGTAGGCGTGTATCTAATGTATAAAATATCATGCTCAATACCATCGCTGGTACCTCGATCCTGGGAGCACCTCGAATCCACCGCTCGAGCTCAATTCCAAGCCATCGATGTACCTAATAACCTGCCCCAACAGAGACAGCCCCCACGCGGGGTGAGCATACCAATATCCCAAATCCCATAATCACAATAATACAATTCATAATTTACAACATGTAAATGCTATGAAATATAAGAGATACTCAATGGATGGCATCATCCTCATCCAGGATCCCTTGTACTGTCCCTGTTCTCAAAATAACTGAAACCATCAAATTCTCAAATGCCAGTTAATCATTACATTGATTAACGAATTCACTTGCTACATACCGACATTATATCAATAATATCAAATCATTAAATAATGATCACAAATATTCCATATATCTCTTTTATGGTTCCACAGTTCTATTTCATTGCTCGCTCTACAATGGCGGCATTTCAGTCTCACGCATGCTCAACAGCAGTGGCGTCACAACCGATGTTCGCTCAAAGGCGACCACATCCAATCATTGCTCGCTCAAAAGCGGCACCATGCAATTCCCAATGCATATACATCCATTTGTAACAATTACCATTAGCCATGTATTTCAATATCCGTTAATATCCGTTTATTGCTAAAACCATGTATCAGGCATTTCCATATACATTGATTGCAATACAGTGTGTCATGCACTCAACAATTGCATTTAAAAAAATAAAGGGCTATGCTCGTACGTTATACGTACCTTATACTTTCCGTAGTTCGAGTCCGACTTCGCCCGAGTTCCACGATCCGATGAATTATGTGCTAACACACAAAACTCACAATTAACAACAAGCATGCTACCACGTGCCCAAGCACGTTCAAACTTCTAAACTTATCGTCTAACCATGACGATTACCAACATAAAAGCCACCCGGCTAAGCATGCATAATACCCAAAATATACCATTCAACAAGATAAAAAGATAGCCAAGAATTCATCCGAGAATTCCATTTAATTTACTTGGCTCCAACCAAACTATTTTAAAAGTCTAGCATCCCCATTGGAATGAGAACATTGCCCCGGAAGCCGACCATTTAAGTCGCAAATCCAAAATCCCACGAAAAAGCCAAGAATTCCAAAAATCACCTGCTGGCGATCGATCGCTATACCGGGCGATCGATCGCTAGCCCCTTGGCGATCGATCGCTCGATATGGCGATCGATCGCCAGACCTCTCTGGCGCGAGGCGATCGATCGCTCCAAAAGTGGCGATCGATCGCCACAATGCTGAAAAGCGTACTGCCTGCATGCGATCGGTCGCCTGCTACGGGCGATCGATCGCCATGCCCTGCAACTCGAAAACCACCATTTTTAAAAGCTTGAAACCTCCACAATTCATACCCCAACTCCTCCCAACTCAAAACCACAACAAAACAACACCCAAGAACCTCCAAGAAGGGTGTTAGACTTGAATTAAAACAAACCCAAAAGATTCCAAGATTTTCACCAAAATCACCCAACCCAAACCAACCTCAAAACTCAACCAAAATCAACAAAATTACAACCCAACCAAAGATAAAAGATAGGAGAATGAGATTACCACATTTTCTTCAAGAAATCCGGCCCCTAAATCGTGTTCCCAACGATTTTGTTGAAGGGGAAAGAGGGGAAGGGTTTTGGGGGTGGTTATCGCAGGAGAGGGGAGAGAGGAGAGGAAGTGGATTCCAAATGACGGAATCCCGAGTCCAACGGGTATATATAGCAAAAATACCCCAACACACCAATACCTCCACAAATACATCATGATTCATTAAAAATCATCTGTTTTCAAAAACTCTCTCTCCAACACCAAATCCCCAAACCAGCCCCAACAAAAAGCACCCCGGACTCCAAGTCCCACCGAAAACCCAACTCATAGGTTCTCCACCGAAATGAGAATACAATCTCAACCTTTGGATCCAACGATCCCAAATGCCCGATTATACAACCTCGGGAGACCCAAAACCGTAATTAATTCGTAATTGCCACAATAAAAATCCATCAAGGATTAATACCGCACCGGGATTAACACCATTAATCCCCGGGCATCACAATTATCCCCCACTAATAAAATTTCGTCCTCGAAATTGCACCGGTGTACTCCACGTAACACCAGGACTACACAAACAAAACAAATCCATGACCCCGATTCTGGACCACATTAGAATCGAATTAACAACTGCGAGGATACCAATCTCACCAAGCCCTAAAATAGAGCAAACGCCATAATCCATACAAACCCAAAAATAACAACATACCTCGATGTGAATTTTCCCAGAAGTCAGTCCACCACGACTACAAATCAACCAAAACTCCCTTGGTTCTGACATAGATATCAGTCCGTGATATTCATCACTTGCCCACGATGCTTGACACATCGTCATGATGGGGACGATTAGTATACAACAGTATACTCACAGAAAATTCGGTTTTCGCTTCCCAGTCCATCTCCTCCAAAGGAGTAGTTGCACCACTTGCAACCCGGATCGGGTTACCCACGGTCACCGATCCACACAAAGCACATCTCCGAGGATGTTACACCGGTGTGTTACAAGAAATTATATCTTGGTCCTGACACACCATCAAGACCCCACAAAGTCTCAAGTTCCACAGGGGACATGCAAGACAACCAATTGCATTCCCAAACACGTGTCGACCGTGACACTAAACAAATCCGAGTCCTGGCCATCCCTCATTTATCCTGGGATTCAACAATCCTAAAACAGGAAGGCTATCGAATTATCCAACAAGAACTACCAAGGTTCCAAAACACGACAATCCCTCATCAGGGGAAGTCAAACAACCCTCACGATCATTCATCATAATGCATCGTGTCATCGAGATTACCGATTTCGAATTGCCACAATCTCCCACCGGAGATTCATCAAACCAAGCACACTAACCCGACGTTCAACAAGGAACGAAATAGAGTTGGCATTCGTATACACACACGGGTATACATGTCTAAGCACCAACACAACAGGCACACTCAAAGCAATAGACTCGGGTATCTCCAAACATACCCAAAGTCCCAAAACCTACGGCCAAACCTCGATTATTCTCACTCCACGGAGGATAGTGGTCGACAGACCAAAGCCAAAGGGTGTGATTTCAACATTAACACCACATAACCGAAGCAACGAATCTCCCAAAAGATTCAACCGGCAGGTATATCAATACCGCCTTTCCCACAAGGATAGTGTCATGAATCCATGACCCCCCAACCTCGAACCGCCGTCCGAAAAACTGAATATATACATACCAACATATATCTGGGAACCAAAAATATGTGACTGGTTCAGAATAGTGCATCGAAGCCACTATTATCAAATCGAAATTCGTATACGCCAGGTATACTCAACCAACGATGCCCTGTACTATTGCCATAGTACCACACAACTCGAGCATCACCCCGGAGACGTCTCCCTCGAACGTCTCACTGGAAGTACGAAGCCATCACCTAGTCCAACACTAGTAGGGCTTACCCTGGTTGATTCACGATCAACCCTCAACAAATACTAGCTGTCTCCATGACAGTACAATCCAGATCTCTTCAAGAGATAAAGTCAATATAGTAGTGTCACCCCACTGACTATACCACACAATTCCAATTGTGACTTCCGTCGCATACCATATGCAAAGATGCTCAACCAGAGCTAACAACGACTTGTCGACGCTCACGTTGGTATTTCCAACAGAAATTGAGTTGTCCCAAAACAAGTCCTTAAAACATTTGACGTATAAACGTCTCTGTGAGGTATTCCCTGCCTCAATTATCATGCCACAAAGAGACTACGAGAGTCTACCAAAAGTCCTCATCGTATCATCATACGATTCACTGAACTCGAATCAAACGAGCAGTATAATGGCTATCACAAGCACACTATAACACTGAAACAATACCTGGCTAACAACTCTCTGGTCCCTCAGGCTCATACCAACCTATCAACGTGACACACGTCCCATTCCGGTATACCATACCGTACAACCATTAGAGTTGTGGGTCATCACCCACATATCTCTTAAAACACCAAAGCATAATGGACATCCCGGTGTCCTTTCTCAACCACGAAGCAATCCTAATCCATTAGGACTTATCCCATACCCTCAGGGTGGGTGTGACCACGCCTACCGCACATCACAACAACACGCGAGTAGTTTCCTCAATGACTACTCTTACCACCAATCACTTGGCCTAAGCCAAACCAGCGAGTATACCCAAAGGATATCATTACTCGAACAATATATACTCCGAATATGTGCTGCGGTACAATTCCTATATGGCGCACCCAAAATTGTTTCGAGCAACCTGCTCGGTACAATGGTCTCGTCAACTAGTGACCCAGACACTACCATGTGCTCACCATCGGCACCCAAACCATACAACCAAATACATAAACATGAATGTATTAATCATCAAAACGATGCTACACGTCTACATAGAACATCCACTATGTCATCGTCATCCCGTGACGGTACCTGTGAACATATGACTTTGAAATAACATCGTCGACTCGTGACGGTATATGTCGATACACGACGTCCATAATCTCATCGTCAAGCATATGACAACATAAGTAAATCAACGCATTATATCCACAGTAGTGCTAAATAAACAGTAATATGCCATACCTCATTGCTAACAATATAGCGACATACCTGTCTCCGTCATCCAACAGTGGTACGCAATCAGCACCCATCGCTCGTAGGTGGCGTAATCCAGTGTCATGTACATAGCGGTATAACCCGTCGCTATAGAATTATCGGCATAATCCCCCGTCATAGAGTCAGCAGCATAAAACATAGCTATAGATATCCGGCGGCATGAACCATCGCCATAGATGTAGCGGAATGACCCGTCGCTATATAGTACTCGGTGGCACGAACCATCGCCACTAGAATAGCGGAATGAACGATTGCTATGAATACCCGGCGGCATAAACCATCGCCAATAGAATAACGGAATGAACCATCACTATGAATACCCGGCGGCATAAACCATCACCAATAGAATAGCGGAATGAACCATCGCTATGAATACCCGGCGGCATAAACCATCGCCAATAAAATAGCGGAATGAACCATCGCTATGAATACCCGGCGGCATAAACCATCGCCAATAGAATAGCGGAATGAACCATCGCTATGAATACCCGGCGGCATAAACCATCGCCAATAGAATAGCGGAATGAACCATCGCTATGAATACCCGGCGGCATAAACCATCGCCAATAGAATAGCCAATCCCTAGTCATTGTTACGGTAGTGTATTTTAATGCCCCTCGCTCAAATAAAACATGCGGTACTCCCACCCCTCGCTTCACATATAGGCAGCATAGAATAACCTCGCTTAAATGGACATGCGGCGCTCCCACCCCTCGCTTCACATTTTAGCGGCAAATATTCTTTCCTCGCCTCATATGATAACCACGCTTCAATGTGACATGCGGCGCTCCCACCCCTCGCTTCACATTTTAGCGGCACAAAACAATAAATAGCGGCAAGTATTTAAAATCATCACTCATCCATAACAATGACTCATGGAATATTCACCAAGTATTCCGTCTATACCTGCAACACAAAGCATATTCCATATTCCAACATACATCATCATGAGTGTATTTTAATGCACCTCGCTCAAATGCGACATGCGGCACTCCCACCCCTCGCTTCAACATTTGGCGGCAGAGCATTAAAATCATCACTCCATTGTACACATGCAACCACAATGCATAATTCCATGATGTATATAAAACACAGGTTACCGTTTTGTGTCTTTCAACCCTGGCCTTACCCTTTCACGTCATAGTGTCCCTACAGGAACAATCCCAAACCATGAGCATACGATAATCCATATTCCCCACAATATGATTATAATGAGTAAATGCATAAACTATGAGTATAAAGTACTTCCTGTATCCCAATGCATTTCAAAATGCTCCATTTGGTTGTCCCTGTGTCACAACTCACAATCATAATCAACAGATTACATTATGATTCTATAGATGTCATGACATATAATCGTTTCACTATGATCACATGTTACAATTGCACATAAGCAAAATGGTTGTGTCACAGAACACTAGCTACTATCATGCATAAATATGTGCTACCCATCCCTATCAGCATGTTCCAGGCCTTCAACAGCCCCAAAGAGCTAACCACTGCTCTGATACCACTAATGTAAGGACCCCCGTGCCCTTAACCCGATATTAGTGTATTAACCACTGAACTTAGTGCATACTATCATGTTAACAATGGGAAAGTAATTACGTCCAACTCTAGCATGAATGACATCTATAAAATTTCCTTTACATTAATCGGGTAACATGTCTATGCACCTTTCCCAACATATTCCATAAAACATGTCATGCACCTTTCAACATACACTAATATGCTCTCAATTCATTTTGCAATTCATAAATAGTTGCATGCAACACATAAATGAAGAGAGAAAGGCCATTGCCTTCTTTATACATTCCATATACACATAATACTGCTCACATGCCAGCGTCGAATAAGTAAGCGTGTATCTAATGTATAAAATATCATGCTCAATACCGTCGCTGGTACCTCGATCCTGGGAGCACCTCGAATCCACCGCTCGAGCTCAATTCCAAGCCATCGATGTACCTAATAACCTGCCCCAACAGAGACAGCCCCCACGCGGGGTGAGCATACCAATATCCCAAATCCCATAATCATAATAATACAATTCATAATTTACAACATGTAAATGCTATGAAATATAAGAGATACTCCCTGGATGGCATCATCCTCATCCGGGATCCCCTGTACTGTCCATGTTCTCAAAATAACTTAAACCATCAAATTCCCAAATGCCAGTTAATCATTACATTGATTAACGAATTCACTTGCTATATACCGACATTATATCAATAATATCAAATCATTAAATAATGATCACAAATATTCCATATATCTCTTTTATGGTTCCACGGTTCTATTTCATTGCTCGCTCTACAATGGCGGCATTTCAGTCTCACGCATGCTCAACAGCAGTGGCGTCACAACCGATGTTCGTTCAAAGGCGACCACATCCAATCATTGCTCGCTCAAAAGCGGCACCATGCAATTCCCAATGAATATACATCCATTTGTAACAATTACCATTAGCCATGTATTTCAATATCCGTTAATATCTGTTTATTGCTAAAACCATGTATCAGGCATTTCCATATACATTGATTACAATACAGTGTGTCATGTACTCAACAATTGCATTTAAAAAAATAAAGGGCTATGCTCGTACGTTATACGTACCTTATACTTTCCGTAGTTCGAGTCCGACTTCGCCCGAGTTCCACGATCCGATGAATTATGTGCTAACACACAAAACTCACAATTAACAACAAGCATGCTACCACGTGCCCAAGCACGTTCAAACTTCTAAACTTATCGTCTAACCATGACGATTACCAACATAAAAGCCACCCAGTTAAGCATGCATAATACCCAAAATATACCATTCAACAAGATAAAAAGATAGCCAAGAATTCATCCGAGAATTCCATTTAATTTACTTGGCTCCAACCAAACTATTTTAAAAGTCTAGCATCCCCATTGGAATGAGAACATTGCCCCGGAAGCCGACCATTTAAGTCGCAAATCCAAAATCCCACGAAAAGCCAAGAATTCCAAAAATCACCTGCTATACCGGGCGATCGATCGCTAGCCCCTTGGCGATTGATCGCTCGATATGGCGATCGATCGCCAGACCTCTCTGGCGCGAGGCGATCGATCGCTCCAAAAGTGGCGATCGATCGCCACAATGCTGAAAAGCGTACTGCCTGCATGCGATCGGTCGCCTGCTACGGGCGATCGATCGCCATGCCCTGCAACTCGAAAACCACCATTTTTAAAAGCTTGAAACCTCCACAATTCATACCCCAACTCCTCCCAACTCAAAACCACAACAAAAAAAACACCCAAGAACCTCCAAGAAGGGTGTTAGACTTGAATTAAAACAAACCCAAAAGATTCCAAGATTTTCACCAAAATCACCCAACCCAAACCAACCTCAAAACTCAACTAAAATCAACAAAATTACAACCCAACCAAAGATAAAAGAGAGGAGAATGAGATTACCACATTTTCTTCAAGAAATCCGGCCCCTAAATCGTGTTCCCAACGATTTTGTTGAAGGGGAAAGAGGGGAAGGGTTTTGGGGGTGGTTATCGCAGGAGAGGGGAGAGAGGAGAGGAAATGGATTCCAAATGACGGAATCCCGAGTCCAACGGGTATATATAGCAAAAATACCCCAACACACCAATACCTCAACAAATACATCATGATTCATTAAAAATCATCTGTTTTCAAAAACTCTCTCTCCAACACCAAATCCCCAAACCAGCCCCAACAAAAAGCACCCCGGACTCCAAGTCCCACCGAAAACCCAACTCATAGGTTCTCCACCGAAATGAGAATACAATCTCAACCTTTGGATCCAACGATCCCAAATGCCCGATTATACAACCTCGGGAGACCCAAAACCGCAATTAATTCCTAATTGCCATAATAAAAATCCATCAAGGATTAATACCACACCGGGATTAACACCATTAATCCCCGGACATCACACGGTCGCTCGAAGCAAAAGAGGTTAACGATCGATCGCTGACGAGTACCGATCGATCGCTAGAAGGCCGTAACAATTTGTGAAAATTTAACTTAAATAGCGATCGATCGCTAGCATTGTCCGATCGATCGCTAGGGTATAAAAACTTGTAGCAATCGATCGCTAGACACGACCGATCGATCGCTAGTATGAATGTGTTGAAGATGTTATATTTTGTTAAAAGTTTGATGGTGGAGCCTATTTAACATGGTATATTGTTGATATTCATGTAGCACCATCACAGGGGACAGGATTGAGAGGTGGTTAGTCACTGACGCCTCTACGTTATATTTGTTGTACAACACAACCCTTTATGTATTGACGTACGAGTAATGATATTCCCTTTATGATCATTATATCCTTATATATGATGTTGATGTATTGTTGATTTCGATATGCGATGGATATCTTTTTTATTGAGATATGAGACTATCAAGAATATCAGTTGTGATTGGTGCTATGAGGCACGATGCTGTTGAGGCATGTGAGTGGTGCTGTGAGGCACGATGCGATTGAGACATACAGTTGATGCCATGATAGATATGCCATTGATGGGCATATGCTTTGGCTATTATCTATGTGATGACGGTTATATGATATGTGCTGCCAATATGAAGATGTGAGGAGGTTCCACTAACATATTGAGCTGAGATAGGCATATCATATCGGTCCTGTTGCCATTGTTGGGATGTTGTACATCTATGTATGAGGATGGTAGATTGATGCCACGATAGGTATGCTAGTATTAAGCATATGCTTTGGAATGAGAGGTATACTCTGGTGGAGTACATGCTTGGATAGTTATAATGTGTGAGGAAGGAAATATGATTTGTGCTGCTAATATGAAGATGTGAGGAGGTTCCACTGACATATTGAGCTAAGATAGGCAAATCATATTTGTCCCGTTATAACAGGTGATAAATGAGACATATCATGATATATTTGTATTTTGTGTTATGAAGTATGTACAGGGATATGTATAGGAACAACCAAAGAGGAGTATTGCACATGCATAATTTACAGGAAGTTGATGTTGTATTGATGCATTATCTTGATGTTATTGTGAACATCATTTCAATACTCATGTTTTGTATGGTTGTTTTGTAGGGATTCATAGCTGGTGAGAGCTGGGTTTTTGAGTCTACCTTCTGCTTCTAGACGTGAAACTGAGCGAGATTTGTTGGTTTGTACTATGTAAAGGATATACAAGATGTAATGTATATGAATAATGTAAGTGAAAGACATAGTGAAAAATCTCAATCAGTAGTGATATTATCTTAATCCTGTTTACGTAGAATATGTTTTACGTAATTGACTATTTAATTAAGGATTAAGGTGACGAAGACCCCACAATTTCCTTTCATGCTTGATTCTCATAAACCAATATAACTCAACTGAGCTAATGTAATTCAACGTATATCAACATATATTCACATGTCAAATCAAATGAAATGGTTTACCTTAGTTCCTCGTTCCTCTGAGAACATTCCAATATCTTCTTCGGTCTAAATATCATGTACCCAAGGAACAAAAACATAGGTTTCATAACAAGATGTTTACTGCCATCTGCAATCAATATTTCATAGATACTAGTTGGTAACACAATAGCGGTACAACAATATGCATCGCAAATCACAATAGCAGTATAACAATACTCATTGCCCTACGGCAGTACATAATACTCATCGCCACTACGAGCATACATAATATCATCACCACTACAGGCATACACAATTTCATCACCACTACGGGCATACATAATATCATAATCACAATGAATAAAATTACATTTTAAAATAATAAGATGTAATAACAATTACTCTGCACAATGGATCCACACTTGATCCTTTAAATTAACCCTGTTTTCAACATAAATATTTCACAGAATATAATTTCATATCAATACACCTAATTATATACTCATCGCTAGTATAATTGCGGTCCATGACGGTCCAATAATTCTTGTAATTAATACATGATGGTCCAATAATACTCATCGTCAATACATGACGGTCCAATAATACTCATCGCTATAATAATAGCGATCCAATAATACTCATCGGCAATACCATGACGGTCCAATAATACTCATCATCAATACATGACGGTCCAATAATACACATCGCTATAATAATAGCGGTAAAATAATACTCATCGTCAATACCATGACAGTCCAATAATAATACCCCTCGCTTCGATATGATAGCGGCATGTATTATATTCTCAAATATCACAATAACGACACGAATATCAATGCATGTGTATAAATCAACATATCCTGCATTCTGATATTCACAACATAGCCATACCCGGTCATCACATCGTCTATTGTCCCATATCAACAATACATTAATATTCTCCATTTCCTGTCATCTGACATCAAGTCTCGTTTCTCATTTTCTGATTTTCCTACAAAATCAGATTTCTTAGCACTATATACATTGTAAGTAATCCTTATGTCATACAAGGCAGCGGAATAAAATTTTTAGGATTACTAACACCGGATCTATACATAGGTAATCATATCGGATTAAGGAATACATAAGAGTCTCACTCTTGTAGCGTGTTTGAAGCAGAATCCACGGAGCAGCACCACGTCCTACGCCTTCTCCGAGTCAATAGCAAAACTCAATGAGTTTTGCCTCAACGGTATCCACACGATCAAATCGGGTGAAGGGATGTTCAAGAACAAGTTGCTAGACTTATTCTTGAACCGGAATCAAAACCACACACGGTTCACAACCGACTAAACGGCGACCAAACAACCCCTCCAAGCAACCGGCGGCGGCCGTGACTCTTGAAGAGGAAGAAGGTGGCCGAGAGCTTTTTGGCTTGTGTGGCTAGGGTTTTGATATCAAAGTATGATATGAAAGTATAATTAACAATTAATCAAAACCATGTATTTATATTATAAGGCTTTTAATTAAGGTTCAAGACTTTCTTAAAGTCTTATGGGCCCAAACCCATGATTTAATTAAAACCTTTTAATCACTTAATTAAGACTCTTCTTAATTAATTAATTCATCCAATGAATTTAATTTCCCTTCTCGATTTAATCTTTTGTGCGACCCGATAGGATCTTGTAATGTTGGCAGTGACATAAAATCTCATTTTACGTCTCAAGCATTGAGCGGTATCTAGCAACACATCAATGCTACCCAAATTACAAGAATGTCAATGACTCGACATAACCTTTAGAACTCGTGATAATATTAATCATGTAACTTAATCCCTTTGTCCTTTGTGTTTAGATTGAACACGAGTCATGGAATAGTCATACTCGTATATCCAATCTTTATTTCTTGATCCCCAAGTAGAACTAGAATAAACGAATAAGCTCGATATCTCATATCGACTCATTCGAGCATGGCCATGCATTTTAGTTCTCACTTGATCAAGGGCCAAACACATCTCCTGTTATATAGGAGGGACAAATCTTATCTCGATCAGTCAACATCCCTCTACATAATTCGTAGTGTATCCAATAGTCGCCTTTATAGATTACCCTGTTACGGGTAACGTTTGACGATATCAAGATACATAACTCCTTATGTTGGGATCTCTGATGATCACAAGTCGTAAGGATTACATACATTATTATCACTATGAGAATTGCATATGACGATCATATAACTATCCATGTTGCATTCTCATGGTGGGTCTGTCCAGTACATCGTTCTCTAACATGTACCCATATGTTGATTTGATATCTCATATCAATGAACAATTCATCGATCAACATATACTAGTCTCTACGTATTATCATTATCCCTATTCATGATAATACTTGACGAGGGACATCTTTAAGAATAATACAATATTATTCTAAGGACATTAACATATATATTAATTCACAATGCACAGTTAAAAGAATAATATATAATAATGAATTGCCATTCATAAATCCATAAACATTGTATGTCTTAAACAATCATCTAATGACTTGTCTTAGGGCATATCCCAACAAATCTCCCACTTGCACTAAGACCACTCAGACATATACCTAATGCCTAGAGATCTAGTATGACGATCATGCTTCTGCTGTGACAGCGGCTTCGTCAATGGGTCAGATACATTATCATCTGTTGGTACTTTGCATATTTTAACATCTCCCCTTTCAACGATTTCTCGAATGAAATGGAAACGCCTAAGTATGTGCTTGGATCTTTGGTGAGATCTTGGTTCCTTAGCCAAAGCAATCGCTCCATTGTTGTCACAATAGAGTTCTATCGGATCTTTGATGCTAGGCACCACTCCAAGTTCAGAAATGAACTTCCTCATCCAAACAGCTTCCTTTGCTGCATCCGAGGCAGCAATATACTCAGCTTCCGTTGTAGAATCGGCTACTGTTTCTTGCTTTGAACTCTTCCAGCTCACAGCACCTCCATTCAGGCAATACACATATCCAGATTGCGATCGAAAATCATCTTTGTCGGTTTGGAAGCTTGCATCAGTGTAACCCATTACATTGAGCTCTTCCTCACCTCCATAAATCAAGAATGTATCCTTAGTCCTTCTCAAGTACTTTAGGATATTCTTGACAGCAATCCAGTGACCTTCACCTGGATCAACTTGATATCTGCTCGTCATGCTCAAAGCATACGATACATCGGGACAAGTACATATCATGGCATACATGATAGATCCAATAGCTGACGCGTATGGAATCTTACTCATGCGTTGTCTCTCATCTGGTGTTGAAGGACACTGTTCCTTCGAGAGATAAATACCATGTGTCATAGGCACGAATCCTTTCTTGGATTCTTGCATGCTAAACCTTTTAAGCACCTTGTCTATGTATGTACTTTGACTTAGACCAAGAAGCCTTCTTGATCTATCTCTATAGATCTTGATTCCTAATACATAGGTGGCTTCTCCTAAGTCTTTCATCGAAAAGCAGTTCCCTAGCCAAATCTTTACAGATTGCAAGGCAGGGATATCATTTCCAATAAGAAGTATGTCATCTACATACAACACTAGGAAAATGATTACGCTCCCACTGACCTTCTTGTAGACACAAGGTTCATCTTCATTTTTGATAAAACCAAACTCTTTGATTGCATCATCAAAACGAAGATTCCAACTCCGAGAAGCTTGCTTCAATCCATAAATGGATCGTTGTAGCTTGCATATCTTTCCAGCATCCTTTGGATCGACAAAACCCTCGGGCTGTGTCATGTACACATCCTCGAGCAGATTTCCATTAAGGAAAGCTGTTTTGACATCCATCTGCCGGATTTCATAATCATGAAATGCAGCTATTGCAAGTAAGATCCTTATGGATTTAACCATGGCCACTGGTGAAAAGGTTTCATCATAGTCAATACCATGAATTTGTTTGAATCCTTTTGCAACCAGCCAACCTTTATAGGTTTGTACGTTACCATCCATATCGGTCTTTTTCTTGAAAATCCATTTGCACCCTATGGGTCGTACCCCTTCAGGTGGATCAACCAAAGTCCATACTTGGTTTGCATACATGGATTCCATCTCAGATTTCATGGCCTCTTGCCATTTCTCAGAATCATTGCCCATTATAGCTTGTTGATAAGATGACGGCTCGTCCTCATCAATAAGTAGTAAGTCACCTTGTTGAGTCACAAGAAATCCATATCTCTGTGGCTCCCGGTGTTCTCTTACAGACCTACGCTGGGCTTGTGTCTCTTGAGCAGGTGCTTCTTCCACAACAGCTTGTGGTGCCTGCTCTGTTTCCATCTCAATCTCAGGTTCAGTGTTTTCTTGTGGTTGAACTTCACTAAGTTCTATTTTTCTCCCACTGGTTTTTCTAGAAATAAATTCTCTTTCAAGAAATACACCAGTCTGAGCAACAACTACTTTGTTCTCGGTGGGATAATAGAAATAGTATCCTTTCGTTTCCTTAGGATACCCCACAAATAAACACTTATCAGATTTGGGTCCAAGTTTGTTAGTGGCGTGACGTCTAACGAAAGCCTCACAACCCCAAATCTTCATAAAAGACATACTAGGACGCTCCCCAGTCCATATCTCATATGGTGTCTTTTCCACTGATTTAGATGGAACACGGTTCAGTAAGAAAATCGCTGTTTCTAGAGCGTGTCCCCAAAACGATATCGGAAGATCTGCATGACTCATCATTGATCTAACCATGTCTAACAAGGTTCGATTTCTCCTCTCGGATACACCATTCCATTGTGGAGTATACGGAGGAGTGAGTTGTGGGACTATCCCACACTCCTTTAGATAGTCATGAAACTCTTGGCTTAAGTATTCACCTCCTCGATCTGATCGAAGGATTTTGATACTTTTGCCAAGTTGGTTTTGTACTTCATTCTTGAAATCTTTGAACTTTTCAAAGGTTTCATGTTTATGTTTCATTAGGTACACATACCCATATCTACTGAGGCATCAGTAAATGTAACGAAGTATTGAAAACCACCTCTAGCTTGTGTACTTATTGGTCCACATACATCACTATGTATTAGTCCCAATAAAACATTTGCCCTTTCAACATGTCCCTTGAAAGGGGCTTTTGTCATCTTGCCCATTAAACAAGATTCGCATGTTTCATATGATTCAAATCAAATGAATCTAATACTCCATCCTTATGAAGTTTAGATATGCGGTTCTCGTTTATGTGGCCCAAGCGACAGTGCCAGAGATAAGTCGGATTACAATCATTATTTTTAATCCTTTTAGTATTTATGTTATAGATAGGCATATCCAGATTTAATACATAAAGACCATTCACCATTTGTGCACTAGCATAAAACATATCATTCAAATAAATAGAACAACAATTGTCCTTTATTATAAATGAAAAACCATACTTGTCTAAACAAAAAATAGATATTATGTTTTTAGTAATGGAAGGCACAAAATAACAATCTTTCAAAATCAGTGATAAACCAGAAGGTAAAGCTAAATGATAATCTCCTATAGCTAATGCAGCAACTCTTGCTCCATTTCCAACTCGGAGATCAACTTCACCTTTCGCCAATGTCCTACTCCTTTTGAGATCCTGCACATTTACACAAATGTGAGATCCACATCCAGTATCTAATACCCATGATGAAGAAGTAGATAAATTGACTTCTATAACAAAAATACCTGAAGCGGAAGTCACACTTCCTTTCTTTAGATCCTCCAGATATACTTTGCAGTTTCTTTTCCAATGGCCGGTCTCACCGCAATGGAAACAGTTTCCTTCCTTTGCTATCCCTCCCTTTGGCTTCAGTGCATAAGACTTTGGCTTAGATTTAGCAAAGACCTTCTTTGCTTTCTTGTTGCCTTTAGCTTTGGCCCTTCCTTTGCCCTTATTCACAATAAGGACATTTGTGGCCTTAGTCTTCTTAGTATTTGCTTCATATGTTCTCAACATACCAAGCAACTGTGGTAGAGTCTTTTCCATGTCAGTCATATTGTAATTTACTACAAATTGACTGAAGCTCTCAGGCAACGATTGCAAGTCACATCGGTGGCCAACTCTTGGTCCAATGGAAAACCTAGCTTGTCCAGATTCTCAATGTACCCAATCATCTTGAGCACATGAGTTCCAACTAAGCTTCCTTCTACCATCCTGCACTGGAATAACGCTTTAGAGACGTCATACCTCTCTTGTCTAGCTTGCTGTTGGTACAACTGCTTTAAGTGTTCGATCATATCGAACGCCTCCATTTCCTCATGTTGCTTCTGAAGCTCAGAGTTCATGGTGGCAAGCATGAGGCACCCAACATCAAGTGCGTCACTCTGATGCTTCTTGTAAGCATCCTTTTCGGTTCTAGTAGCCGTTAGGGGAGGTTCCTGTGACATCCCCGAAATGGTTAATTGCATTTGGACAATAATTGTGCTTATACGATTAATTATGTGGTAATTAATTATGCATTGGGTTTATTTATTTACCTTATGGAAATGCATGGTCATGTGGATAGGGTGGCCGGGGTTGCATTTCAGGGTGCATGTGGTGCATGTTGGGTAAATATTATGGGAAGCATGATTTATTTGCCTTGGTTAGCAATTTATGAGGAATCATGTGTTAATTGATATTATGGTGCATTTTGAGTAAATGCTTTGAAAAATATCATGTTGGGGTGTTTTATACACCATGGAATTACTTGGCATGTATTTTAAATTAAAACTCACATTTTAATACCCAACCCCACTCTTTCAACCTCACTCTTACTTTACCAAATATCACACCCAAACCCTTCCCTTCCCCTTAATTTCGAGTTCCACCTTTGGGGTGAAGAGGAGACCTTGCAAACTTTGATTTGTGGAAGATTGTTGGGTGATTTGAGATCCCCAAGAGGTATGGGTACCTCATGGTTTATTTTTGTAAGGTTTTGTTTAAGTTTGGGTTGGTTTTGAAGGGTTTAAAATGGGTTTGTGTTGGGTGTTGTGATTTTGGTAGTGTTTTAGTTGGATGTTATTTATATGAGTTTGTTATGATGTTTATGGGTGGTTTTGAGTTGTTGGGTTTGATTAATGTTGGTATTGGTGGGTTTGTTTGTGTTTGGGAAGGAGATGGGTGAATAGTGCCCGAATCTCGTTTGCCCGCAGCTCGGCGATCGATCGGCGTCCGCTCGCGATCGATCGCGAGCAACAGCGCTGAGGCAGTGCACTTCAGCGATCGATCGCGAGATGAGCGCGATCGATCGGCGAGTCCGCGATCGATCGGCGCGAGCTCCGCGATCGATCGCGGATTGTTGAAATTTGTTGGCTGAGACAGTGTGGTCTCGCGATCGATCGGGGCTTGTTGGAGATCGATCGCGAGACACCAAAAATGGTGTTTTTGGGTGTTTTTGTGGGATTTTTGGTATTGGACTATTATTGGGTTCTAATATTGGTATTTGTGAATATGTAGAACCAACCCAGGTGGCAACGCAGCCAAGGAATTGAGGTCCAACCACATTCCACTTTTTGGAAAGGTACGTAGTGGACGTACGGGCACCCAACGGTAACATGTATTTTATATACTCATTGTTTATGCATTTTGGATGCGAGTATATATGTGGTATTGCATTGTGGATGCATATACATGTTGATTTATGCCATATGTGGTATTGCATTGTGGATGCATATACATGGTAATTTATGCATATTGATGATAGATGCACATGATGATTATTGGATGCACATCCCATGAGTCGTGGTCATCCTTTGATGATTTTAATGCTTGCCGCTTTTTGTATTGGTTCCGCTAAATGTGAAGCGAGGGGTGGGAGCGCCGCATGTCACATTTGAGCGTGGTTGTCATATGGGGCGAGGAAAGGGTATTTGCCGCTCTCTGTGAAGCGAGGGGTGGGAGCGCCGCATGTCCATTGTAGCGAGGTTATCCTATGCCGCCCATATGAAAATAAGCGAGGGGCATTAAAATACACTGTGATGGACAGACTAGGGAATGGTGACCAATATTTGATATTGTTGAGATGGTATATGTCATGACATGTTTTGGCCATTAAAAATAATCTGTTGATTATACTCATGAGTTATGGTACAGGGACAACCAAACGGGAAGCGTTTGAAATGCATGGAAAACAGGAAGTGTTTTATATTGATTATGCATTTACGCTTTACCTTCATATTGTGTTGAATATGAATGATTATTATTGCTCATGTTTGGGGGTTGTCCTTGTAGGTACCTTTTTGGCATGATAGCAAGCTTTGAACGGGTTGAGGTGGTGAGCTTGTGAAGCATTCTTTTGAGGATTAAAGGACAGGATTATTTTGTCTAGTGTCTACTCTAGGAGTAGTGTAAAACTAGTTGATAGCATTCATTGATGAGGAATGTAATTAATCCATTCTTTTTGGAAGTCCTTATTATTATGGCATGTAATGCTTAAGCTCATAGACTCAACATGTTCTTTTCTCACTCTGATCATTATATTAGCTCTATTATGCCTTATTTCCGCACTTAAGGATTAGGGTCCTTACATTAGTGGTATCAGAGCAGTGGTTAGAGAACCCGAGAACGAGTGAAGGGTAGCCTTAGCATGGTTGGCTAGGTGCTTACATTTGAAGCATGTTTATGCATGTGGTGCATATTTTGTATATCTTGTTATACTAACATGCTTATATCACTCTTGTTATCTAACGGTATATCACGTATTGCTTTGGAATTGTTGTTAACATTTGTGTTACAGCATGGCTGCTAATGAGGAAGTCGGTGATATGGGGAGCATGAATGCTAGTATTGGACAGACAAACCCTCTACCTCCACCGGCTGTAGGAATGGAACCAGTGGTTCAGTTGCTGTTACCGGGTGAGATTAGCTTGACACAATTCCTATCTTACCATCCGCCCCGGTTTGAGGGGACAGAGTCCGGAGAAGAGGCTGAAGAGTGGTTAGAAAGACTTGAACAGATCTTCGTATCGGCTCCTTGTGCTGTGACGGCTTGGCTGAGGCTAGCGGAGTTTCAATTAGCCAAGAAACCTCTGATGTGGTGGAGGAGCACAGTAATGGAGATGAGAGCACTGGGTGCTGTGATTGACTGGACACTCTTCAGGACTAGGTTTTTGAACCGGTACTTCTCCGCAGCAGCAAGACAGACAAAGGAGGACGAGTTTACAAGTCTGAGGCAGGGGAACATGACAGTGGCAGACTATGCCACACGGTACTCTTCATTGCTGAGGTACGTCCCCCACATTGCCACCAGTGGACACGCTAAGATGAGGAACTTCATGAAAGGGTTGCGACCGGAGCTCTATGACCGGGTTATCACTAACAACCCGACTTCTTTTGATGACGCTCTCACAAGAGCGGAGCTTGCTGAGCTAGGAGTGGGAGCTTATGCCATGCCACCACCGGTACCGCAACAGAGGCAGACTAGTGACAGCTTGAGGCCTCGGGGTGAGCCATTTAAACCCCGTGGTGCCTCTTCGTCTTCACGGTATGGTGGAAAGAAACACTTTGGACAGAAGCGGGATAACAAGAAGGGCAATTGGTCCGCAAATCGAGGGTCTTCGCAAGGGGATAGGCCGGGAGAGCCGAGGTGCAACAATTGTGGAGGACCACATTCTTCAAACAAGTGTCCTGCCTGTTTTAGTTGTGGCAAGATGGGCCACATTGCTCGGTATTGTCCCACCAGGGGAGGCCAGTCAGAGTATCAGGGCAGCAGGCCAAGGTTTGAGGACAGGACAGTGCAGCAGAGGCAGCAGTTTGGGCCTCGTCCGTCGGGAGGTCAGACAGTGGGACCGCCCCAGGGACAGGTATATGCACTGACCAGAGAGCAGGCTCAGGCAGCCCCGGAGGAGGTGATTGCCGGTACGTGCCATTTATTTACGTACCCTGCTTTTGTTTTGATAGATACAGGTGCCTCCCATTCTTTTGTGTCTGTGGGATTCGTGGAGAGACACCATATGCGCACGTCTCCTTTGCCCATGCCTCTATTGGTCTCGACACCCACTGGAAGAAACGTCGTTGCTGATCAGTTCTTGGCAGATAGCCTCATTTATTTGAGGGCAACGAGTTGAGATCAGACTTGATTGTGCTGGGTATGTTAGACTTCGACTGCATCTTGGGTATTGATGTTCTGAACAGATATCAGGCAGTGGTAGATTGCCGGCAGAGAACAGTGAAGTTCAGACCTGAGTTGGGCAGTCAGTGGACTTTCTTTGGCAACGGGTCTCGTGCGAAGATTCCGTTGATTTCAGCGATCAAGATGTCTCAGTTATTGGAACGTGGGCACACGGGCTATCTCATTTATGCCGTGGACACGTCTGGGAAGAGTAAAGAACTGAGAGTTGAGGATGTACCAGTAGTGGCCGAATTTGCTGATGTATTTCCAGAAGAGATCCCAGGATTTCCACCGGCCAGGGAAGTTGAATTTGGGATCGAGTTGTTGCCAGGGACATCCGCTATCTCTCGTGCACCTTATAGGATGGCACCGGCGGAGTTGAGAGAGTTGAAAGAGCAGTTGCGGGATCTCCTTGACAAGGGATATATACGCCCGAGCGTGTCGCCATGGGGCGCACCAGTTCTCTTTGTGAAGAAGAAGGACGGTTCGATGCGGTTGTGTATCGATTACCGGCAACTGAATAAGGCTACAGTGAAGAACAAGTATCCTCTTCCAAGGATCGATGATTTGTTTGATCAGTTGCAAGGTACCAGGGTGTATAGCAAGATTGATTTGAGGTCCGGGTATCATCAGATTCGGGTCAGAGAGGATGATGTGCAGAAGACAGCATTCCGGACACGATACGGGCATTATGAGTTCTTAGTGATGCCGTTCGGTGTGACGAATGCTCCAGCAGTCTTCATGAGTCTGATGAACAGAGTGTTTCAGCAGTATCTTGATCAGTTCGTCATCGTGTTTATTGACGACATTCTTATCTACTCCCGGAGCGAGGAAGATCATGTGAAACACTTGAGGACAGTGCTTCAGATTCTCAGAGAGCATCAGTTGTATGCTAAGCTCAGTAAGTGTGAATTTTGGCTGAGCAGTGTAGTGTTTCTGGGGCATGTCATATCGAGCAGCGGGATATCTGTGGACCCCAAGAAGATTGAGGCTGTGATGGAGTGGGCTGCCCCCACTTCTGTGCCTGAGATCCGGAGTTTTCTTGGTTTGGCCGGGTATTATCGGCGCTTTGTTGAGGGCTTTTCGAAGATTGCCAAGCCGCTGACTCAGTTGACTCAGAAGGGTGTGCCTTTCTTTTGGTCAGAAGCTTGTGAGGAGAGCTTCCAGGAGTTGAAGCACCGGTTGACGACGGCGCCAGTGTTAGTGATCCCGACGGAGAACTCCAGATTTGTTCTGTATACTGATGCATCACTGCAGGGCCTTGGATGTGTTCTGATGCAAGATAAGCATGTGGTAGCTTATGCATCGAGGCAGTTGAAGCCGCATGAGACCAGATATCCAGTTCATGACTTGGAATTGGCGGCTATCATCTTGGCCCTGAAGATCTGGAGACATTACTTATATGGGACTTCATTCACCATATACACGGATCACAAGAGCCTCAAATTTTTATTCACTCAGGCAGAGCTGAACATGAGGCAGAGGAGGTGGATGGAACTACTCAAGGACTATGATTGCGAGATCGAGTACCATCCGGGGAAAGCCAATTTGACAGCGGACGCCTTGAGCCGGAAAGTGAGGAGTTCTGCTGAGGACGTCATCCATTTGTAGGCTATGATGACCTCCTATTGCCATCTCGGCTATGATTTTGATATAGATGCATCACCAGTGTATGTCTCTACCTTATTAGCTGAGCCAGATATTTATGAGAACATCAGGAGAGCTCAGAGATCAGATGCTGAGGTTCAGAGATGGTTGTCTATAGTGCATCTTGGTCAGCCAACGAAGTTCAGAGTGGCCGATGACGGGTCTTTGAGATTGGGTGACCGATGGGTGGTTCCGAGTACGCCGGAGTTGCGTAAGGGGATCTTGGAGCGAGCTCATAGTAGCAGACTTAGCATCCACCCAGGCGGGAAGAAGATGTACAGAGATTTGCGTGGTCATTTTTGGTGGAAAAGGATGAAATCAGATGTCGTCGCTTTTGTAAAGAGATGTTTGATCTGCCAGCAGGTTAAGGCAGAGAGACAGAGACCTGGCGGCGAGTTGAGGAGCTTGGAGATACCGAAGTGGAAGTGGGAGCACATTTCCATGGACTTCGTGACTCATTTGCCGAGGAGTGCTTCAGGCTTCGATGCTATTTGGGTGATTGTGGACAGATTGACCAAGGTAGCTCATTTTATCCCCTATAGCATGACGTTCACCTTTTTGAGGATGGCACAGTTGTATATTAGAGATGTGGTGAGATTGCATGGGATCCCCGTTTCCATAGTGTCAGATCGAGATCCGCGATTCACATCTCATTTCTGGGAAGGCCTTCAGTCAGCTTTGGGAACTGAAGTCAGATTGAGTACTGCTTATCATCCTCAGACGGATGGCCAGACCGAGCGCACGATTCAGACGCTCGAGGACATGTTGAGAGCTTGCGTATTGGAGTTCGACGCCTCTTGACAAGATTCAGTGCCTCTGGTAGAGTTTTCTTATAACAATAGCTACCAGGCAAGTATTCAGATGGCTCCGTTTGAAGCTCTTTATGGCAGGCGGTGTAGATCACCCTTGTGTTGGGATGATTTGGACAGTAGACCAGTCGGAGGGCCTGAGTTGATCCGGGAAATGGAAGAGAAGATAAAGATTATAAGGCAGAAAATGAAAGCGGCCCAAGACAGACAGGCAGCTTATGCGAATAAACGGCGGAGACCGTTGGAATTTCAGTTGGGAGATAAGGTCTTTTTGAAGATCTCGCCTTTCAGAGGCGTTGTGCGATTTGGGATGCGCGGGAAACTGTCTCCGAGGTATGTTGGACCGTACGAGATTTTACAGCGCATTGGCACCTTAGCTTACCGACTGGCTTTGCCGCCTTCTTTATCTGGGATACATGATGTGTTTCATGTATCGATGCTGCGAAAGTATGAGCCGGATCCGTCTCACGTGTTACAGCCTTCCGAAGTTCAGTTGGAATCCGATGTGTCTTATGTGGAACGGCCTGTTAGAATTCTGGACAGAGCAGACCGTAGACTTCGGAACAAAGTGATACCGATGATCAAGGTTCAGTGGGATCGCAGGGGTGTCGAGGAGGCTACGTGGGAGACGGAGCAGCCTATGGTGCAGCACTACCCGGAACTATTCTCTGGTATGAGTTTATATTTTGTTTCTGTTGGGGTAAGTGCATGTGATTTCGAGGACGAAATCTTATAAGTAGGGGAGTATTGTGACATCCCCGAAATGGTTAATTGCATTTGGACAATAATTGTGCTTATACGATTAATTATGTGGTAATTAATTATGCATTGGGTTTATTTATTTACCTTATGGAAATGCATGGTCATGTGGATAGGGTGGCCGGGGTTGCATTTCAGGGTGCATGTGGTGCATGTTGGGTAAATATTATGGGAAGCATGATTTATTTGCCTTGGTTAGCAATTTATGAGGAATCATGTGTTAATTGATATTATGGTGCATTTTGAGTAAATGCTTTGAAAAATATCATGTTGGGGTGTTTTATACACCATGGAATTACTTGGCATGTATTTTAAATTAAAACTCACATTTTAATACCCAACCCCACTCTTTCAACCTCACTCTTACTTTACCAAATATCACACCCAAACCCTTCCCTTCCCCTTAATTTCGAGTTCCACCTTTGGGGTGAAGAGGAGACCTTGCAAACTTTGATTTGTGGAAGATTGTTGGGTGATTTGAGATCCCCAAGAGGTATGGGTACCTCATGGTTTATTTTTGTAAGGTTTTGTTTAAGTTTGGGTTGGTTTTGAAGGGTTTAAAATGGGTTTGTGTTGGGTGTTGTGATTTTGGTAGTGTTTTAGTTGGATGTTATTTATATGAGTTTGTTATGATGTTTATGGGTGGTTTTGAGTTGTTGGGTTTGATTAATGTTGGTATTGGTGGGTTTGTTTGTGTTTGGGAAGGAGATGGGTGAATAGTGCCCGAATCTCGTTTGCCCGCAGCTCGGCGATCGATCGGCGTCCGCTCGCGATCGATCGCGAGCAACAGCGCTGAGGCAGTGCACTTCAGCGATCGATCGCGAGATGAGCGCGATCGATCGGCGAGTCCGCGATCGATCGGCGCGAGCTCCGCGATCGATCGCGGATTGTTGAAATTTGTTGGCTGAGACAGTGTGGTCTCGCGATCGATCGGGGCTTGTTGGAGATCGATCGCGAGACACCAAAAATGGTGTTTTTGGGTGTTTTTGTGGGATTTTTGGTATTGGACTATTATTGGGTTCTAATATTGGTATTTGTGAATATGTAGAACCAACCCAGGTGGCAACGCAGCCAAGGAATTGAGGTCCAACCACATTCCACTTTTTGGAAAGGTACGTAGTGGACGTACGGGCACCCAACGGTAACATGTATTTTATATACTCATTGTTTATGCATTTTGGATGCGAGTATATATGTGGTATTGCATTGTGGATGCATATACATGTTGATTTATGCCATATGTGGTATTGCATTGTGGATGCATATACATGGTAATTTATGCATATTGATGATAGATGCACATGATGATTATTGGATGCACATCCCATGAGTCGTGGTCATCCTTTGATGATTTTAATGCTTGCCGCTTTTTGTATTGGTTCCGCTAAATGTGAAGCGAGGGGTGGGAGCGCCGCATGTCACATTTGAGCGTGGTTGTCATATGGGGCGAGGAAAGGGTATTTGCCGCTCTCTGTGAAGCGAGGGGTGGGAGCGCCGCATGTCCATTGTAGCGAGGTTATCCTATGCCGCCCATATGAAAATAAGCGAGGGGCATTAAAATACACTGTGATGGACAGACTAGGGAATGGTGACCAATATTTGATATTGTTGAGATGGTATATGTCATGACATGTTTTGGCCATTAAAAATAATCTGTTGATTATACTCATGAGTTATGGTACAGGGACAACCAAACGGGAAGCGTTTGAAATGCATGGAAAACAGGAAGTGTTTTATATTGATTATGCATTTACGCTTTACCTTCATATTGTGTTGAATATGAATGATTATTATTGCTCATGTTTGGGGGTTGTCCTTGTAGGTACCTTTTTGGCATGATAGCAAGCTTTGAACGGGTTGAAGTGGTGAGCTTGTGAAGCATTCTTTTGAGGATTAAAGGATAGGATTATTTTGTCTAGTGTCTACTCTAGGAGTAGTGTAAAACTAGTTGATAGCATTCATTGATGAGGAATGTAATTAATCCATTCTTTTTGGAAGTCCTTATTATTATGGCATGTAATGCTTAAGCTCATAGACTCAACATGTTCTTTTCTCACTCTGATCATTATATTAGCTCTATTATGCCTTATTTCCGCACTTAAGGATTAGGGTCCTTACAGTTCCTCAGCGGGTAAGGGTTCCTCTAGGACATATTGTTTCTTTTCTTGTTTGAGGACTATCCTCAAGTTCCTATGCCAGTCTAGGAAATTCGTCCCATTTAATTTGTCCTTCTCAAGGACCGATCGCAGTGATAAAGTGCTAGTAACGTTGTTAGTTCCCATGGATATCTACAATATAAATATGCAAAATAAGTTTATGATTTAAATCATTTAACATGGTCTTATATTAAATGATACTCCCACTATTTTGTTAGAAAAATATCAACCCTCGAAACCTTTAGTGGGCCAAGATCCATATTTCACTTAATCTTGAGTTAGCTTTGGCTAATCGCCCAAGACTCGGTTATTTAGGTAGACAACACTTTGTCAATTATATCACATATAATTCTTGGATAGTTGGACGAACAACACTTTGTTCAATTCATCAAATGAATTAAAAACCAACCCATGCCTCTAGGTTCCCAATCCTATTGAGATAACCTAGTTAAGTCATACCCAATTAAAGTATGACGGATATCACTTTTATCCTTTCGCGCCTTACTAAGATTGCCACGGTGCTTTGCTTTGGCAAACCCACACATGTACAATCGAAGTTATTGACGAGTACTTTTATTTTGGAAGGCATCTAAAACTTAATATTTTAGAGGGATTTATTGATCTCATGATTAATTTGATAATTTAAAATATGTCCACTACATATAGTTGTATACATATCTACATATATGTGTAATACATCAAACTAAAACATAAGATAAATCATGCATCAACATACATAATTAAACGTGACATGGTTATAGCCCCTACTAATGATTTTCTCAAGCCAATGAGAAAATCCTATGAGTCAACCTAAGGTAACTTCACAAGCACCTTCCTTGGCTCCAATTTGTGAATGGCCTCCTCATCCCGGCACGATGCTCCATCTTCATTGATCACCATCAATAAAATAAACTACACTATATACAAGTTATAGAATTCCTCGATTCACATTCGAGGGGAACATAGGGGAGGGATTACATATAGAATGAAGTAGAGAAAGGCACGACACGCAGGTCGTATTATAAATTACAAACATCCACAAATCCTATCTAATAGGTCAAAGGGCTATAACCACGCACCATGCTCAAACAACACATAAAGCATGCATTAACATTTAATTAATTAAATTCTAAACATTTTAAATTTAATTCTAATTAAAACTGTAAAATAATTTTTGAAAAATTATCGTACGCTCGGGACATCACATGCCACGAACTAAAGCGACTAAAACACGAACCACCATGGTTCGAACCAAAAAGCCCACGGCTGGACCAATAGTGGGCCTAGGGTTCGAAACCCTAGCCCATGGCCGAGCCATGGCTCATGCGGCGGCGGCACTAGGGTTCCAACCCTAGCCGCCTCGCACCCTTTTTGATATTTTATGGAGCCATCTTGTTTTAAACGCCGGAATTTGTTAGCCACGAGTCACGGTCATGCCATGCACGGGGTTCACTCAACCATCTCGAGCTAAGGGTTCGAAAAACCTTGCTCTCATGTGGTAAAGTTACTAATCCATGCATGCGTGAACCATTATCGAGTCAAGGAGTTCAAAACTCATCCAAGCATCAAAACTATAGAAAATAAGGCGATGATGGTCGAGCCATGCACGGCTATTAGGGTTCGAAACCCTAGCCGTCATGAGCTAGCCGTCACGTCCAATGGGTTCTAAACCCTAATTAATTTTCGACACTTCCATGCACAATTATTAGCCACAACGACTAAGCCATCTCGAGCCAAGGGTTCGAAAACCTTAGCCCTCATGTGGCTAGCCATGGTGACATTTGTGATGGTGGTGGCCGAAAATTTGATGCTCAATAAATACTTTTATTCGCCAATTATATCAAATACAATTACTACGATGATTTTCATAAACTAAAATTAATTTCATATCATATATGAATTTAAACAGTTTCAATTAGCATGCAATATTAATTCTAATATGATTAACACAATTTTATCACATAAATCCGATATGAGCCTTGAACCTGGCTCTGATACCACTGTAAGTAATCCTTATGTCATACAACGCAGCGGAATAAAATTTTTAGGATTACTAACACCGGATCTATACATAGGTAATCATATCGGATTAAGGAATACATAAGAGTCTCACCCTTGTAGCGTGTTTGAAGCAGAATCCACGGAGCAGCACCACGTCCTACGCCTTCTCCGAGTCAATAGCAAAACTCAATGAGTTTTGCCTCAACGGTATCCACACGATCAAATCGGGTGAAGGGATGTTCAAGAACAAGTTGCTAGACTTATTCTTGAACCGGAATCAAAACCACACACGGTTCACAACCGACTAAACGGCGACCAAACAACCCCTCCAAGCAACCGGCGGCGGCCGTGACTCTTGAAGAGGAAGAAGGTGGCCGAGAGCTTTTTGGCTTGTGTGGCTAGGGTTTTGATATCAAAGTATGATATGAAAGTATAATTAACAATTAATCAAAACCATGTATTTATATTATAAGGCTTTTAATTAAGGTTCAAGACTTTCTTAAAGTCTTATGGGCCCAAACCCATGATTTAATTAAAACCTTTTAATCACTTAATTAAGACTCTTCTTAATTAATTAATTCATCCAATGAATTTAATTTCCCTTCTCGATTTAATCTTTTGTGCGACCCGATAGGATCTTGTAATGTTGGCAGTGACATAAAATCTCATTTTACGTCTCAAGCATTGAGCGGTATCTAGCAACACATCAATGCTACCCAAATTACAAGAATGTCAATGACTCGACATAACCTTTAGAACTCATGATAATATTAATCATGTAACTTAATCCCTTTGTCCTTTGTGTTTAGATTGAACACGAGTCATGGAATAGTCATACTCGTATATCCAATCTTTATTTCTTGATCCCCAAGTAGAACTAGAATAAACGAATAAGCTCGATATCTCATATCGACTCATTCGAGCATGGCCATGCATTTTAGTCTCACTTGATCAAGGGCCAAACACATCTCCTGTTATATAGGAGGGACAAATCCTATCTCGATCAGTCAACATCCCTCTACATAATTCGTAGTGTATCCAATAGTCGCCTTTATAGATTACCATGTTACGGGTAACGTTTGACGATATCAAGATGCATAACTCCTTATGTTGGGATCTCTGATGATCACAAGTCGTAAGGATTACATACATTATTATCACTATGAGAATTGCATATGACGATCATATAACTATCCATATTGCATTCTCATGGTGGGTCTGTCCAGTACATCGTTCTCTAACATGTACCCATATGTTGATTTGATATCTCATATCAATGAACAATTCATCGATCAACATATACTAGTCTCTACGTATTATCATTATCCCTATTCATGATAATACTTGACTAGGGACATCTTTAAGAATAATACAATATTATTCTAAGGACATTAACATATATATTAATTCACAATGCACAGTTAAAAGAATAATATATAATAATGAATTGCCATTCATAAATCCATAAACATTGTATGTCTTAAACAATCATCTAATGACTTGTCTTAGGGCATATCCCAACATACATATATAACAAGTGCACAACTTAAATAAAATTCATTTATATTTTCATTGGCAACAACATCAAGTTACTATTAACACTGAATTCTCGTTAATTTAACGAAACATCATTACTACCACAACAGTCAAATGAATAATATATTATTCAATAAGTTACCGCCTATTGCACATCAAACATTACCACCTTCAGTGCATATGTTCCTTGGCATCACCAATTACTTCTTATTATTATATTCCTCGTTTCATACGATCCTGCAACCACATCGGTTATTAATAATAACAATTGCCATCACCTCATATCATACGATGCACATAGGTATATAAATGTCCAGTCGCACTGACAAAAAAAAAAAAACAATCATGCGTAAATCGTGTGCTATGTATGTCTATCAACACATCCTGTAAGGCCCCGATGCTAATTAATCATGATTAACGATGTTTAAGCAAACCCGGATAATTAAAAGTATAGACTTTGAATTAAGGTGTCCCGGACTACATGAGTCAATCAACTAGTGGAACATGTTTTTAGTGCATGAGCATGTGCATGATCACATGGCACTTGGAGAACACATGCCACTAATTAGTTTAACTCATATTTAATATATGATTTTGGACCATTAATCTTGCAAGATAGTGATGTATTGATACATGGATTCCACAATACATCAAATACATTAAAAACACATGCATTGAAGCATGGAAAGCCACACCTATCTCCTTGTTTTCAGATATGGATTTTATAAAAAAAATTTCACGCAAACACCATTTCTCTCTCTTCAATCCCCAACAAATACTCCACCTTCTCTCCTCAATATTTTCAAAAACTTTCAGCAATTTTTAGCTTAAAATTCTCTTGAAATCTTGAGAGCATGTTACATGCAATTTAAGATTTAGAAGCTACAAGGCAAGGGTGATAGTTAGATGCAAGGATTTTCAAGTTTAAAGCATTTTGGGGGAGTTCAAGCTAGGAAGGAATGATGGTGATGGTTGGGTGCTAAACCCTTGAAGCTAATGGAAGGTATAACATGATTTTTTAGTTTTATCAACATTAATTTATGTTTAGTGGGCGAATTATGGTGCAAACATATGTGAAATTTATAGTAAGTTGCTGTAACTTTAAGTCTGCAGATTTTAACACCACATGCAGCAACTTATGTAGACTTTTTGATTTACTTAGAGTTTGAATTTGTAAATGGTGCTTATAATATAAGTTATAGATAATTGCATTTTCTTTCTGTGATTAAAATTTAAGACACTTTGGATTTAAAATGCTTGAGATATGCTCATTTTACTAAGGAGTGCCAGAATTGACTCTGCATGTACTGTAAGTGCACATGCAGTGTAGAAATCTGAATTTTTTACAACGTTTCCTTTCAAATTTGTTGACGGTCTTAAAATAAAAATTGTATATTTTAATTTTATTGAATTTGAAAAGAAAAAAAAAAGAGGACTTAATTTGGACTCATTTTCTATTAGTTATTAATTTTATACTTTAAGTGCTCAATCTGTGTCCTGAATGTGGACGAAAATGCACATGTAGTGTGTTCTTCGGGTTCTTGAGCATTTTTGGCAAGGAATTCCAGAAAATGTCTAAAAATATGAATTGTACTTGTTTGAGTTGGCTGTCGTTTGCCACTGGAATCATCCAATTTGAATTTAAAATGAAAAAGTTGTGGCGATTTTCTAAAACCGCTCAAAATGGAAAACAGATTTTCAAAGGCTACGTTTTTAGTGTTTAAATACTTTTAAAATGGAGGAATCAGCTTGACATCATAAGATAAAAATGAAGTCTTTTGACTTTTTGAACTTTGAGCATCGGCATCGAGGTACCATTTGGACGTCGTAGGAATTCATAGTGATTTTTCTACGAAACTGGGTCAAGCTGAAAATTTAAAAAATCGCTAAGGGTCAATATTTAGATGTTGCTTTTGATTCAATGCATTATTTGAACACTTAGTGTTATTTGGAATTTACATGACTAGGTTAATAGATTCCGGGATTGATTTTAGATTAGCTTGGGTTATGAGGTACGTAGAAATGAGTTTTATCATGACGTCTGACGAAGACATGTAATGATATTATTGTATGATTTTGCATGTCATTAATTGAGTTATATGATTAAATTGTCACTATATGATTCTTGTGTGACTATATGACATGTTGAGATACATTGTAGTACATGATATGTTAATTACACGATATGTATTGATTTTCACATGAGATTGCATGACATAATGAGTTGCATATGTCATATGATGCATATATGATTCATGGGCATATCATATGATCTATCCACTCCTTTGATATCCATGATGATGACTGGGTTGATTTACTCTGAGTGTCGGGGACGACGGACACGGCGATGACAGGCAGTATAGGTATTGACTGTAGTCACGCGCGTTGCTACCGGACCTAGACACGAGAGATGACAAGCACAACACAGGATGATTCTCCTAGCGCAAAATGTGTGTGATGTCACCCTCTGCTCGAGCTGATATTGATTGATGATACCTTGCTTTGGACTCCGATATTGGTATCTTGAGATTCGATTCGATTCTTCATACCCATTCATACATTGCATTCATACATGGTATGCATTGCATGATACTTTGTCACTCTTGACATGATTTATTTATTTCTCGTATTGGGTTCTGAACGCTTCGCGGAGGGCTGTCATGTCTTTGTTGTATGGGCATGACAGGTGGTACAGGTGGACGTACTGCGGATGCTCGAGGTGAAGCATGGATTAATACCAGAGCTCCGTGAGAGCGAGCTCAAGTTTATGTTTTAAGTTTTGAGTCCCAGTAATTGTTAGATTACTTTTGATTACATTTTAAATTACCGGGGTATGCCCCGAGTATCTGTATTTTAAGTATTCTATTACTGGTTGGTTATATATTTGCTTATGTGATGAGCAACGTGTTGAATTGGGAAACTGGAATTTCATATTTTCAGTATCACTATATATGTATCACCTAAAAGCAAAAAAAATTTAGGGCCCTTTGACAGGACATTTGAAATAAATCTTCCGTTGTTTACTCAACTTAATCATTATGTGTTAATTAAACACCACATTAGGAACGAGCCCTCATACATCCCTAGGCCCTTAGACATCACAAAAAGCTAACCTGGCTCTGACACTATTAATGTAAGACCCCGCACTCTCATCACGACAATAATGGAATTATGACATCATAAGTGTATAAATATATCTCATTATTTAAAACTCTCACTACATGCTTCACATTTACGGAGAATTTGTTTTATAAAAATTTTGGCAGAGTACCACGTAAATTGGACATACCGGAAAAATTAAAATTAAAACATATCCATAAGACAACAATAAAATCCCAAGCACAAATCCTCATATAATCAATATCCAACATTCACCAAAATAAATTCATCTTTACTATCGCTATGTACTCAAATCATAAAGCACAATCTCCCTCAATATAAAATGCATCAAAAAACCCAAATGAAAAGAGAAACTTTGAGACATATATAGTCAGACCATATACAGGCATTGAAAAGCTCATAGTGAGCAATGAATAGATGAATATAACTCTAAGGATTCGTTTGGATTAAGTGATGGGATTATTAATCTTTAGATTATTTATTTATCCCATTTTTACTTTGTTGTATAAATTTTTTTTTATCCCACCATATTTATCACATTCTAATCCCACTTTATAATAAAAAGACATATTTACCATTTTCTTACAATTTTTACTATTTCAAAACTTGAAATTCCCGCAAAAAAGTACAACTTATTTCCTACAACATTATTATTATTTGTTGTATTTGTATTATTTTTAATTTATATTATTATTGTTATTATTATTATGAGGAGGAGAGGTGAGGGAGAGATAGAAGAGAGAAAGAAGAAGAGGAAGCGAGACAGAGAAGAAAGAGAAAGAGAAGAGAGAGAGAGGGAGTAGATGGAGGTTATTATTATTAGACAGAGAGGTAGATAGAGAGGATTTTAGAAGAAAAAGAAGAATTAGGAGGGAGAGGAGGAGGGAGAGAGGAGGAGGAGGAGGAGAGAGACAGAGAGAGAGAGAGACAGAGAGGGGGAGAGAGGAGAGAGAAAATTGTTTATGTTAGGATTATATATTATAGAGAGACTATTATTAGAGGAGAGATACATATATTAGATTCTCTTAGGGTTAGGAGAGAGATTTTAGAGATTCTTAGGATTAATAATCTAGAGATTCTTCTTCTCTATCCTTCTTCTTTTATAAAAGATAATAGATACGTTCTATAATATCTATAATAATAATATATATATAATCTATCTATATTATTATTTTTATTATTTATTTTTATTATTACTATTTTGTAATATAATAATAATAATTATTATTATTCCTTTATTGTAATAATAATATATATATATATTATGTATTATTATTAGCACTATTTTATAATATAATAATAATAATAATTATTATTATTTTAATATAATAAGAATAATAATAGTTATTAAATTATTATTATTATTATTATTATTATTATTATTATTATGCTAAGGACATTTTAGTCTTATACCAAAAAATAAATTTTATCAACCATCTTATCCTCAAACCAAACATTATATAACTTATCACACATTATTTTTACAATCATTTCATACTTTTTATTTTTTACAATACTTACCACATCCTTCAAACCAAACGGTACCTAAATGTATAAAATCACATTCTCAATCTAGCAGTACTTGGTACAAAACTTCTGAAAGCATGATTATCCAATGAAGCTTGCGCTTACTTTCCCCAGCCAACGTAGTACTTGTGGTTAACTGTTTCAACAGAAACAGCCCATACATCGGTGAGCATAAACCGACATAATCATCACAATCATATCAATATATAAAATCATAACTCAACAAAATAAAGCTATTGGAAATTATAAATTGCACTCCCTGAATAAGTCTGAACCAATATAAGCTTTCTCGAACTGTTCCTGTTTCATAATTCACATTTTCACAATCACCAAGTTCCATATCGATATTTATAACATAAAACTTGATATGACCATTGTGACGCCCTTAACAACGATATGGAATGAATCGTGCTAAGGACAACAAAAATATCGATTTACACTTTGTAAACACAAGAAGTTTTAAAATCAGATTGAAAATTACAAGGCACGAATGATATAAAATTTGTTACCTTAAACCTCGAACCGTTGCTTAACGAAGCAAGAACCTCGGTATGATAATAAGCACCTCGACCCAATATCTATAAAGAGATATGAACCTCGGTATCTGATAATAAGCACATCGACCCAATATCTATAAAGAGATATGAACCTCAGTATCTGATTGTGAACGCCACAAGGAATGAAACCTTGATAAGTTCAAAAAGTTGATCTTTGAATATCAAAATTTCGAGTGAAAACTCAAAAGGTATGATACTTGACTTTTGCAGTGAAAAATGATTTATTCCCTCAAAAGAATACAATTTGTGCTTATATATAACCTTAGCACCTCTAATTTGACCTAATGAGCTCAAAACAAGCTAGCATGCCATTTTTATGAAGCCCATCAACTTACAACTCGAAAATGCATGAAATAAAATAAGTACTAAGCCCATCTATCAATAATTCGAAAATAACATTAATAAACTAAATATAAAGCCTATTAAATCTAATAACTTCAAATACAACCCAATAACAAAATACTAATATATTTACAATCCAAAACATTTTTTAGAATCCAAGATCTTAATTTTTGACTTGCATGTCTATTTGAAGCTCTTGATGAATCTCACTTCATTCTCCCTTTATTTGAAAAAAGATTTGTCCTCAAATCTTGCTCTTGCTCGTCTCTTCCATTTTTATTCTTTGCACTCTAATTCTTCTTCTCAATGTTGATTGAGCTCGATCCTTTTTCTCCAAACTTTTTCTATGCTTTTCTTGGTTATGCCTTGATACATATATGATGTAGGCATGTTAGTAAATGACACGGACTTTTGGACAAGAGTTAATGTAGGAAATTGACTTTCAAAGTTTGTAGGTCATTTATTTTGGTCAAGAGCCGTTGGAAAATGGAATATTGACTCAAAAAGATGACCCTTTAATCTTCATTTCTCGATTTTTTTTATTTTCGCTTTTATTTTCCTCTCTGTTTTTTTTTTGAAGGAAGTCAAGGGACTAAAGGAACAAGATAAACAACAAACAAAAAAAATGATATTTTTTTTGGTCTGTCTAGAGCAACGAAAATATGAAAACGAAGAGGAAAACAAATACTCAATGAAACAAAAACCTGATTTTAAAAACAAGGCTCCGATACCAAATGATATGACCCTTGTGACGCCCTTAACAACAAATTGGAAAGAATCGTGCTAAGGACCACAAAAATCTCGATTTACACTTTGTAACCCAAGAAAGTTTTAAAATCAGGTTGAAAATTACAAGGTCGAATGATATAAAATTTGTTACCTTTAACCTCGACCCGTTGCTTAACGAAGCAAGAACCTCGGCATGATAATAAGCACCTCGACCCAATATATATAAAGAGATATGAACCTCGGTGTCTGATAATAAGCACATCGACCCAATATCTATAAAGAGATATGAACATCGGTATCTGATTGTGAACGCCACAAGGAATGAAAACCTTGATAAGTTCAAAAAGTTGATCTTTGAAGATCAAATTTTCGAGTGAAAACTCAAAAGGTATGATACACTTGACTTTTGGAATGAAAAATGATTCATTCCCTCAAAAGAATAAAATGGGTGCTTATATATAACCTTAGCATCTCTAATTTGATCTAATGTGCTCAAAACAAGCTAGCAGCTTCATCAACTTACAACTCGAAAATGCATGAAATAAAATAAGTACTAAGCCCATCTATCAATAATTCGAAAATAACATTAATAAACTAAATATAAAGCCTATTAAGATCTAATAACTTCAAATACAACCCAATAACAAAATACTAATATATTTACAATCCAAAACATTTTGTAGAATCCAAGATAGGGGTGCTTATCAGATCGGTTAGTCCGGTCCAAAACCGAAACCGGACTAACCGGTTCCGGTCCGCCCCGGAATCGGTATCAAATCGGTCCGGGGCGGTTCCTTTAATCCAAACCGATAGCACCACCGGTTCTGATGCTACCGGTTTGAAACCGGTTCTGGAACCGAAATCGGTTAGATATAAAAAAATAATAATAATTTTTTTTTTATTCAGCATGGCAACGACTATAAAGCCGTTGCCATGCTAAACAGCAATATTTTTTTATTTTTATTTTTTAATTGCCATCTCTTTACAATTATTTGTATGCATCTATATTATGAAATTAAGAAGATATATTGAATTTGTGATGAATATTGGGAAAACATTTACAACATTAAATAAAAAATAAATAAAATTTTTTGAAATTTTTTTTTAAAAAAAATACGAAAAAATAAAATAAATTGAACCGGACCGGTTGGAACCGGAACCGGGACCGATCCGGTTCCTTAACGGACCGGATCGGTTCCGTCCTTAACGGACCCGAAACCGGCCGGTTCCGGTCCGGACCGGAACGTGTCAGGCCAATAAGCACCCCTAATCCAAGATCTTAATTTTTGACTTGCATGTCCATTTGAAGCTCTTGATGAATCTCACATCAATACTCATCATCAAGATAAATCAACATTTCACATAATACGTCACATCTTGCTCATTCGTGACTAACAACCCATCAAAGGCCAATATGCATATCAATCACAACAATCCCCAACCATTTCTCATATCCATCATGCCATAGGCATCAAGACTCAACTCATATCCCTCATGCCATAGGCATTAAAACTCAACTCGCATACTCGGATTGTGTACATATACATATCACAGTTCACAGTTAATCAACACATATATGCATGATAGTAGAATTACTTCTAATATACATGCCCGTACGTCACCACGTACCTTAAAACAAACAATGTGATAGGCTATCTCGACATCCAGAGAATCATGTAGAATCTATATTAAAATCATCACTCAATATTAGCTCATTTACAACACCACGAATATCATTTATAGTTCTCAATTTCATTTCCATATTATAAACACAATAACTCAATATTATGAATCAGATTAGATAATCAAGACAATCAATACTACTCTGAGCAACTATATGTTTAGTTCATACCATTATCGTGTACATGCTTAATCTTTCAATTAGGAGATTTCATCACTTTAAATCAATAAAGTCCATACACTACTTTCTCATGTATCATACATCATGTTCGTACGCTTTACTCAATATTCTCAACATTTAGTTAAATATTACATTCATACCTCAAATCATTAACTCACCCACACACTAAGAACTTATACAATTCAAAGTGTTAGTGTATATTTATCACATCATAATCGAACCCACCTTACTTTCATAGCGACGACATGCTGATACACGCGCCCACACCTATAGGTATACACAACTCGCATACTCACAAATATACGCTGGGGCACACACATATACGTATGTACAGTAGTTACACACATAAACTAACACACGCACAAAGCCGTTTTCAAGCATACACACACCTTCATGCTGGCCTAGTTAACAATGTTAAAATGTTAATATAGCAGCGATGAATTCGAACTCAGATAAAACAATACATGTTGGAAAAAATGCAAGGCATAATAGCAAGCAACTCGATTTACAGCAACAGGGCAACCAGTTCACGCACAACAGTAGGGAAAGAGGGGTGAAAAACAGGGGTGGTTTGTGTCATCTTTTAACACTACTTAATCTTTCAAAATACAGTCCAACCACATAAAAAAAATCGATCAACAAGAAAGAAAAATTATAGGTGTTTCAAGCACAAGATTATCGACAATGGCTTTTCCCCAAAAAAACGTGAGGTTCTAACCAAATCAACAACAAAGTTTGAGCTAATTAACAACATAGTTTCGGCCAAATAGCAATAGAAAATTGTCTAAAACACGTATGAAAAAGCGCCCCAAAAATGCGACAAAACCGAACCCCAGTTCAGCATCAAAATCGCACAAAAAATCAAGCATAAATCGAAAAGCAAGGAGAGTAATTAACTAAGAAATCGTTAAGCATTAAATCCCACACAAACCTGAACAAAAAAAAAAACGAGCTAAGATCCTTTCTGCTATGTGAGAAGGACGATGGCGTGAAGAATGGGAGAGGAAATGAGGGGGTTGGCGGGTTGATGGGGTGAGGGAAGAGGAGAGAGAGTGGCTTTTATCTAAACCTAGAATTAAACCCACCATTTAATTTCCATCTCTACACTTCGTTAATTTAATTCACAACTTAATAGTAGACATGACAACGGTTCGTGATCCGTCGGTTGACGGTTTGGAACTGTCGGTTCGACGGTTCAAATGAGCTCGACCCTTAACCTTAACCTTCATAGAGGGTTCCGGTTACGGTTCGTGAACCGCCGGTTAACCACCGGTTACGTTTACGGTTCGACCCTTATATCTTTTAAATTTAAAAAATTAAAATTAAAATTTTATTTTAAAAAATTTAAAAATTACTATAAAATAATCATAAAAAAGAACAAATGAAATGTAAGGGGGAGGGGAGTGTTTGAACTTTTTAAGTTGCCATTAAATCTCTATATTTATATGAATCATTTAGCAATTTATATGTTGAGTTCCAACGTGTTAGTATTCTGTGGAAAATTTCTAGGTCGCATGCCATTAACCTTACAAAACTTACCCCATTGTTTCACCAAACTCGATGTGACTACAAATAAGATAATATCATTTTAATTGATTGAATCTGATTATCTAACGATACTAATTATATGTTAAATTGGCATGAACATATACAACTTTTGTACTAATTATAAAAGAGATTGGTATGAAACATTTATAATTATGATAATAATTACATATGAAATTGGTATGAAAAATATACAACTTTGGTACTAATTATAAATGATATTGATACGAAACATTTATCAGTATGGTATTAATTATATATGAAACTTGTATGAAACATATACAACTTTGGTACTCACTACAAATGATATTGGTATGAAACATTTACAATTATGATAATAATTACATATGAAATTTGTATGAAAATATACAACTTTTGTACTAATTACAAAAGAGAATGGTATGAAACATTTATAATTATGATACTAATTACATATGAAATTGGTATGAAAAATATACAACTTTGGTACTAATTACAGATGATATTGATATGAAATATTTACCATTATGGTACTAATTATTTATGAAATTGGTATGAAACATATACAACTATAGTACTAATTACAAATGATATTGGTATGAAACAGTTACAATTATGATAATAATTACATATGAAATTCGTATGAAACCTATATAACTTTGGTGCTAATTACAAAAGAGCTTGGTATGAAACATTTACAATTATGATATTAATTACGTATGAAATTTTTATGAAAAATATACAACTTTGGTACTAATTACAAATGATATTGGTATGAAACATTTACTATTATGTTACAAATTATATATGAAATTTGTATGAAACATATACAACTTTGGTACTAATTACAAGTGATATTGGTATGAAACATTTACAATTATGATACTAATTACATATTAAATTGGTATGAAACCTATACAACTTTGGTACTAATTACGAAAGAGTTTGGTGTGAAATATATACAATTATGATATTAATTACATATGAATTGGTATGAAAAATATACAACTTTGGTACTAATTACAAATGATATTGGTATGAAACATTTACCATTGTGATACTAATTATATATTAAATTGGTATGAAACATATAGTACTAATTGTAAAAGAGATTGTATGAAACATTTACAATTATGATACTAATTACATATAAAATTGGCATGAAAAATATACAACTTTGGTACTAATTACAAATGATATTGGTATGAAACATTTACATTATGAGACTAATTACATATAAAACTGACGAGTATAACATTGAATTATTTGTTATTTATCTATAAAAAACAACACAAAAGTTCTTGTTATGTTAAAAAAAGTCAGTAATGAAATTTGTCACTATCAATTTAAATAAGAAACAAATGTCAGTAAAATTATTTTTATGATGATTTCATTGATTAATCATAAATATATTAAGTTAGAAGTTATTAATTTATATAATATAAAGTTAGTGAATTATCAATTCAATACATTGTTTCCAAATCAGTATAAATAAATTATTAAAAGATTTTATTAATTAATCAAATATTACATTATCGAGTTTCCATTGTTAGTCATATTGTGATAAACTAAGATATACTTATTTAATTATTATATATATAATGTAATCAAATAATGAACATAAAGTGCTTCTAGAATAATTAAAATGTATATAATATATTTGTTTTGTAATAATTTGTTTCATTATTATAATATTTATTGTATTACACATATAATTTCTATTTAAGATCATAACATATTTTTTTAAATAATTTTTATTTGTCAGTATAAATAGTTATTATTGTATTACACAATATATATTATCTTTTAGTATATATAATTATATTATCTAAAATAAAACAATAAAGACAATAGCTAGTGGTATGAAGTTGTATACACATGATAGAGGTCAAGAGTTCGAATCTTCATCAACACACTTTAATTTAAATAATAAATAAAAAAAATTCGTGGAATCGAGAACCGACGGTTCCACGGGTTTTCAGCCCATGAACCGTAACCGGCCCGTACAGTAACGAGCCAGTTACGATTCAGAACCGTTGAAAAAAGTCAAAGGGTAACCGGCCCGTTGACCCGGTTACGGTGCGGGTCGGGCCACGGTTAATTGTAAACCGCGGTCATGTCTACTTAATACTAGGTTCAATCTCCACAAATTATTATTTCATAATTTAAAATCGCAAGAGCCCCTTTTAATTTAAGGGCAAATTTCGGGCCGGTACTAGAAGGTGAAAGTTTTTCGGCCCAATCCATCAAAAAAATTTCTTTCAACTAAGTACATTTAAGTCAAATGACCAAAATAGACATGTGAGCTCCTCCTTCCCCACCAGAACAACCACCGCCTCTTCTTGTACCAGCTCTCTGCCACCTCGCTCTTCGTAAATTGTCACGCAGCCATGGAGATGAAGCAGAGACAGCTTATTTAAACTTTTGCTACCCACCGTTTGCAGTCTACGTGACCACCGCCATCCACCATCGTTGATTGACGATTTTTTTTCAGCCATGACTCTAGCCTTCTTAGGTTTTACTAGTGCAATCCGAGCAAGTCTGGCTCGTGCTTCTGATGTCAACATAGAATCGTAGATGCAGATATCCTTTTATTGAATGTGAGAAAATAAGTTTATCGAAATTTTAAATAAATATTAATATCAAAGTATTTTACATAAAATAGAATATATTAAAAATGATGTTGGCCTTTAGTTTCTTCGATATTGCACCTGTACTTGCTTTAAAAAGGCCTCCCGCACTAATAAATATATTTGTTGTATTTCACAATCGTTTTCTATTACTGGTCAGTCAGATCAGCTAAAATCAAAAGTAAAAACTTTAGATTTTTAACCAAGAAAAAGATGAGTATAGATATTTGGACAGAGAGTTTCAAAGTTGATCAGGAGCTTCAGGATCCTATTATTTTTAACAGCAGAAAAACTTGTAGTTTCAAAAGGTAAAAACAATACTTGAGTCTATCGTTGCATGTAATTTACATGCACCGATAGACTATATTTTTGTTAAAGAGTCTATCGGTGCATGTAATTTACATGCACCGATAGACTCGACGGTGCATGTAAGTTACATGCACCGCTAGGTAATCCAATATTAAACTCAATACCATCCTCCAAAATTAAAAAGAGAAAGAGCAAAAAGACAACCTTCAAACTAAACCCTCCATAAATAGATGCACCAAGATTCAAGCCTCCTAATTGACATTACATGTAATGTTAATTACATGCACCGTTGAGTCTATCGGTGCATGTAAATTATATGCATCGATATACTTTATTTTTGGTTAAAAACAGTAACTGAGTCTATAGGTGCATGTAATTTACATGCACCGATAGACTCAGGCGGTGCATGTAATTTACATGCACCGATAGACTATATTTTTTGTTAAAAAGTCTACCGATGCATGTAATTTACATGCACCGATAGACTCGACGGTGCATGTAAATTATATGCACCGCTAGGTAATTCCTTGCAACACCGTCTTAATTCCCAAATCAAAGTTGAATAATTAACAATCTTAAACAAGAATAAGTAGCATGATGTCCGAAATTTTCAGTTTAAATCTTTCATGTTGGAAATCACAGCATCTTATTTGACATTAAAGAATATCCAAAACTTGAAGAAACTTAGATTGAAACGTCATCATGAATAAGTCTGCATTTGAATCCAAACACATACAATAATACCATATTCAGCCCTTATTCGTTATTGTTGTAAATCACAGCATCTTATTTGACATTAAAGAAATATCCAAAACTTGAAGAAACTTAGATTGAAATGCCATCATGAATAAGTCTGCATTTGAATCCAAACACATACAATAATATCATATTCAGCACTTCTTCATTATTTTTAGTAGTTTTATATACACGATGATTCGAAATCACAACTCACCACTTGTTCATTATTTTTAGTAGTTTTATACGCACAGTAACTCGAAATCACAACTCCTTCACTGTACATAATATATATTTTTTTCAAACCATAATTTATAGCATGTCTTTGAAAAAATATTTAACAAACACATGATGTGCACCAAAATCGAAATAAAAATTTAATGTTGATTGAAGAACAAAAATCCCAAATAGCAAAAAAAACTGTCCAATCATTCAATGGAGAAGAAGAGAAATATAATTGAAGCAAATTTCAAATTTTGCTTTCAACAGTGCAACTACTAGCGAGAGAAACGAAATGGTGGTTGAGGAGGAGGAGACGAGATGGTGGCAGAGGAGGGGGATGACGAACGTGTATCTATTCATATGCTGTCTATTTTGGTGATTCACTCAATAAAACAAGGGTAATTTAATCATGAAAATAGACTAAAACAAGGGTAATTTTCCATAAAATAGACTTATGTGAAAGCAGTTTTCTAGAATGTGTATTTAGTTGAGAAGAAGATTTTTTGGGAGATTTAGTTGAAAAATGTTTTAAAAAATGGTACCTATATGTAATTTCCTCTTAATTTAATTGACACTAAAAGTTAACCTGCAAGTATTTATTCTAATCCCGGACCAAAATGACATTCCCAAGAATTTAAGAATCTCCTTGAATTTAATTAACATTATAATTCAATTCCGGAATCATTTATCTCAACTCCGTGGGTATTAACCCACACCCTGAAATAATCCATGTACCAAAACAAAAGCGAGTTAAAAATAGGCAATCAAGATGCATTTTTTGTGATGCCCGGTTTATTCTGCACATAATTATTTGTTTAAATGTAAATTATACGATAATTTACGTGATTTAAATTATGGACCTCGTATATTGGGTCGGGTCGGATTTATTGGACTTGGATGAATTTCAGTATAATTTATATGCTTGGGGGAAATTCATATAATTTATTATTTGAGTTGGAGATTTTATGGTAAAGTTTAGAGTAAAGCTTGGGATGTTTTAATTGAGGTGGAGATTTAACTTCATAGGGTTTGTTATTTTTATGGTATGTATTTAATTAAGTTGGGGTTATATTTTTTTTATCATCATTCTCTCCCTCCCAAGCCAATCAAGTGGCCCCCCCCCCCCCACCCCCCCCCCCCTCCCTCACAATCCTGTCGGCCACCTCCTGTCCCCAAGAAACAAAAATTACTCCTAATTTCAAAAAAGCTTTTGGAAGCATTTTGTGTGGGTAATCTTCCTCTCTTCCTTGGCCCTTGTTTCCTTCATTAAAATCTAGCTTCTAAGTGTGAAATTCGCTTGTACTCTATAAGAATCCAACGGCCACCACCCTCTTGTGCCAGCAGCCAACTCCAGCGTTTTGAGGGATGATTGTGTTAAAAAATTAGGGCTTTTGAGGGGTGATTTGGTTCGAAAAGTTAGGGCTTTGGAGGGCAAAGCTTGGTCTTTCCTTGGGGTTGATTTTTGAAGTAAAGTGGGATGTTTCTTGTGTGTGCAGAATGTGTGTCTACGTGTACTGTGTGTGCATGTTTTGTGTGTGTGTTGGTGGGTGTAGAGGAGACCTATATTCATTATTTGATGTACACTAACTAGTATTAGAGTGTATAATGAGATTGGTGCATGTATAGATGTACTCCATCTTGTATTGACATGTATAGAAGATGATCATGCATATTTGAGAATGATTTGGCATATATTGATGTGTTTGTATGCTATATCTTGAAGCATCTAATTAGTAAGAAGACTAACTTGGTGGAATAAGTCTTGGGATGATTTATGTGTTGTATAGCATCTTGTTGAACTATTGATTCTTATATTGAGTTGTTGGGTTCTTTCAGAGCCTTTCTAGGGTGTCTGGACATCGTGGAGGATAGCTTGATCTTCATCTTCGACGATAAGGTACTGTAAGGCCCCAACACTTAAACTCGTCATTAGTTCATTTATGACGTCATATGTGTATAAATTTTTCATTTTTCTTTTCATTCTATAAAAAGGATCATTACATGTTTCCCATAATCCCATGACATAAATAATGTTCAACATTATATGATCATTGCCACCAACAAATAGAATCAGGGGTTTCACCCAATACCATCCCCATTACACCACTCTTTACCTTGTGGGTTTTTATAAAAATTTGGGCAGAGTCTCCCCACAAACTGAGCTATCCGGAAATGAAAACACATCACATAACATGACTCCCGACCAGGGACAACACGATACTAAACAGAATATAGAAACACAAGTAAATTCCCAGCCAGGGAAGACACCACACTAATAAGACAACAAAAGTGGATTTCAACACCCTTATATAGTCCATATACAGATACAAGTGTTCACAGAAGAGCAACGAATAACGGATACACATCCGGATGCATAATTAGTATAAATACCAACCGCTCAACCTCGTATATCGGCTCAATCTCATACTATGCTTCTGGAAGCATCATCCAACAAGGTTCGAGCCTAGTACGCCAAAGCAGCATCGTACCTGTTGTACCTGTTTCAACAGAAACAGCCCCCACACAGGGGTAGCACACTCCAACTCAATATTCGATCACAAATCAACATACGAAATCATAATGCTACAATTTAGATTATTCAAACTCATAAAATATACTCCCTGTACAATTCCGAATCTGTATAGCTTCCACACACTGTTCCTGTTTCAAACTCACGCACTTCATAATGTCAAGTTTAGTATTGTCACTGAAAATGTAATACTCAACAACACTTATGAATTCAATACAATGACAATATATTATTTATGCTCAAACATAAATAGTTCAACATCAATGTGAACCTGGTTATCCCAATGTGACCCTGGTTATCCCACCATCTCATTCTCGATACTTTCCCATATCACTCATGCCCACGGCATCACTACTCAACAAGTAAAATTGGACCACGTACCACTACGTGTCCCCCATAACTCGTATATTAAACTCAATTATTAAAGTCAAACACTTACCTGAATCATCATATTCAAATTTGCATGTATACATGAATGTATAGATACTAGATATACCTGCTCGTACGTCACCACGTACCTTATAGTAGACAACATGAACAAGCTATCATCAACGTCCGAAGTCTCCTGTAGAGTCTATATCGAACATCAATTCAATATTAGCTCATAATCCGAGCAATGAACATCCATCAAATAGTTCTTACTTTCATTTCCATATCACAAATCAATAACTCAATATTATGAATCAAATCATAATCAATACTTTGGATGCACACATCCTCACATTAATCATGATATTTCATTGGTGATGCAAAACCCCATCATCTCCCACCATCCGCTACATCACACACATGATGCGGGATACACACACCCATACGTGCAAGATCACGCCCAACTCACATAGCAGTTCACTAGACACACCAGTTCAATAGAAGGAGAGGAAGTGCAAGGGTGTATGCATAATAATATCCAACTAGTGTCTAATTATCACAATCCAAGTAAGTCAAATAACATGTTCCACAATTATTCAAACCCACACCGAGGTGATTCAAACCAAGACACGAAAGAAGGGATCCATGTAGATACAAGATTCTACCCTTTTAAATCTAATCCCCTTAATCCCAACATAAAGTCATTTATTGATTAAATTCAACTTTAACAATTTAATTCTTGATTTAGAACTATTAAAATTTGAAGCTCAATAAAGTGACATAAATCCTTAATACATGCTATGCTATCATTTTGAGTATAAATATCACCATAACTCTTTTCCATGTCAACACATACTAGCATGTATCTAACTCACTTATTTACACACTACACATGCTTCCCATTAAACACATCCCATACCATAGCCCAACATCACCAAATATCACAATGGCTACAAGCCATAAAGTTAGTCATTTTCACCTCACTAACAAAACTTAGACCCACACTTGAATCTCATTTAAGCCTATTAACAAACACATTCCATGCATGATTTTAATCTTCATCTTTCAACCAATAATAATACTAAGTCAAGACTTATTCCACAATTTATTTTCAACAATTAACCGTTCAATAAAGTGAGCCCAATTAACTTCCAACAATCAAAGCATTCATCATGCTACCATTCCCAAATACTACACCTCAATACATGAAGGAATACATACACACACACACCATCTTCACCCACAAACACATGCTGGACACACACACACACGCAGAAACACACACACGCACATACACTGCTGCACACACACGAACACACACTAACAACCCTACCAAAATGCTAGCAAAAATCGAACCAAAGTTCATCAAAAATTCGAGGGATTTCAGGGGAATAACGACTAAGGGACGACGAGGATTACCCACAAAAAAATCGGAAGAAAATCGCTCCAAATCGGACGAATTCGTGATTTTTATCCGCGCACTTTCTTGCAAGATCCGGACGCAATCCGCAACGAAACTTCACGTTCTGGTATGGAAAGAAGCGCCTGGGAGAGATGAAGGCGATGGCGGGTCGGATGCGTCGGAAGGAGCTCGGACGGCGGCGGGCGCGCGGTTTTACGGCGAGGGGGTCGGATGCACGCGATTGCAGAGAAGGAAAGAGGGGGTTCGGGTTGTGTGCATGATTTTACACCTTTTAATGTGTGTCCGAAAATGCCCAACATAACATATTTATTTTTGTACCCTGACCCGGTTTTGTACATCGAAGTGTCGCCGGTGCACTGATATATTATTTATAAACAACGATTGTGATTTATACACACTCCAAAAACCCAAAACTTAAATTCTTCATTTTAATTAATTTAACTCTAAAATATTATCGGAGTATATTTTTCGATCTCAAAATATTTTATGATCCGATTAATTTGCCAGTTGACCTTCACTTGGTCAATCCCGCTTCTAATTAATTAATTCTAAAAATTAATTATCAATAAAATCTAAATCATATTTAGTCCAACAAATGATTATAATAAATCTGGACATCACAGGTACGTAGTGATATACAAACATTGATGAACATATTTTTCCACTATGTTGTTGAAAAGCGAAGTGTCGCTTGGGTTTAGAGTCGCCTTTGTGATTGAGCAATGTGTTATAATTATGTTTGGGTCGCCTTCATTTGAGTGACGTGTTATTATTATGTGTTGGTCGCCTTTGAGTTTAGCGACGGGTTTTAATCACTTTTGGGTCGCGAGGGGTATGTGCGACGTGAGATTATATTAATGAGGTCGCCTCTTAAATGAGCGATGTGAATGTAAAGAGGGGTCACTGCCGTGGCGAGTGATGTGTTAATTTAAATTATGGGTCACTACTAGAACGTGCGATGTGATTGTGACGTGTATATGTCGGGTTTAAAATCTAATGCTATGTATAATGAGTTTGTTAAATGATAGAATTGCGAGAGCAGGGACAATGCGAGAAACTCCACCCTGTTCTAATAGATACAGGAAGCATCTTGTTATCTCATAGCATTACGTTTTGTATATCTTATCTTGTACAGTCATCTTATTTTGTTATTGTGGTATGCTTACCCCGAGTGGGAGCTGTTTCCATGGAAAATAGGTGACAGTGCTAACTTTTGGATGACTTGGGAGATAGTTTTGGCACGCCTAGAAAGATATCAAAGATGAACTTGGGCTAGGCGTCGTAGCTATGTAGTTATAGGAATCTTTTGATGTCCTCATTTTTTTTATATGTATTAACTTGTCAAAAATTATTCATTATTTCCCCTTTTTAGATTATTTCCCTGCTGAGAACTTATATCTTGTTTTGATTTGAAAAGTATTGTGATTTCCCTGGCTGGGATCTTTTATCTTGGATTATGATGTGTATAGATTCAGGATGTTTATGGTGGTGTGTATTTTTTCACGGATAGTCCAATTTTTAGGGAAACTCTGCCCACTTTTTGGTTGAGGATGTGCCCGTAGTGGCAGAGTTTGCTGATGTCTTTCCGGAGGAAATTCCCGGATTCCCACCGACGAGAGAGGTCGAGTTTGGGATTGAGCTGCTACCAGGGACGTCTGCAATTTCTCGTGCCCCATATAGGATAGCACCAACAGAGTTAAGGGAGTTAAAGATTCAGTTGCAAGAACTCCTTGACAAGGGCTACATACGCCCTAGCGTATCGCCCTGGGGTGCACCTGTCTTATTTGTTAAGAAGAAAGATGGATCGATGCGTCTATGCATTGACTACAGACAACTGAATAAAGCTACAGTAAAGAACAATTATCCACTTCCGAGGATCGATGACTTGTTCGATCAGTTGCAGGGTACGAGGCTTTACAGCAAGATCGATCTGAGGTCGGGGTACCATCAGATTCGAGTAAGAGAAGATGATGTTCAGAAGACGGCGTTCAGGACTAGATATGGGCACTATGAATTCCTGGTCATGCCTTTTGGGGTGACGAATGCCCCAGCTGTCTTCATGAGTTTGATGAACAGAGTGTTCCAGCCATATTTGGATCAGTTCGTCATAGTCTTCATTGACGACATACTTATTTACCTCGGACTGAAGAAGAGCATGTAAGGCACTTGAGGATAGTACTTCAGATCCTTAGGGATCATCAGCTATATGCAAAGCTTAGTAAGTGCGAGTTCTGGTTGGACAGCGTGGTATTCTTGGGCCATGTCATATCTAGCCATGTGATATCTGTGGATCCCAGGAAGATTGAAGCTGTGTTAGAGTGGGCTGCACCCACTTCTGTACCGGAAATACGGAGTTTCCTCGGTTTGGCAGGTTATTACCGACGTTTCGTCGAAGGTTTCTCGAAGATTGCCAAACCCCTGACACAGCTGACTCAGAAAGGAGTCCCCTTCTTTTGGTCTGAAGCTTGTGAGGAAAGTTTTCAAGAACTGAAGCGTCGCTTGACTACAGCGCCTGTATTGGTGATTCCGTCTGAGAATAAGAGGTTTGCCTTGTATACGGATGCGTCACTGTAGGGTTTGGGCTGCGTGTTGATGCAAGATAAGCACATGGTGGCTTATGCATCGAGGCAGCTGAAGCCACACGAAGCTAGGTACCCAGTGCATGATTTGGAACTGGCGGCCATCAATTTGCCTTGAAGATCTGGAGGCATTACTTGTATGGCACGTCTTTCACTATATATACGGACCATAAGAGCCTGACGTTCTTATTCACTCAAGCAGAGTTGATTATGAGGCAAAGAAGGTGGATGGATTTGCTCAAAGACTATGACTGTGAGATTGAGTACCATCCAGGTAAAGCAAACTTGATAGCAGACGCCTTAAGTCGGAAGGTGAAGAGTACTGCAGAGGATGTCATGTGTTTGTCAACTTTGATGACTTCTTACTGCCATCTGGGCTATGATTTTGATGTAGACACGTCGCCTGTGCGAGTGTCGACCTTATTGGCAGAGCCAGATATATTTGAGGCAATCAGGAAGGCCCAGAAGTCGGATAGTGAGGTTCTGAGATGGACATCGTTGATACTTCAGGGTCAGCCATCTAAGTTCAGAGTGGTTGAGCATGATTCTTTGAGACTGGGCAACCGATGGGTAGTCCCAGATGCATCAGAACTGCGTAGGGGAATATTGGAGCAAGCTCACAGTAGTCGGTTCAGTATCCACCCAGGGGGAAAGAAAATGTACAAAGACCTATGCGATCAATTCTGGTGGAGACGCATGAAGCGTGGGGTGATCACTTTTGTTAAAAGATGTCTGATCTGTCAGCAGGTAAAGGCAGAGAGGCAGAGGCCTGGTGGCGAGCTGAAGAGCTTAGAGGTGCCTGAATGGAAGTGGGAGCATATATCTATGGACTTCGTGACCCACTTGCCGAGGACGGCCTCAGGATTTGATGCGATCTGGGTGATCGTAGATAGGCTGACGAAGACGGCTCATTTCATCCCTTACAGTATGTCATATACATACTTGAAGATGGCCCAGATGTATATACGGGATGTGGTGAGATTGCATGGTATTCCATTCTCGATTGTGTCTGACAGGGACCCGAGGTTCACTTCACATTTCTGGGAGGGTCTCCAGACAGCTTTGGGCACAGAGGTGAGACTGAGTACGGCCTATCACCCTCAGACAGACGGCCAAACAGAGCGTACCATTCAGACGCTCGAGGACATGTTGAGGGCATGTATTTTGGAGTTTGATACTCCGTGGCAGGATTCAGTGCCACTGGTGGAGTTCTCCTATAATAACAGCTATCAGGCGAGCATTCAAATGGCTCCTTTTGAAGCTCTGTATGGACGACGATGTAGATCACCGCTGTACTGGGAGGACTTGACTAGCAAAGCGGTCAGAGGACCGGATATGATCAAGGATATGGAGGGTAAGATAAAATTGATACGCCAAAAGATGAAAGCGGCCCAGGATAGGCAGGCAGCCTATGCAAATAAGCAGCGTCGACCGCTGGAATTCCAGTTAGGAGACAGAGTCTTCTTAAAGATCTCGCCCTTCAGGGGTGTGGTTCGTTTTGGGATGCGGGGAAAGTTATCTCCGAGGTATGTTGGGCCATACGAAGTTTTACAGCGTATCGGTACATTGGCATATCGTTTGGCTCTACCGCCATCCTTGTCTGGCATACATGATGTTTTCCATGTCTCTATGTTACGGAAGTATGAGCCAGACCCGTCTCATGTCTTACAGCCTACAGAAGTTCAGTTAGAATCAGATGTGTCCTACGTAGAACGACCAATCAGAATTCTGGATCGAGAGGATCGCAGACTACGAAGCAAAGTTATACCGATGGTCAAAGTTCAGTGGGCTCATCGAGGTGTCGAGGAGGCTACATGGGAGACGGAACGGCATATGGTGCAGCACTATCCGGAACTATTCTCTGGTATGTTTTTATGTTTAGTTCCATTATGATGATGCATGTGGATTTCGAGGACGAAATCTTATAAGTAGGGGAGTAATGTAATACCCCCGAAATGTTATATGATTATGTGCTACGATGATGATTTACGATGTGTTTAAGAGAGTTGTGGTACTTTAATTGGGGGTTATATTTATGATATGATGATATGGTTTAGGGGGCATGTTAGGTGTTTTAATTGTTGTATTGATGTAGTATAATCATAAAATATCAAGGGAAGATATTTTTATACATCGTATGAAATACCGGGACACAATTAAACACCACAAAACCACCCTACATGCAACCACCCCCCCCAACCCATGCCAATCAAACTGTACAAGGCTGATTGCCCATCCCACTTGGCTCAATAATTCACTCTTCTTCCTCCTTCCCAAATCTCGGCCATTCTCTCCCAAACAAACACCAGCACCTGCTGAGCAAAAAAGTGAGGAGCCTTGCCATTTTCATTCCTTGGAAGCCTCCAAAAAATCGGAGCAAAGTAGGGTGAGAAACCATGCTCTGTTTTTGTTTTTAAGCTTATTAAGTTCTTGCTTTTAAGTGTGGTAAAAATGGCATGTTAGCTTAGGTTTCTTGAAACCTTCGATTTAAATACTTACATGGTGTTATTATGAAGCTCTCAGTATTTTTCCTTGTGCATGTTACATGTTTTACGTGAAGGATTAAAGCATGTGAAATAGGGTGTTCGAAAATCTGGGTAGATATTTCCCCTGTTTTCTGGAAAAAATATGGATTGAGAGTGATATTGAGGAGGTAATATTATGCATGTTAGATGAGTCTTTGGGTGAACCTTCGATTTGAGTACACGAATGATAATTTTGTAAAGCCCAGGACGTTTTTGTTCAAGCATGTTTTATGAGATATGTTATAGTTTTTATGGCATGAAATGAAGTACTCAAAAATCTGGAAATAAAATATGTTGCCCTGTTTCCGGAAATGTTGACCGAGTATTGATAAAAAGGGGTAGTTTTAATGCATGTCGGTTTAAGTTATGAGCGAACCTTTAATTTTAATACATGCATGGAAGTATGGTGAAGCTATTGATATACTTGTTTAGGCATTGTATGTATGTTATGAAGTAGTTTGAAGGGTGTGAATTGAGGTGTTCGAGATATCTGGAAAATCTCGCATGAATGTGAACAACCGATCGATCGGTGATGAACACCGATCGATCGGCAAATGCCGTAGCAAAATGATAAAAATGATGAACAGTTAGCGATCGATCGGTAAGGGAGACCGATCGATCGGTAGTCACTGTTCATGTGTGATAAAGTTTTATGTTCTTTTTTTTTGTAATTTGATTTCGATTCTCGTTTCGGTGCCTAATATTGTATTATGTGGTTGTGTAGAGCCATCCCAGGTACCAGCACAATCAAGAAGATAAGTCTGTTGACTCCTCCTCCTTTTGAAAAGGTACGTAAGAGACGTACGGGCATCGGACGGTAAAACACATCCCTACACTATGACTATGCATTTATCGCAAGAATATATACGATGAAATGATGACATTTATACGATGTTTATATGATGACGTTTATACGATGTTTATATGATGATGTTTACACGATGTTTACATAATGATGTGATGCGATGTTCATTTGTGGTAAGATGCCACGGGGTAAGATGCCCCACATGGTAAGAGGCCATGCGATGTTTATTTGTGGTAAGATGCCACGGGGTAAGATGCCCCACATGGTAAGAGGCCATGCGATGTTTATTTGTGGTAAGATGCCACGGGGTAAGATGCCCCACATGGTAAGAGGGCATGCGATGTTATTTGTGGTAAGATGCCATGGGGTAAGATGCCCCACATGGTAAGAGGCCATGCGATGTTTATAATGTGGTAAGATGCCACAGGGTAAGATGCCCATATGCATGATTATGAATCAGGGATAACAATAAGAAGTTAATGAATAACCAGCATATTTACTTAACCAACATTTCATGCATTTACTATGATATTTTTATGATGTTAAGTTATGATGTTAAGTAAGATTGTATATGCTTATGATGTGTTGTCCCTGTAGGTACGCTTTTGGACTAAAGGACTAAGGGGTCGGGTTGAGGCAGTGAGCTACGAGGAACGCAGGAATGTATAGGAATCAAGTCTCGATTAGTATCTACTCTAGGAGTAGCATAAATAAAAACATGAACATTCTTTTGGGAATGTAATGAATTATTTTTGAAGTCTGTTATTTTGGCCTGTAATCCTGTTAGCTCATGTAACAACCAGAACCTTAAGACGTTATTAATGCATGATTAGTCCTTCTTATATCTATTAAACTGTTAAGGTGGGAAGACCCCACAGTTTATACCGCCAGACACGGATGATAGCGTTGATGTATTCCGCTGTGTCGATTGATGATGATTCATCTCTTTGTGATGATTGGCGATGGTTTATACCGCCGGACACGGATGATAACGATGATGTATTCCGCTGTGTCGATGATGATGATTCATTCTTCTATGATGATGGGTAATGATTCATACCGCCAGACACATGTATAGCGATGAGGCATTCCGCTGTGTCGGTTGACGATGGTTCATGCATTTGGGCATATGTATATGATGATTTAGGATGACTCATTCTTCTATGAGGATTGGCGATGATTCGTGCCGCCAGATATGTTGATAGCGATGCCTCGTTCCGCTATCATGTGGACGATGATTCATGCTCAGGTGTATAGTGAGGTTTCATACCACTTATTATATGACGAGGTATCATGCCGTCGACTCTATAACGATGAATTGTGCCACTATGTACGCAGCACAAGATTATGCCGCCTTCGAGCGATGAGTGCTGATTATGCACTATTATCTAGTGACGGAGACAGGTATGCTGCTATCTTGTTAGCGATGAGGTTTGGGATATTGCTATTCTATTAGCATTATTGTAGCTGTCATACGTTGATATGCATGTTTTATTATGACATTTTATTAGCATAATGGTGGATGGCATACGCTGATGTGCATAGACCGTCACGAGTTGACTAGGTTGTTTAGATGTCATTGTTGACATGTATCGTCACTAGTTGACGATGCCTTAGATGCCATGAGTGGGCATGTATCGTCACGGGATGACGACGACGATGGTGTAGGAGATGTCTTATTAGACATGCATCATCGTTACGATGAACAATGCGCTGAGTATACGTATTCAGTTGTATGCCTTGGGTGCCAGTGCCGAGCACAAGGTGGTGTCTACGTCACCGGTTGACGTGACCCTTAGACCGAGCGGGTTGCTCGAGGAATGGATGGATGCGCTGTACATGTGATTGTACCTCATCATATGTTTGAGGTGATCATATTACGAGTGGTGATACCCTTGAGGTATGCTCGTTGGAATGGCTTTTTGGCCATGTGACTTGACGACAGGAGTAATCATGGAGGAAATTACTCGCTTTCTGTCAATGTGACTTGTGGTAGACATGGTCACACCACCCTTGAGGGTGTAAAATGGGTCCTATAGGATTAGGATCAGGTTACGTTAAGTATATAGGGACACTGGAGTGTCCAGGGTGTATCGGCATTAGAGGAATGTTGGGTAAAGACCCACTACTCTATTGATTTTCTTCCCACAGTATGGTATGCCGTGCGAAAACGTCCATCTTATTGGTAGGTTTAAGGTAAACCTAAAGAGACAGCGACTAGTTGTTTGCCGCGTGTGTGCAGCACCATGATGGGCTTGCTAGAACCGTTATACTGCTTGTTGGAACCAAGTTTGGCAAGTCGTAAGGTGATACGATGTGGATTGTGGTGGACTCTAGTAGTCACCACGTCATTTGAGGTTGAGGTTGTACATGCCTCACTGAAACGTGTATACGTTTATGTTTAATCTTGGTGAGACTTGTCTGGGACAGCTCATAATGTTGGAGTACCAACAAGAGAGTCATCAAGTCGTTGTTGACTCGATCTGAGAAATCCGTGTATTTGGGATGCAATGGGTGCTATTGTATCCAGGTTTTCCGAACGGTGGTTCGAGACTAGTGGATCTCGAGTTCGATGACACTTTCCTTGTGGGGAAGGAGGTGGTATTATACCTATTGGGAATCTTTGAAAGATTCGGTAAGTTGGTGCATGTGGTGTTGATTTTGAGAATCACACCGTGTGTTGTTAATCGTCGATTATCATTCTCCACTGGGTAGGGAATGACTCATAATTGACGGTTGTGTTTGAGGCTTAGGGGTATGCTGTAGATATCCGAGCCAAGCGCATTGTGTATGCATGTAGTGTCTGTGCTTGGGCAGGTATACCGGTGAGTATACGGATGCCAGTTGTTGATTTCCTTTTGTCAAGCATAGAGTTATGCCATGATTGGGCGGTTAAATCTCTGAAGAGAGATTTGGAACACCTCGAGATTGAGAATCTCTAGGGCACGATAATTTATGAGGAATAATCGTGAAGTTAGTTGACTCCCTTTGAGGAGGGATTACCTCGTGTGGGTTGAGGTGTTTCCTTGTTGGTGTTTCCCTTCGAGTTATTCGATAGCCTTCCCAAGTTTGGATTGTTAAATCCTAGGGTTATCAAGGGATGGCAGGAATTCGGATTTATTGGGTGTCGCTGTCGACACAAGCGTCGAGGATGCAAAGGGTTTATTGCATGTCCTTTCAGAATTTACGACTCTGCGGAGTCTCGATGGTTATTTTGATCAGGAGGTGATTCTAGGAATATCCGGAGGTGGACATCTCGTGAGATGTGTTTGGGTGTGGATCGGTGGCCGTGAGTTGCCCGATCTGAGTTGCAAAGGGTGCAACTGCTCCTTGTATGGAGGTGGTCTGTGTAGCGGGAATCAGGTCTGGTATGAGTATACCGTGGTATACTAGTGTTTCCCTCGTAACGATGCGTGTTAGACATCGTGAGTCATAGTAATGATGTCATTGAATGATATCTACGATGGAATCGGAAGCGATTCGAATCCTTGCAGTTTCTGTTGACTAACTGCTTTTGGATTGTTAGCGTTGTGCTGTGCCGGCGCTCTTTCGATTTTGGTGTACTGGAAAGTTTATTTCATCCCAGGGTTTGGTGCTGAGGTCAGTGTCCTCGCGGCTGATGTGTCATCCATGATGTGTTCATGATAGCCATGTCGGGGCTAAGGGTGACTGTTCGATTCACAGTCATGTGTTTTGTTTGGGTTATTGCGGCGGTACTTGGAGTACGCCTGTGTTAATTTCGAGGACGAAATTCTTTTAGTGGGGGATATTGTGATGACCTGGGATTATAGATGTTAATCCCGGAGTATTAATGACCCCTAAAGTTGTTTTTACGTGGCGATTTGGAGTTTAATCGCGGTGTTGGGCCTCCCGAGCTCGTCTATTTGTGTATTTGAGATCGTTGGATCCCGAGGTAGAGATTGTATTCTCATTTGGGTGAAAAACCTATGAGTTGGGTTTTTAGTGTGACTCGGGATCTGGGGTGCTTTGTGTGGGCACCGGTAGGGGGTTTTGAAGTTAGAGAGAGCGTTTTTGAAAACAGATGATTTTTAATGAATCATGATGTATTGTGGGGCTTTTGGTATTTCGGGGTAATTTTGCTATATATACCAGTGGAACCCAAGATTTTAATTTGAGAAGCCATTCATTCAGCTCATCGCCCATCTCTCTCTTCCCTTCCCCTGCCTCTTCCCGTCTCCCCCAACCCTCGCCCATAAAAGCGCCGCGCCCGCCGCCGTCCGGCCACCATCCGGTGCGTCCGGACCGCCGTTGGCTTCGTCTCTTCCAGGCGCAACTTTCCACGCCAAGAATTTGAAGTTTCGTCGCGAATCGCGTTTGGATTTACCAGAAAAGCGCAGAGGCCCAATTTCTAGGGTTCATCCGATTTCGATCGATTTCCTTCCGATTTTCGATTGGGTAACCTTCCTTACCCCTTTTTCGTTCTTCTCCTGTAATTCCCTACCATTTTTGTGTTGATTTGGTTCGAATTTCTCCCTGTATGCGTGATGGATTGTGTTCAATTTTGGGGTTTTGGCAGGAGGGGCGATTATTCATGTTGTTGATCGATTATTTCATATTTTAGATGAATTATGGTGCTTAGTTGGGTTCTAATTATGATGTTAAGGGTTCGAAATTGAGGGATGTTTCTTGAACAATTTTCGTTGATGTCTCTTTCGATTTTCCCTCCCTGCATGTGCTCCACCCCGAGTCTTTTAAATGGTCAATTGTCGTGTGTTGACAATATTTTTATAGGGGTTATGGATGTGCTTGAGCATGGGTTACATGTTCGTAAATAATTGTGAATTATTTATCGTGTTAGCACATCATTCCTCGGAGAATGGAACTCGAGCAAGGTTTGGCTCGGACTACGGAGATTTAAGGTACGTGCGACGTACGAGCATTACTTTATATTAGAGCATTTGTGAAATGCATAATGTGTTTTGATTGCATTAAATAGTTGTGCATGTGGTATATATATGTGTTGAGATAGATATGGAGAGACCTAATCTTGACATCGCCGCCACAAGCGTGCGTGATACTAGAGTAGTATAACCTTGCATGATATATGGGGTACTGGATTTATATGACCATTGTAGGGCATTGAGATGCCTGAGAATGACTGTGGAATCATGTAATCATTTTAAGACATTTGAGATGTCTGAGTATAACGGAGAATTGGTAAAATAAATGCGAGGCATTTGAGCTATCTATGATTGGTAGCGAAGTTGGGAAATCAGTATTAGATATTTAGATACCTATATTTGCATGTATAATGAAATTGGAATCATTACTTATTGATATTCGAGAATTAGGCATGCGATGAGTTATTCAATGTGTGGATTTACTGATTTTTGAGATTTGATGAGTTTGATGATTGTGATAACAGGGACAGTACACGGAATCCCGGATGAGGACGTTGCCATCCAGGGAGTATCATTTAAATTCATTAGCATTTACATTTTTGTAAATTATGAATTTCATTATTGTGAGTATGGGATTTTGTGTATTGGTATGCTCACCCCGTTGGGGGCTGTCTCTGTTGGGACAGGTAGAACAGGTACATCGATGGCTTTGGAGCTGAGCTCGAGCTGTTGATTGGAGGTACTCCCAGGATCGTGGTACCAGGGCTTGATGGAGCACGGTATCGTATAGGGTACTTAAATACACCTGAGGGTTATATACACATTCATGATGCTCGCATGTGAGCACGATTATACTGGTATATGGGTTGTATTTAAAGGCATGAGCCTTTCTCTCTTTCATTCTATGTTGCATGCAATTAGTGGTAGAATTGCTAAATGATATGAGAGTCATTGGTGTATTATGTGGGTGTTGAAACCCACTTTTGTTGTCTTATTGTGTGGTGCCTTCCCTGGCTGGGAATTTACTTAGTGTTTCTGTATTCTGTTAAGTTTTGTGCTTTCCCTGGCCGGGAATTATGTTATGTGATGTGCTTTTATTTCGGGATAGCTCAATTTATGGGGAGACTCTGCCCAAATTTTTATATAAGTCCACAATGTAAAAAGTGGCGTAATGGGAATGGTAATGGACGAAATCTATGAGTCTATTTGTTGGTAGAGATGATCTTATAACGTTGAATATTAAAGAAATTTTTTAATTGCCATTCAATGGTAAAGTATCATCTGAGTTTCCCGATTGATTTTATTGAAAGCATGTGCCACACATAGTGGTTAATACACTAATCAAGGGTTAAGGGCTAAGGGTCCTTACATTAGTGGTATCAGAGCAGTGGTTGCTCTTTGGGGCTGTTAAGGGCCTAGGAAGTTATTGATAGCATATATTTATGCATTATGGCATTAATGTTGTATAACACAACTAGTTGTTTATGTGCTTTTACGATAAGAAAAGTGGTGTTGCTAACCCTGGTGGTTTCAGGAATCGTGTGAAACGCGATAGGATGACATTAACAGTAATGTCTGGCACTCCGTATGTCATGTGCCAAGGAATCTGGTTTTTAAGAAAATCAGGTAAAGGGATATTTCCGAGGTAACATGTCTTGGTATACGTATTGACATGCAAGTGGTTGCATATATGTATTGCATGTTTGACGCATAGCGTATATGGCTATTGTTGCTAACCATGATGGTTGCAGGTTACAGGAAATACGGAGTATGAAAAGGATTGATGATTATACATTCCAGGAGTCTTGTTTATCACAGTGAGAATTTTTATGCCTATACTTGTTATGTAGTAATGAAGCGGGGAGGATGGTACCGCTCATTATGAGATTATGTAGTAATGAAGCGGGGAAGATGATACCGCTCATTATGAGATTGTGTAGTAATGAAGCGGGGAGGATGGTACCGCTCATTATGAGATTATGTAGTAATGAAGCGGGGAGGATGGTACCGCTCATTATGAGATTATGTAGTAATGAAGCGGGGAGGATGGTACCGCTCATTATGAGATTATGTAGTAATGAAGCGGGGAGGATGGTACCGCTCATTATGAGATTATGTAGTAATGAAGCGGGGAGGATGGTACCGCTCATTATGAGATTGTGTAGTAATGAAGCGGAGAGGATGGTACCGCTCATTATGAGATTGTGTAGTAATGAAGCGGGGAGGATGGTACCGCTCATTATGAGATTGTGTAGTAATGAAGCGGGGAAGATGGTACCGCTCATTATGAGATATTGAAGCAAGAAGCATTAAAATAACTGTTGTTATATGACTCAAAAGCTATGTCGATTGATGATGATTCATCTATTTGTGATGATTGGCGATGGTTTATACCGCCGGACACGGATGATAGCGGTGATGTATTCCGCAGTGTCGATTGATGATGATTCATCTCTTTGTGATGATTGGCGATGGTTTATACCGCCAGACACGGATGATAGCGGTGATGTATTCCGCTGTGTCGATTGATGATGATTCATCTCTTTGTGATGATTGGCGATGGTTTATACCGTCGGACACGGATGATAACGATGATGTATTCCGCTGTGTCGATGATGATGATTCATTCTTCTATGATGATGGGTAATGATTCATACCGCCAGACACATGTATAGCGATGAGGCATTCCGTTGTGTCGGTTGACGATGGTTCATGCCGTTGGGCATATGTATATGATGATTTACGATGACTCATTCTTCTATGAGGATTGGCGATGATTCGTGCCGCCAGATATGTTGATAGCGATGGCTCGTTCCGCTATCATGTGGACGATGATTCTTGCTCAGGTGTATAGCGAGACTTCATGCCACTTATTATAAGACGAGGTATCATGCCGTCGACTCTATAACGATGAATTGTGCCACTATGTACGCAGCACAGGATTATGCCGCCTTCGAGCGATGAGTGCTGATTATGCACTATTATCTAGTGACGGAGACAGGTATGCTGCTATCTTGTTAGCGATGAGGTTTGGGATATTGCTATTCTATTAGCATTATTGTAGCTGGCATACGTTGATATGCATGTTTTATTATGACATTTTATTAGCATAATGGTGGATGGCATACGCTGATGTACATAGACCGTCACGAGTTGACTAGGTTGTTTAGATGTCATTGTTGACATGTATCGTCACTAGTTGACGATGCCTTAGATGCCATGAGTGGGCATGTATCGTCACGGGTTGACGAGGACGATGGTGTAGGAGATGTCTTATTAGACATGCATCATCGTTACGATGAACAATGCGCTGAGTATACGTATTCAGTTGTATGCCTTGGGTGCCAGTGCCGAGCACAAGGTGGTGTCTACGTCACCGGTTGACGTGACCCTTAGACCGAGCGGGTTGCTCGAGGAATGGATGGATGCGCTGTACATGTGATTGTACCGCAGCATATGTTTGAGGTGATCATATTACGAGTGGTGATACCCTTGAGGTATGCTCGTTGGAATGGCTTTTTGGCCATGTGACTTGACGACAGGAGTAATCATGGAGGAAATTACTCGCTTTCTGTCAATGTGACATGTGGTAGACATGGTCACACCACCCTTGAGGGTGTAAAATGGGTCCTATAGGATTAGGATCAGGTTACGTTAAGTATATAGGGACACTGGAGTGTCCAGGGTGTATCAGCATTAGAGGAATGTTGGGTAAAGACCCACTACTCTATTGATTTTCTTCCCACAGTATGGTATGCCGTGCGAAAACGTCCATCTTATTGGTAGGTTTAAGGTAAACCTAAAGAGACAGCGACTAGTTGTTTGCCGCGTGTGTGCAGCACCATGATGGGCTTGCTAGAACCGTTATACTGCTTGTTGGAACCAAGTTTGGCAAGTCGTAAGGTGATACGATGTGGATTGTGGTGGACTCTAGTAGTCACCACGTCATTTGAGGTTGAGGTTGTACATGCCTCACTGAAACGTGTATACGTTTTGTTTAATCTTGGTGAGACTTGTCTGGGACAGCTCATAATGTTGGAGTACCAACAAGAGAGTCATCAAGTCGTTGTTGACTCGATCTGAGAAATCCGTGTATTTGGGATGCAATGGTGCTATTGTATCCAGGTTTTCCGAACGGTGGTTCGAGACTAGTGGATCTCGAGTTCGATGACACTTTCCTTGTGGGGAAGGAGGTGGTATTATACCTATTGGGAATCTTTGAAAGATTCGGTAAGTTGGTGCATGTGGTGTTGATTTTGAGAATCACACCGTGTGTTGTTAATCGTCGATTATCATTCTCCACTGGGTAGGGAATGACTCATAATTGACGGTTGTGTTTGAGGCTTAGGGGTATGCTGTAGATATCCGAGCCAAGCGCATTGTGTATGCATGTAGTGTCTGTGCTTGGGCAGGTATACCGGTGAGTATACGGATGCCAGTTGTTGATTTCCTTTTGTCAAGCATAGAGTTATGCCATGATTGGGCGGTTAAATCTCTGAAGAGAGATTTGGAACACCTCGAGATTGAGAATCTCCAGGGCACGATAATTTATGAGGAATAATCGTGAAGTTAGTTGACTCCCTTTGAGGAGGGATTACCTCGTGTGGGTTGAGGTGTTTCCTTGTTGGTGTTTCCCTTCGAGTTATTCGATAGCCTTCCCAAGTTTGGATTGTTAAATCCTAGGGTTATCAAGGGATGGCAGGAATTCGGATTTATTGGGTGTCGCTGTCGACACAAGCGTCGAGGATGCAAAGGGTTTATTGCATGTCCTTTCAGAATTTACGACTCTGCGGAGTCTCGATGGTTATTTTGATCAGGAGGTGATTCTAGGAATATCCGGAGGTGGACATCTCGTGAGATGTGTTTGGGTGTGGATCGGTGGCCGTGAGTTGCCCGATCTGAGTTGCAGAGGGTGCAACTGCTCCTTGTATGGAGGTGGTCTGTGTAGCGGGAATCAGGTCTGGTATGAGTATACCGTGGTATACTAGTGTTTCCCTCGTAACGATGCGTGTTAGACATCGTGAGTCATAGTAATGATGTCATTGAATGATATCTACGATGGAATCGGGAGCGATTCGAATCCTTGCAGTTTCTGTTGACTAACTGCTTTTGGATTGTTAGCGTTGTGCTGTGCCGGCGCTCTTTCGATTTTGGTGTACTGGAAAGTTTATTTCATCCCAGGGTTTGGTGCGAGGTCAGTGTCCTCGCGGCTGATGTGTCATCCATGATGTGTTCATGATAGCCATGTCGGGGCTAAGGGTGACTGTTCGATTCACAGTCATGTGTTTTGGTTTGGGTTATTGCGGCGGTACTTGGAGTACGCCTGTGTTAATTTCGAGGACGAAATTCTTTTAGTGGGGGATATTGTGATGACCTGGGATTATAGATGTTAATCCCGGAGTATTAATGACCCCTAAAGTTGTTTTTACGTGGCGATTTGGAGTTTAATCGCGGTGTTGGGCCTCCCGAGCTCGTCTATTTGGGTAGTTGGGATCGTTGGATCCCGAGGTAGAGATTGTATTCTCATTTGGGTGAAAAACCTATGAGTTGAGTTTTTAGTGTGACTCGGGATCTGGGGTGCTTTGTGTGGGCACCGGTAGGGGGTTTTGAAGTTAGAGAGAGAGTTTTTGAAAACAGATGATTTTTAATGAATCATGTTGTATTTGTGGGGCTTTTGGTATTTCGGGGTAATTTTGCTATATATACCAGTGGAACCCGAGATTTTAATTTGAGAAGCCATCCATTCAGCTCCTCGCCCGTCTCTCTCTTCCCTTCCCCTACCTCTTCCCGTCTCCCCCAACCCTCGCCCATAAAAGCGCCGCGCCCGCCGCCTTCCGGCCACCATCCGGCGCGTCCGGACCGCCGTTGGCTTCGTCTCTTCCAGGCGCAACTTTCCACACCAAGAATTTGAAGTTTCGTCGCGAATCGCGTTCGGATTTACCAGAAAAGCGCAGAGGCCCGATTTCTAGGGTTCATCCGATTTCGATCGATTTCCTTCCGATTTTCGATTGGGTAACCTTCCTTACCCCTTTTTCGTTCTTCTCCTGTAATTCCCTACCATTTTTGTGTTGATTTGGTTCGAATTTCTCCCTGTATGCGTGATGGATTATGTTCGATTTTGGGTTTTTGGCAGGAGGGGCGATTATTCATGTTGTTGATCGATTATTTCATATTTTAGATGAATTATGGTGCTTAGTTGGGTTCGAATTATGATGTTAAGGGTTCGAAATTGAGGGATGTTTCTTGAACAATTTTCGTTGATGTCTCTTTCGATTTTCCCTCCCTGCATGTGCTCCGCCCCGAGTCTTTTAAATGGTCAATTGTCGTGTGTTGACAATATTTTTATAGGGGTTATGGATGTGCTTGAGCATGGGTTACATGTTCGTAAATAATTGTGAATTATTTATCGTGTTAGCACATCATTCCTCTGGGCATGGAACTCGAGCAAGGTTTGGCTCGGACTACGGAGATTTAAGGTACGTGCGACGTACAAGCATTACTTTATATTAGAGCATCCGTGAAATGCATAATGTGTTTTGATTGCATTAAATAGTTGTGCATGTGGTTATATATATGTGTTGAGGTAGCTATGGAGCGACCTAATCTTGACATCGCCGCCACAAGCGTGCGTGATACTAGAGTAGTATAACCTTACATGATATATGGGGTACTGGATTTATATGACCATTGTAGGGCATTGAGATGCCTGAGAATGACTGTGGAATCATGTAATCATTTTAAGACATTTGAGATGTCTGAGTATAACGGAGAATTGGTAAAATAAATGCGAGGCATTTGAGCTATCTATGATTTGTAGCGAAGTTGGGAAATCAGTATTAGATATTGAGGATACCTATATTTGCATGTATAATGAAATTGGAATCATTACTTATTGATATTCGAGAATTAGGCATGCGATGAGTTAATCAATGTGTGGATTTACTGATTTTTGAGATTTGATGAGTTTGATGATTGTGAGAACAGGGACAGTACACGGAATCCCGGATGAGGACGTTGCCATCCAGGGAGTATCATTTAAATTCATTAGCATTTACATTTTTGTAAATTATGAATTTCATTATTGTGATTATGGGATTTTGTGTATTGGTATGCTCACCCCGTTGGGGGCTGTCTCTGTTGGGACAGGTAGAACAGGTACATCGATGGCTTTGGAGCTGAGCTCGAGCTGTTGATTGGAGGTACTCCCAGGATCGTGGTACCAGGGCTTGATGGAGCACGGTATCGTATAGGGTACTTAAATACACCTGAGGGTTATATACACATTCATGATGCTCGCATGTGAGCACGATTATACTGGTATATGGGTTGTATTTAAAGGTATGAGCCTTTCTCTCTTTCATTCTATGTTGCATGCAATTAGTGGTAGAATTGCTAAATGATATGAGAGTCATTGGTGTATTATGTGGGTGTTGAAACCCACTTTTGTTGTCTTATTGTGTGGTGCCTTCCCTGGCTGGGAATTTACTTAGTGTTTATGTATTCTGTTAAGTTTTGTGCTTTCCCTGGCCGGGAATTATGTTATGTGATGTGCTTTTATTTCGGGATAGCTCAATTTATGGGGAGACTCTGCCCAAATTTTTATAAAAGTCCACAATGTAAAAAGTGGCGTAATAGGAATGGTAATGGGCGAAATCTATGAGTCTATTTGTTGGTAGAGATGATCTTATAACGTTGAATATTAAAGAAAGTTTGTAATTGCCATTCAATGGTAAAGTATCATCTGAGTTTCCCGATTGATTTTATTGAAAGCATGTGCCACACATAGTGGTTAATACACTAATCAAGGGTTAAGGGCTAAGGGTCCTTATAGCATCAATCTTAACAACATGCAAGTATATCATCTGAATGTATACACATATGATATATCAATCATATAATCCAATCTCAATATCATCATCACAATAACATCAATACTCGTACGTCAAACATACCTGTCGAGCGATACAAATATAGAAATTCATGCGTCAATGGTTAACCGCCTCGTTGTCCCGTCCCTGTGATGATGCTACATAAATACCAACAATGTATAATGTCATATACCATGTTATGAAACAATTACTAAGAAAATACAACATTTTCATAATCTGGGTCTTGCAATGGATCGGTCAATCCTAGCGATCGATCGCTCCAACAATTCACCCTAGAGCTCGATCGGTACAAAGCTAGCGATCGATCGATATTAAATCTGAATTTCATACAAAAGCTACGGCATTCGAGTGATCGATCGGTCACATTCAGCGATCGATCACTACATGAACCGCCTTAAACATTCCCCTGTTTCAGCGATCGATCGGTACAAGCTAGCGATCGATCACTCGACAACAATAGTTTCAGAATATGACGATTTTCAAGTTTATCCTCATGGTCCTACCTCCATGCTTTATATCGCACCTCCAAACTTGCATCAAAGTTCTACTACAGCATGTTATGCACATTTGTATCATGAAAAACAAGTTCATGTTCTTTAATTCCATCTAAGGCCATGCAAACTTTCTTCAACATCATTTTAACAATTCATCTACATATATGCATGCTAATTCAAGCTCACAAAGTACCAATTCTTTACCAATTTACTTTGATGTTGTGTCACAACAAGTTTTTCCTTTGCTTTCAAGCCAAAGAAGCAAGACAAAAGGTGAGAGATCTCAAATGCTTTGGAGAGCGATTGTAGAGAATACTAGGTGTATTATGGTGGATGTATGTGTTATGAATCTGATTTTAGCTATATATATAATAGCTTCCAACTCATAGCTTCCAAATCAACAAATGCAAGTGCACATGCATGTGAAATGCATCTCAACTTGCATAATATAAATTCCACTATACACCTCATGTTAACTCAAATTCAAATACATCTCTACTTGTTCTTTAGATGTAATCCATGCGCTCTTGTTACAATTGCAACAACCCGACCTCGAGTCAACGTTCAACCGTAATTATCACATAATTACGCCTTAATCATATTAAACAAGTAGAAATTACATCGAGGCATTACAATGACTGCTTTTGGAGATAAGGTAGGTAAAACTGATCCTGAAATTTTTTCATTGTGAGTTTTTGGCATTTATTTAGAATTATATGAATTTATAGACAAATATACCATATGCCTAATTTATGATTAATTTCGGCATTTGATCAAACTTTAGTAACTAGTAGCCAATTTTTGAATTGTTGAAAATGCATCATAGCTATCAAACCAGATTAATATAAGGCTCACCAAAGCTTTAAGTTGAAGAGGTGGCAGTTATTGGTTATCAAGACTCAACAGCTATTTCATGAAACTGGATGTAGAAGTTGCATCATCAGTTACTGGAAGTTTCAATGCATGGCTTTTAAAGGAGGAGCATAAGGTTGCAGAGGGACGAGATCGAGTGACCAAAAATGCAAAGCCATTTATGAAAGAAGAAGAGATAGGGAGAGCGATATTCATAGAGTTCAAGAGAGTTTTTCATTGTAAATGTATATGAGTGAAAATGAGAGTGAAATCCATGGATTATTGCTTTGTATCTAAGTAATAATGATAAATATAATGGTGTGTCCAGTGGAGTAGGTGTTCTTGGCCGAACCACGTAAATCTTTTTGTGTTCTTGCATTATCTTTACATATCTATTTTTGTGCCATTACCGATGCATGTTCGCTATAGTTTCTGTTACTTTATATGTCAATTTAATTCCTTCTTATTGTGTGAGTTTTTATGGGCTGTGAATATACCTTACTTCTGAGACAAACACAAAGTGAAGTCTATAGTGAAATAAAGTAGTTCTTTCTCATCGATTTGTTGTGCAAGAATACTCAAAATGAAGTACAAACATCATACACATACAATAACACACATATTTTACGTGGTTCGCAATTGCCTACGTCCACGAGAGAAAAACATGGTTTATTAGTACCAAACTCTCCAGGATCACTTCACATCTCACATATACTGATACAGAAGCTCAAAAGCTTGTTATATGAAGAAATATACAATTTGAGGGATGAATTTCCAAAAGTGAGGTTGAGGGCTTTATATAGGCATGGACATCTCGGTGAACATCTTCATTTTTGTTTTGAGTTCTTCCATCTTTGACTTCATCCAAGCCTCAAAATGAATAGGTAAGGAATGAGCCACAATTTCTATAGTGAAGCCACGATTTAAATAGTTTCGTCACCGGCCAACAATATCCACCTTGGCGATTTTCTACTGGTCCGTGGTGCCTCCTTCAGTACACCCTTAGGCGCCGGATACTCGATAGATGTTAATCAGTCCAAACAATGTTGAAGCTTGATCAATATTACCATCTTTGTTAACATGTCAAGATTATTTGCAGTCCCAATTTTCCTTAGTAGAATATCTCCTTCTACTATTTATGTAAGGCACCGTTACTAGTTAATTTGGATTAATGATGATTGTACAAATTCCGGATAATTAAAAGTAAAGTATACGAATTAAAGTGTCCCGGACCACAACACACTAATATGTGTATTTTTATATCATACTTAATAATATGATATTATAGTAGGATTAAAGCACTAAAATCCTACAACACCATACTGGGCACCTATACCACATGACATTTGGCCAAGTCCATGACACATTGCGCAAAAATTCTTCATCCCCAACCTTGTAAATACCGCCCACTTCCACCTATTTCAAGACCCATCTTCTTCTTCCTCCAACAGAAAAAAAATCCTTGTCTTCTCTCCTCCATATTTTCGAAAATCTTGCCCCATTTTTAAATATGAAGATTGTTAGGAATCCATCATACAATATGCAGCGAAAATTAAAATTGGATTCCTACCAAAGGACCTATACAAAGTGATCATATCGAGATTGATTAAGAATCGTACCCTTGTAACGTGTTTGTAGCAGAATCCTCGTTGCAAGTCCACGAGTCACGAACAAAGATTTGCACCTTTGTCTCTACGGTATCCACACGATCAAATCGAAAGGGCGTTCAAGAACAAGTTGCTAGACTCGTTCTTAAACCAAAACAAGAATCACGGTTCGAAACCGATCAACGGCGGCCGATCTTAAACACTATTCACGGCGGCGGTGGCCGTGAGGTTCAAGAACAAGGCAGCGGCCGAGAGCACTTGTGGAGCTATTAGGTTTTATGATAGATGGATTAATTCTTAATTAACCTTGTTATCAAATAATATATGTTAGATTTAAATAAAGGCTTTCTCAAAGCCTCATTGGCCCATACCCAATTTATTAATTAAATCCATACATCTAATACTTATAATTAAGACTCTTCTTAATTAATTACTTCATCCAATGAATTATATCTCCCTTTATCGATTTAATCTTTTGTGTGACCCTATAGGATCTTGCAATGTTGGCAGCACATAAAATCTAATTTTATGTCACAAGCAATGAGCGGTATCTAGCAACACATCAAGGCTACCCAAATTACAAGAAAGTCATTGACTCGACATAACCTACGGAATTTGATAATATTAACCATGTAACTTAATCCCTTTGTCCAATGTGTTTAGATTGAACATGAGTCATGCAATTGCCATACTGATATATTCAATCTTTTATTTCTTGATCTGTGATATCCCCGAAATGATTATTTGATTATAAACATTAATTATGTTATGAAGATTATGGTATTAATTCATTGGGTTGAATTAATAATATTGGGGAAATGCATTTCAGGGTATATGTGTTATATGTTGGGAATTTGGGTTATGGCATGATTATTTGGGGTGGGTGTCATTTGTTTTGGTGAAGCATGTTTAATTAGAAATTGAAGTATTTTATTGATTAAATACTATAAAATATCATGTGAGGATATTTTAATGCATCGTGCTAAATACCGGGACCAAAACAAAACACATCACACCACCCAGCACCCAACCACCCCCTACCAACCCATACCCATCTCTGCACTGCAGGCTGCCCATACCCCCACTTGCCCTCGCATTTCACTCAACCTCTTCCCTCATTTTCTCCCCATTTTTCACCCAAAAGTCGTCCAGCATACCAGCTGCTTGTAGGAGGAGAGATTTGGTGATTTATTGATCAAAATCTTGCAAGAAAAGAGGAGCAAAGGAGGGTGAGAAACCATGTTCTGTTTTGGTTTAAGTTTTGTTTAAGTTCATATTTTTATTGGAGTGAAAATGGCATGCTAGCTTAGGTTTTATTAAACCTTCGATTCAAGTACATTCATGGTGTTTTTATGAAGCTTCTAGCATGTTTATTTGAGCATGATGCATGTTTAATTGGGTGGATTTGTTGGTATGAAAAGGGATGCTCGAAAATCTGGGTTGCCCTGTTTTCTGTAAATTGGATGAGATCAAAGTTTATGAGGATGTTATGATGCATGCTAGCTTAGGTTTTGTGAAACCTTTGATTTAAGTGCTTACATAGAAGTTTTATGAAGTCCTAGCATGTTTGTTTGGGCAAGTTTTATGTATTATGAAATAGGTTGCTTACTTTGAAGGTGAGTGCTCGAAAATCTGGGAAATCCCGATTTTTCAGAGTGCTCGATCGATCGGAATTTTAGTTCCGATCGATCGAGCGAGGCAGAACGATTGGTATAAGTTTTGAAAGTCAGGGACCGATCGATCGAAGGAAATACCGATCGATCGGTGAAACTTTTCGATCGATCGATATTTCCTTCCGATCGATCGATCGAGGCAGTGTGCTTGGGCACTGTTTTAGCATGTTTTCTCGATCGATCGAGATTTTGGTGCCGATCGATCGAGAGAGGCAGAATCTTGGCAAATATTTTTAATTGAGTTATTTTGAAGAATTTTGTCAATGATTCTTGAAATGGTATCTAATATTGTGTTGTACACTGGTGTAGAGCCTTCACAGATAGCTACACAACGCAGGGGATAGAGTCTGCAACATACCACATTTTGGAAAGGTACGTAAGCGACGTACGAGCATCCCAACGGTAACATGTATTATCTATTCATTATTTGACATACGATAAATGCGAGTTGTGCATTATGAGTATGATACATGTTGTTATGCATTGTTGTTGCATATGTATGTTGTGGAATAAATAGTGTGTATTCCACTAGTCATGGTTATCACAGTGATGATTTTAATGCTTACCGCTTATACTGCTAAAAATGTGGAGCGGGAGGGGGAGGCTCGCTTGCACATGGAGGCGAGATTACCATACGAAGCGGGGATAAAAATACCGCTTGTATGAAGAAGCGAGGGAGGGGAGTTCCGCTTGTTCTAAAGTTATGAAGCGAGGGGCATTAAAATACACTGATGATAAACTGACTAAGGATTGAAGTAAAGATTTAAGAAGTAAAGATATGTCATGACATTTATTTATAGAAGCCATAATATCATCTATTGATTTGATTATGAGTTATGGTACAGGGACAACCAAAATGGGCGTTTTAAATGCATTGGAAATTCAGGAAGTATCTTATGCCTATGATTTATGCATTTATGCTTTACATTCATATTATGATTGATATGAACTATGATATGCTCATGTGTTGGGGGTTGTCTTTGTAGGTGCTTTTGACATGGAGAACCAGGGTTGGTCGAGGTTGATACGCTGAGCTGTAAGGAGTGCTACAGGATTAGAAGAGTAGAAACTTCTTTTTGTATAGTTTCTACAAAGTGTAGAGTAAATCTATAGTGTAGTACCCTTTTGTTAGGAATATGTATAATTCCTTTTTGAACCTTTGGTACTGTAATCTCTTTAGCTCAAGATTATCAACACGGCCTAATACTCTGATTTATAAATGATAAGTTCTCTTAATTGCACCTTAGAGTCTTGTTTAGATAATGGGGTCTTACATGATCCCCAAGTAGAACTAGAATAAACGAATAAGCTCGATATCACATATCGACTCATTCGAGCACGGCCATGCATTTTAGTCTTACTTGATCAAGGGCCCAAGCACTTCTCCTGTTATATAGGAGGGACAAATCCTTTCTTGATCACTCAACATCCCTCCACATAATTCGTGGTGTATCCAATGATTGTCTTTATAGTTTACCCTGTTACAGGTAACATTTGACAATATCAAGAAACATAACTCCTTATGTTGGGATCTCTGGTGATCTCAAGTCGTAAGGATTACATACATTATTATCACTATGAGAATTGCTTATGACGTTCATATAACTATCCATGTAGCATTCTCATGGTGGGTCTGTCCAGTACATCGTTCTCTAACATGTACCCATGTGTTGATTTGATATCTCATATCTATGAACAATTCATCAATCAAAACATACTAGTCTCAATGCATTATCATTATCCCGATTCATGATAATACTTGACTAGGGACAATCTCTAAGAACAATACAATATTATTCTAAGGACATTAACTTATATATTAATTCATATTACACAGATACACGAATAATATATAATAATGAATTGCCATTAACAAAATCATAATACATTGTATGTCATAAACAATCATCTAATGAGTTGTCTTAGGGCATATCCCAACAAATCTCCCACTTGCACTAAGACCAATCAGACATATACTTAATGCCTATAGATCTAGTATGACGATCATGCTTCTGCTGTGATAGTGGCTTGGTCAGTGGGTCAGATACATTATCATCAGTTGGTACTTTGCATATTTTTACATCTCCTCTTTCAACGATTTCTCGAATGAAATGAAAGCGCCGAAGTATGTGCTTGGATCTTTGGTGAGATCTAGGTTCCTTAGCCAATACGATGGCTCCATTGTTGTCACAATAGAGTTCAATCGGATCTAGTATGCTAGGCATCACCCCAAGCTCAGAAATGAACTTATTGATCCAAACAGCTTCCTTTGCTGCATCTAAGGCAGCAATGTATTCAGCTTCAGTTGTAGAATCGGCTACTGTCTATTGCTTTGAACTCTTCCAGCTCACAGCACCTCCATTAAGGCAAAACACATATCCTGATTGCGATCGGAAATCATCTTTGTCAGGTTTGGAAGCTTGCATCAGTGTAACCTATTACATTGAGCTCTTCCTCACCTCCATAAATCAAGAATATATCCTTAGTTCTTCTCAAGTACTTCAGGATATTCTTGACTGCAATCCAGTGACTTTCACCTGGATCAACCTGATATCTGCTCGTCATGCTCAAAGCATACGAGCATCGGGACGAGTACATATCATGGCATACATGATAGATCCAATAGCTGACGCATATGGAATCTTACTCATGCGTTGTCTCACATCTGGTGTTGAAGGACACCGATCCTTAGACAGATGTATCCCATGTGTCATAGGCACGAATCCTTTCTTTGATTCTTGCATGCTAAACCATTTTAACACTTTGTCTATGTATGTACTTTGACTTAGGCCAAGCAATCTTCTTGATCTATCTCTATAGATCTTGATACCTAATACATAGGTGGCTTCACCCAAGTCTTTCATAGAAAAGCAATTCCCTAGCCAAATCTTTACAGATTGTAAGGCAGGGATATCATTCCCAATTAGAAGTATGTCATCTACATACAATATTAGGAAGATAATTATGCTCCCACTGACCTTCTTGTAGACACAAAGTTCATCTACGTTTTTGATGAAACCAAACTCTTTGACTGCATCATCAAAACAAAGATTCCAACTCCGAGAAGCTTGCTTCAATCCATAAATGGATCGTTGTAGCTTGCATATCTTTCCAGCATCCTTTGGATCGATAAAACCCTCAGGTTGTGTCATGTACACATCCTCAAGTAAATTTCCATTAAGGAAAGCTGTTTTGACAACCATCTGCCAGATTTCATAGTCATGAAATGCGGCTATTGTAAGTAAGATCTTAATGGATTTAACCATGGCAACTGGCAAAAAAGTTTCATCATAATCAATACCATGAATTTTTTGCAACCAGTCGACCTTTAAAGGTTTGTACATTACCATCCATGTCGGTCTTCTTCTTGAAAATTCATTTGCACCCTATGGGTCTTACCCCTTCAGGCGGGTCAACCAAAGTCCATACTTGGTTTGCATACATGGATTCCATCTCAGATTTCATGGCTTCTTGCCATTTCTCAGAATCAGTGCCCATTATAGCTTCTTGATAAGATGACGGTTCATCCTCATCAATTAGTAGTAAGTCACCTTGTTGAGTCACAAGAAATCCATATCTCTGTGGCTCACGGTGTTCTCTTACAGACCTACGCTGGGCTTGTGTCTCTTGAGCAGGCATTTTATCCATAACAGCTTGTGGTGTCTGCTCTGTTTCCATCTCAATCTCATGTTCAATGTTTTCTTGTGGTTGAACTTCACTAAGTTCTATTTGTCTCCCACTGGTTCTTCTCAAAATAAATTCTCTTTCAAAAAAGACACCAGTCCGAGCAACAACTACATTGTTCTCGGTGGGATAATAGAAATAGTATCCTTTCGTTTCCTTAGGATACCCCACAAATAAACACTTATCAGATTTGGGTCCAAGTTTATTGGAGGCGTGACGTCTCACGTAAGCCTCACAACCCCAAATCTTCATAAAAGACATACTAGGACGTTTCTTAGTCCATATCTCATATGGTGTATTTTCTACTGATTAAGATGGAACACGGTTCAGTATAAATATTACTGTTTGTAAAGCATGTCCCCAAAAGGAAGTCGGAAGATCTGCATGCCTCATCATTGATCGAACCATGTCCAACAAAGTCCGATTCCTCCTTTCGGATACACCATTCCATTGTGGGGTATACGGAGGAGTGAGTTGTGGGACTATCCCACACTCCTTTAGATAGTCATGAAACTCTTGGCTTAGGTATTCGCCTCCTCGATCTGATCGGAGGGTTTTGATACTTTTGCCAAGCTGGTTTTGTACTTCATTCTTGAAATCCTTGAACTTTTCAAAGGTTTCATGTTTATGTTTCATTAGGTACACATACCCATATCTACTGAAGTCATCAGTAATGTAACGAAGTATTGAAAACCACCTCTAGCTTGTGTGCTTATTGGTCCACATACATCATATGTATGAGACTCAATAAATCATTTGTCCTTTCAACATGTCCCTTGAAAGGAGCTTTAGTCATCTTACCCATTAAACAAGATTCACATGTTTCATATGATTCAAAATCAAATGAATCTAATACTCCATCCTTATGAAGTTTTTGTAAGTAATCCAAGAGCATACAACGCAGCGGAATAAAAATTTGGATTACTAGAACAATGGATCTATACATAGGATATCATATCGGATAAAGGAACATAAGAGTCTCACCCTTGTAGCGTGTTTGAAGCAGATTCCACGGAGCAGCACGTCCAACGAACTCCAAGTCACAAACGAAAGTTTTCACCTTCGTCTCTACGGTATCCACACGATCAAATCGAAAAGGGATATTCAAGAATAAGTTGCTAGTCTTATTCTCGAATCAAAACCAAAACCACGGATCAAAACCAATTAAAACAACCGATCTCCTTCCCATACTAGCGGCGGCGACGGCCAAGAGATGAAGAGGAGGCGGCGGCGATTAGGTCACCTTCTCAAGGTGGCCGAGAGCTTAAGGGGTTTTGGTGGCTAGGTTTTTAATATCAAAGTATGATATGAAAAAGTATGATTAACAATTAATCAAAACCATGTATTTATATTATAAGGCTTTTAATTAAGGTTCAAGACTTTCTTAAAGTCTTATGGGCCCAAACCCATGATTTAATTATAACATTTTAATCACTTAATTAAGACTCTTCTTAATTAATTAATTCATCCAATGAATTTAATTTCCCTTATCGATTTAATCTTTTGTGCGACCCGATAGGATCTTGTAATGATGGCAGTGACATAAAATCTCATTTTACGTTACAAGCTAAGAGCGGTGTCTAGCAACACATCGAGGCTACCCAAATTACAAGAATGTCAATGACTCGACATAACCTTTAGAACTTGTGATAATATTAACCATGTAACTTAATCCCTTTGTCCTTTGTGTTTAGATTGAACACGAGTCATGGAATAGTCATACTCGTATATCCAATCTTTATTTCTTGATCCCCAAGTAGAACTAGAATAAACGAATAAGCTCGATATCTCATATCGACTCATTCGAGCATGGCCATGCATTTTAGTTCTTACTTGATCAAAGGCCAAATACATCTCCTGTTATATAGGAGGGACAAATCCTATCTCGATCAGTCAACATCCCTCTCATTAATTCGTAGTGTATCCAATAGTCGCCTTTATAGTATACCCTGTTACGGGTAACGTTTGACGATATCAAGATACATAACTCCTTATGTTGGGATCTCTGATGATCACAAGTCGTAAGGATTGCATACATTATTATCACTATGAGAATTGCATATGACGATCATATAACTATCTATGTTGCAATCTCATGGTGGGTCTGTCCAGTACATCGTTCTCCAACATGTACCCATGCATTGATTTGATATCTCATATCAATGAACAATTCATCAATCAATACATACTAGTCTCTACGTATTATCATTATCTCAATTCATGATAATACTTGACTAGGGACATCTTTAAGAAGAATACAATATTATTCTAAGGACATTAACATATATATTAATCCACAATGCACAGTTAACAGAATAATATATAATAATGAATTGCCATTCATAAAACCATAAACATTGTATATCTTAAACAATCATCCAATGAATTGTCTTAGGGCATATCCCAACAAATCTCCCACTTGCACTAAGACCACTCAGACATATACCTAAGGCCTAGAGATCTAGTATGACGATCATGCTTCTGCTGTGACAGCGGCTTCGTCAATGGGTCAGATACATTATCATCTGTTGGTACTTTGCATATTTTAACATCTCCCCTTTCAACGATTTCTCGAATGAAATGGAAACGCCTAAGTATGTGCTTGGATCTTTGGTGAGATCTTGGTTCCTTAGCCAATGCGATCGCTCCATTGTTGTCACAATAGAGTTCTATCGGATCTTTATTGCTAGGCACCACTCCAAGTTCAGAAATGAACTTCCTCATCCAAACAGCTTCCTTTGCTGCATCCGAGGCAGCAATATACTCAGCTTCCGTTGTAGAATCGGCTACTGTTTCTTGCTTTGAACTCTTCCAGCTCACAGCACCTCCATTCAGGCAATACACATATCCAGATTGCGATCGAAAATCATCTTTGTCAGTTTGGAAGCTTGCATCAGTGTAACCCATTGCATTGAGCTCTTCCTCACCTCCATAAATCAAGAATGTATCCTTAGTCCTTCTCAAGTACTTTAGGATATTCTTGACAGCAATCCAGTGACCTTCAGCTGGATCAACTTGATATCTGCTCGTCATGCTCAAAGCATACGATACATCGGGACGAGTACATATCATGGCATACATGATAGATCCAATAGCTGACGCGTATGGAATCTTACTCATGCGTTGTCTCTCATCTGGTGTTGAAGGACACTGTTCCTTCGAGAGATAAATGCCATGCGTCATAGGCACGAATCCTTTCTTGGATTCTTGCATGCTAAACCTTTTAAGCACCTTGTCTATGTATGTACTTTGACTTAGACCAAGAAGCCTTCTCGATCTATCTCTATAGATCTTGATTCCTAATACATAGGTGGCTTCTCCCAAGTCTTTCATCGAAAAGCAATTCCCTAGCCAAATCTTTACAGATTGCAAGGCAGGGATATCATTTCCAATAAGAAGTATGTCATCTACATACAACACTAGGAAAATGATTACGCTCCCACTGACCTTCTTGTAGACACAAGGTTCATCTTCATTTTTGATAAAACCAAACTCTTTGTTTGCATCATCAAAACGAAGATTCCAACTCCGAGAAGCTTGCTTCAATCCATAAATGGATCGTTGTAGCTTGCATATCTTTCCAGCATCCTTTGGATCGACAAAACCCTCGGGCTGTGTCATGTACACATCCTCGAGCAAATTTCCATTAAGGAAAACTGTTTTGACATCCATCTGCCAGATTTCATAATCATGAAATGCAGCTATTGCAAGTAAGATCCTTATGGATTTAACCATGGCCACTGGTGAAAAGGTTTCATCATAGTCAATACCATGAATTTGTTTGAATCCTTTTGCAACCAGCTGACCTTTATAGGTTTGTACGTTACCATCCATATCGGTCTTTTTCTTGAAAATCCATTTGCACCCTATGGGTCGTACCCCTTCAGGTGGATCAACCAAAGTCCATACTTGGTTTGCATACATGGATTCCATCTCAGATTTCATGGCCTCTTGCCATTTCTCAGAATCATTGCCCATTATAGCTTGTTGATAAGATGACGGCTCATCCTCATCAATAAGTAGTAAGTCACCTTGTTGAGGCACAAGAAATCCATATCTCTGTGGCTCCCGGTGTTCTCTTACAGACCTACGCTGGGCTTGTGTCTCTTGAGCAGGTGCTTCTTCCACAACAGCTTGCGGTGCCTGCTCTGTTTCCATCTCAATCTCAGGTTCAGTGTTTTCTTGTGGTTGAACTTCACTAAGTTCTATTTTTCTCCCACTGGTTTTTCTAGAAATAAATTCTCTTTCAAGAAATACACCAGTCCGAGCAACAACTACTTTGTTCTCGGTGGGATAATAGAAATAGCATCCTTTTGTTTCCTTAGGATACCCCACAAATAAACACTTATCAGATTTGGGTCCAAGTTTGTTAGTGGCATGACGTCTAACGAAAGTCTCACAACCCCAAATCTTCATAAAAGACATACTAGGACGCTTCCCAGTCCATATCTCATATGGTGTCTTTTCCACTGATTTAGATGGAACACGGTTCAGTAAGAAAATCGCTGTTTCTAGAGCGTGTCCCCAAAACGATATCGGAAGATCTGCATGACTCATCATTGATCTAACCATGTCTAACAAGGTTCGATTTCTCCTCTCGGATACACCATTCCATTGTGGAGTATACGGAGGAGTGAGTTGTGGGACTATCCCACATTCCTTTAGATAGTCATGAAACTCTTGGCTTAAGTATTCTCCTCCTCGATCTGATCGAAGGATTTTGATACTCTTGCCAAGTTGGTTTTGTACTTCATTCTTGAAATCTTTGAACTTTTCAAAGGTTTCATGTTTATGTTTCATTAGGTACACATACCCATATCTACTGAGGTCATCAGTAAATGTAACGAAGTATTGAAAACCACTCTAGCTTGTGTACTTATTGGTCCACACACATCACTATGTATTAGTCCCAATAAAACATTTGCCCTTTCAACATGTCCCTTGAAAGGGGCTTTAGTCATCTTGCCCATTAAACAAGATTCGCATGTTTCATATGATTCAAAATCAAATGAATCTAATACTCCATCCTTATGAAGTTTAGATATGCGGTTCTCGTTTATGTGGCCCAAGCGACAGTGCCAGAGATAAGTCGGATTACAATCATTATTTTTAATCCGTTTAGCATTTATGTTATAGATAGGTATATCAATATTTAATACATAAAGACCATTCAACATTTGTGCACTAGCATAAAACATATCATTTAAATAAATAGAACAACAATTGTCCTTTATTATAAATGAAAAACCATACTTGTCCAAACAAGAAATAGATATTATGTTTTTAGTAATAGAAGGCACAAAATAACAATCTTTCAAAATCAGTGATAAACCAGAAGGTAAAGCTAAATGATAATCTCCTATAGCTAATGCAGCAACTCTTGCTCCATTTCCAACTCGGAGATCAACTTCACCTTTCGCCAACGTCCTACTCCTTTTTAGATCCTGCACATTTACACAAATGTGAGATCCACATCCAGTATCTAATACCCATGATGAAGAAGTAGATAAATTGACTTCTATAACAAAAATACCTGAAGCGGAAGTCACACTTCCTTTCTTTAGATCCTCCAGATATACTTTGCAGTTCCTTTTCCAATGGCCGGTCTCACCGCAATGGAAACAGTTCCCTTCCTTTGCTATCCCTCCCTTTGGCTTTAGTGCAGAAGACTTTGGCTTAGATTTAGCAAAGACCTTCTTTGCTTTCTTGTTGCCTTTAGCTTTGGCCCTTCCTTTGCCCTTATTCACAATAAGGACATTTGTGGCCTTAGTCTTCTTAGTATTTGCTTCATATGTTCTCAACATACCAAGCAACTGTGGTAGAGTCTTTTCCATGTCAGTCATATTGTAATTTACTACAAATTGACTGAAGCTCTCAGGCAACGATTGCAAGATTACATCGGTGGCCAACTCTTGGTCCAATGGAAAACCTAGCTTGTCCAGATTCTCAATGTACCCAATCATCTTGAGCACATGAGTTCCAACTAAGCTTCCTTCTACCATCCTGCACTGAAATAACGCCTTAGAGACGTCATACCTCTCTTGTCTCGCTTGCTGTTGGTACAACTGCTTTAAGTGTTCGATCATATCGAACGCCTCCATTTCCTCATGTTGCTTCTGAAGCTCAGAGTTCATGGTGGCAAGCATGAGGCACCCAACATCAAGTGCGTCACTCTGATGCTTCTTGTAAGCATCTTTTTCAGCTCTTGTAGCTGTTAGGGGAGGTTCCTCAGCGGGCAAGGGTTCCTCTAGGACATATTGTTTCTTTTCTTGTTTGAGGACTATCCTCAAGTTCCTATGCCAGTCTAGGAAATTCGTCCCATTTAATTTGTCCTTCTCAAGGACCGATCGCAGTGATAAAGTGCTAGTAACGTTGTTAGTTGCCATGGATATCTACAATATAAATATGCAAAATAAGTTTATGATTTAAATCATTTAACATGGTCTTATATTAAATGATACTCCCACTATTTTGTTTGAAAAAATATCAACCCTCGAAACCTTTAGTGGGCCAAGATCCATATTTCGCCTAATCTTGAGTTAGCTTTGGCTAATCGCCCAAGACTCGGTTATTTAGGTAGACAACACTTTGTCAATTACATCACATATAATTCTTGGATAGTTGGACGAACAACACTTTGTTCAATTCATCAAATGAATTATAATCCAACCCATGCCTCTAGGTTCCCAATCCTATTGAGATAACCTAGTTAAGTCTTACCCAATTAAAGTATAACGGATATCACTTTTATCCTTTCGCGCCTTACTAAGATTGCCACGATGCTTTGCTTTGGCAAACCCACACATGCACAATCGAAGTTATTGACGAGTACTTTTAATTTTGGAAGGCATCTAAAACTTAATATTTTAGAGGGATTTATTGATCTCATGATTAATTTGATAATTTAAAATATGTCCACTACATATAGTTGTATACATATCTACATATATGTGTAATACTATTATCAAACTAAAACATAAGATAAATCATGCATCAACATACATAATTAAACGTGACATGGTTATAGCCCCTACTAATGATTTTCTTAAGCCAATGAGAAAATCCTATGAGTCAACCTAAGGTAACTTCACAAGCACCTTCATTTGGCTCCAATTTGTGAATGGCCTCCTCATCCCGGCACGATGCTCCATCTTCATTGATCACCATCAATAAAATAAACTACACTATTTACAAGATATAGAATTCCTCGATTCACATTCGAGGGGAACATAGGGGAGGGATTACATTTAGAATGAAATAGAGAAAGGCACGACACGCAGGTCGTATTATAAATACAAACATCCACAAATCCTATCTAATAGGTCAAAAGGGCTATAACCACGCACCATGCTCAAACAACACATAAAGCATGCATTAACATTTAATTAATTAAATTCTAAACATTTTAAATTTAATTCTAATTAAAAGTGTAAAATATTTTTTTGAAAAATTATCGTACGCTCGGGACATCACATGCCACGAACTAAAGCGACTAAGACTCGAACCACCATGGTTCGAACCACAAACACTCGGCTGGACCATAGATGGGCCTAGGGTTCGAAACCCTAGCCCATGGCCGAGCCTTGGCTCGTGCGGCGGCGGCGCTAGGGTTCCAAACCCTAGCCGCCTCGCACCCTTATGGTATTTTATCGAGCCATCTTGTTTTAAACGCTGGAATTTGTTAGCCACGAGTCACGGTCATGCCATGCACGTGGTTCGCTCAACCATCTCGAGCTAAGGGTTCGAAAAACCTTGCTCTCATGTGGTAAAGTTACTAATCCATGCATGCGTGAACCATTATCGAGTCAAAGAGTTCAAAACTCATCCACGTCTCAAAACTTTAGAAAATAAGGCGATGATGGCCGAGCCATGCACGGCTATTAGGGTTCGAAACCCTAGCCGTCATGAGCTAGCCGTCACGTCCAATGGGTTCTAAACCCTAATTAATTTTCGACACTTCCATGCACAATTATTAGCCACAACGACTAAGCCATCTCGAGCCAAGGGTTCGAAAACCCTAGCCCTCATGTGGCTATCCGTCGTGTCATTTGTGATGGTGATGGCCGAAAATTGATGCTCAATAAATATTATTATTCGCCAATTATATCAAATACAATTATTACGATGATTTTCAAAAACTAAATATTTATTTCATATCATATATGAATTAAACAGTTTTAATAAGCATGCAATATAAATTCTAATATGATTAACACAATTTAATCACATAAATCCGATATGAGCCTTGAACCTGGCTCTGATACCACTGTAAGTAATCCAAGAGCATACAACGCAGCGGAATAAAAATTTGGATTACTAGAACAATGGATCTATACATAGGATATCATATCGGATAAAGGAACATAAGAGTCTCACCCTTGTAGCGTGTTTGAAGCAGATTCCACGGAGCAGCACGTCCAACGAACTCCGAGTCACAAACGAAAGTTTTCACCTTCGTCTCTACGGTATCCACACGATCAAATCGAAAAGGGATATTCAAGAATAAGTTGCTAGTCTTATTCTCGAATCAAAACCAAAACCACGGATCAAAACCAATTAAAACAACCGATCTCCTTCCCTTACTAGCGGCGGCGACGGCCAAGAGATGGAGAGGAGGTGGCGGCGATTAGGTCACCTTCTCAAGGTGGCCGAGAGCTTAAGGGGTTTTGGTGGCTAGGTTTTTAATATCAAAGTATGATATGAAAAAGTATGATTAACAATTAATCAAAACCATGTATTTATATTATAAGGCTTTTAATTAAGGTTCAAGACTTTCTTAAAGTCTTATGGGCCCAAACCCATGATTTAATTAAAACCTTTTAATCACTTAATTAAGACTCTTCTTAATTAATTAATTCATCCAATGAATTTAATTTCCCTTATCGATTTAATCTTTTGTGCGACCCGATAGGATCTTGTAATGTTGGCAGTGACATAAAATCTCATTTTACGTTACAAGCTAAGAGCGGTGTCTAGCAACACATCGAGGCTACCCAAATTACAAGAATGTCAATGACTCGACATAACCTTTAGAACTTGTGATAATATTAACCATGTAACTTAATCCCTTTGTCCTTTGTGTTTAGATTGAACACGAGTCATGGAATAGTCATACTCGTATATCCAATCTTTATTTCTTGATCCCCAAGTAGAACTAGAATAAACGAATAAGCTCGATATCCCACATCGACTCATTCGAGCATGGCCATGCATTTTAGTTCTTACTTGATCAAGGGCCAAACACATCTCCTGTTATATAGGAGGGACACATCCTATCTCGATCAGTCAACATCCCTCTACATAATTCGTAGTGTATCCAATAGTCGCCTTTATAGTATACCCTGTTATGGGTAACGTTTGACGATATCAAGATACATAACTCCTTATGTTGGGATCTCTGATGATCACAAGTCGTAAGGATTGCATACATTATTATCACTATGAGAATTGCATATGACGATCATATAACTATCCATGTTGCAATCTCATGGTGGGTCTGTCCAGTACATCGTTCTCCAACATGTACCCATGCATTGATTTGATATCTCATATCAATGAACAATTCATCAATCAATACATACTAGTCTCTACGTATTATCATTATCCCAATTCATGATAATACTTGACTAGGGACATCTTTAAGAATAATACAATATTATTCTAAGGACATTAACATATATATTAATCCACAATGCACAGTTAAAAGAATAATATATAATAATGAATTGCCATTCATAAAACCATAAACATTGTATGTCTTAAACAATCATCCAATGACTTGTCTTAGGGCATATCCCAACAGTTTTGATATGCGATTCTCGTTTATATGGCCCAAGCGACAACGCTAGAGATAAGTTGGATTAGAATCATTATTCTTAATCCTTTTAGTATTTATGTTATAGACAGGCATATCAAGATTTAATACGTAAAGACCATTAATCAATTGTGCACTAGCATAAAACATATCATTCAAATAAATGGAACAACATTTGTCCTTTATAATAAATGAAAAACCAATCTTGTCCAAACAAGAAATTGAAATAATGTTTCTAGAAATAGATGGCACAAAATAACAGTATTTTAAATCTAATAATAAACCAGAAGGTAAATTTAATGAATAATCTCCAATAGCTAATGCAGCAACTCTTGCTCCATTTCCCACTCGGAGATCAACCTCGCCTTTCGCCAACAACCTACTCCTTTTGAGATCCTGCACATTAACAAATGTGAGAACCACATCCAGTATCTAATACCCATGATGAAGAAGTAGATAAATTGACTTCTATAGCAAAAATACCTGAAGCGGAAGTCACACTTCCTTTTGTCTTCTTAAGATCTTCCAGATATAATTTACAGTTCCTCTTCCAATGACCGGTCTCACCGCAATGGAAGCAGTTCCCTTCCTTAGCCACTCCTCCCTTTGGCTTGAATGCAGAAGCATGAGGCTTAGATTTAACAAAAACTTTCTTGTTCTTCTTAAAGCCTTTTGCTTTAGTCTTGCATTTGCTCTTATTCACAATATGAACATTAGTAGGCTTAGACTTCTTTGAATTTGCTTCATATGTTCTCAACATACCAAGCAATTGTGGTAGAGTCTTTTCGATTTCAATCATATTGTAATTCAAGACAAATTGCCTGTAGCTATCAGGCAACGATTGCAAGATCACGTATGTGGCCAACTCTTGGTCCAATGGAAAATCCAGTTTTTCAAGATTCTCAATGTACCCTATCATCTTTAGTACATGAGTTCCAACAAGGCTTCCTTCTACCATTCTGCACTGGAATAACGCTCTAGAGACGTCATACCTCTCTTGTCTAGCTTGTTGTTGGTAGAGTTGCTTTAAATATTCGATCATATTGAACCCCTCCATTTCCTCATGTTGCTTCTGAAGCTCAGAGTTCATGGTGGCAAGCATAAGGCAACCAACATCAAGCGCGTCATTCTGATGCTTCTTGTAAGCATCCTTATCGGTTTTAGCAGCCGTTATGGGAGGTTCCTCAACAGGTAAGGGTTCCTCAAGGACATATTGCTTTTTCTCTTGTTTGAGGACAATCCTCAAATTCCTATACCAGTCTAGGAAATTAGTCCCATTCAGTTTGTCCTTCTCAAGGACCGATCGCAATGATAGCGTGCTAGTTACGTTGTTTGATGCCATGGATATCTACATTATAAATATGCAAAATAAGTTTATGTTTTTAATCATTTAATAAGGTCTTATATTAAATGACACTCCCACTATTTTGATTAAAATATCAACCCTCGAAAAACTTAGTGGGCCAAGATCCATATTTCACCTAATCCTGAGTTAGCTTTGGCTAATCACCCAAGACTCGGTTATTTAGGTAGACAACACTTTGTCAATTACATCACATATAATTCTTGGATGGTTGGACGAACAACACTTTGTTCAAATTCATCTAATGAATTATTATCCAACCCCATTCCTCTAGGTTCCCAATCCTATTGAGATAACGCTAGTTAAGTCGAACCCAATTTTAAAATAATACGGATATCACTTTTATCCTTTCGCGCCTTACTAAGATTGTCACGGTGCTTTGCTTTGGCAAACCCACACATGTTCAATCGAAGTCTTGACGAGTATTTTTAATTGGAAGGCATCTTGATTTGACTTAATATTATAAGAGGGATTTATTGATCTCATGATTTTATTAATGTTGAAAATATGTATGGTACATATATGAATATATACATATCTACATATATGTATATCAAGCATAAATATTAAATAAAACGATAAACATGCATCTCATACATCAACATAAAATAAACGTGACATGGTTATAGCCCCAACTAATGATTTTCTCAAGGTCAACCTAAGGTAACTTCTCCAAGCACCTCTTTGGCTCCCTTTTGTGAATGGCCTCCTCATCCCAGCACCTTGGTTCATCTTCATTGATCTCCATCAACAAAATTAAACTATACTATATAACAATTACATGATATAGAGAATTCCTCGAGTTACATTCGAGGGGTACGTAGGGGAGGGATAACATTTAGAAAAATAGAGAAGGCACGACTCGTAGGCCGTATTAAATTACAAACATTCACAAAATCCTATCTAATAGATCATAGGGCTATAACCATGTACCATGCTCAAACAAACACATAAACATGCTATAACAATTAATGAATTAAATTCTAAACATTTTAAAATTTAATTCCAATAAAACTGTAAATTATGAAATTATCGTACGCTCGGGACATCACATGTCACGGATCCTCAGCCCAAAACCCACGGCCAACCAACTACGCATGTGACTAGGGTTCGAAAACCCTAGCCATCTCGGCGCCTGTTGGACCGAATGTGGCTAAGGGTTCGAAACCCTAGCCCATTCACGTGCGGCGGCAGCTTGGACCCGATGGGGCTTAAGGTTCGAAACCCTAGCCCACATACGGCGGCAGCTTGGAGCCGATGGGGCTTAGGGTTCGCAACCCTAGCCCACATGCGACGACAGCTTGGCCCATAGATCGAGCCAAGGGTCCGAGACCCTTGTTCCAACCGGCGGCCGTGAGCTTCCTTGTGAGCCAATGGCTCGGTTTTAATTACGAATTATCATATACTTCGATCCGTCAATTATATCACATATAATTATTTTGATAATTCCCTCAAAATTCATCAATACATATCATATATGAATTAAACAGTTTTAAAGCATGCAAAAGATTCAAAATATGATTAAACAATTAATCACATAAATCCGATATGAGCTTTGAACCTGGCTCTGATACCACTGTTAGGAATCCATCATACAATATGCAGCGGAAATTAAAATTGGATTCCTACCAAAGGACCTATACAAAGTGATCGTATCGAGATTGATTAAGAATCGCACCCTTGTAGCGTGTTTGTAGCAGACTCCTCGTTGCAAGTCCACGAGTCACGAACAAAGATTTGCACCTTCGTCTCTACGGTATCCACACGATCAAATCGAAAGGGTGTTCAAGAACAAGTTGTTATACTCATTCTTAAACCAAAACAAGACTCACGGTTCAAAACCAATCAACAGCGGCCGATCTTAAAAACTATTCACGGCGGCGGTGGCCGTGAGGTTCAAGAACAAGGCGGTGGCCGAGAGCACTTGTGGAGCTATTAGGTTTTATGATAGATGGATTAATTCTTAATTAACCTTGTTATCAAATAATATATGTTAGATTTAATTAAAGGCTTTCTCAAAGCCTCATTGGCCCATGATGTGACTAGAAATAGACACATCTTTAGCGCTTAATTGTCTACGATTTGGTAGGTTTTGATGGATAATTTGATACATATGCTACCTAATCGTATATTTGTGTAATTATAGGTACAATCGACGAAAACGAGCTAAAAATGATGTGTAAAGACCCAGAAAAGACATGGACATGACAAGGACTCAAAATTGATCAAGAAAAGGGCAAAAACATAATTTTGAAGGAAGAGATCGATTGCCATGAAGAGGAGATCGATCGCCCTTGGACAGAAACTGTGATATCCCCGAAATGATTATGTGCTTTTAAACAGTTATTATGTTATGAGGATTATGGTATTAATTCATTGGGTTGAATTAATAATATTGGGGAAATGCATTTCAGGGTGCATGTGATATATGTTGGGAATTTGGGTTATGGCATTATTATTTGGGGTGGGTGTTGTTTGTTTTGGTGAAGCATGTTTAATTTGAATACGAAGTATTTTATTGATTTAATACTATAAAATATCATGTGAGGATATTTTAATACATCGTGCTAAATACCGGGACCAAAACATAACACATCACATAACCCATCACCCAATCACCCCCCCCCCCCCCCCCCAACCCATGCTGCCACAGCTGCCCCATACCCCCACTTGCCCTCTCATTTCACTCCACCTCCATCACTCCAAACTCTCCCCCCTTTCACCCAAAAAACGTCCAGCAGCAGCTTAGCATGTAGGAGGAGAGATTTGATGATTTGTTGATCAAATTCTTGGAAGAAAATAGGAGCAAAAGAGGGTGAGGAACCATGTTCTGTTTTGGTTTAAGTTTTGTTTGAATTCATGTTCTTATTGCTGTAAAAAATGGCATGCTAGCTTAGGTTTTGTTAAACATTCGATTTAAGTACATTCATGGTGTTTTTATGAAGCTTCTAGCATGTTTACTTGAGGATGATGCATGTTTAATGGGGTGGATTTATTGGTATGAAAAGTAGTGCTCGAAAATCTGGAAAAAAAAATATGATACCCTGTTTTTCAGAGAGCTTGGGTGGGTACTGTTTTAGTTGGGCGATTTTGATGCATGTGGGTATGTTTGGGTAGAACTTTGATTTGAATACATGCACGGTAGTACCTTGTAGCTCTTAGCATAATTGTTCAAGCATGTTGTATGTCTTATATGCTAGATTGGATGGTATGAATATAGGTATTGGAGAATTCTGGAAAATCGCGCATGAAACAAAGCGACCGATCGATCGCTGATGAACACCGATCGATCGGTAAAAGCCGTAGCATTTTTGTTAAATTCAAAGTTATCACCGATCGATCGGTGATGAGGACCGATCGATCGGTAGTGTCCTGATTTTGAAAAATGTGGAAATTTATTTAATTTTGGTATTGGATTATAATGAGGCATCTAATATTGTGTGGTACACTTGTGTAGAGCCATCACCGGTAGCCACACAACGCAGGGGATAAAGCCCTGTAACTGAAGATATTTTGGAAAGGTACGTAAGCGACGTACGGGCACCCAACGATAACATGTATTTTATGTCTGTCCATTTGACACATGATAGATGCAAAGTTGTGCATTATGAGTATGATACATGTTGTTATGCATTGTTGTTGCATATGTATGTTGTGGAATAAATGGTGTGTATTCCACGAGTCAGGGTTATCACAGTGATGATTTTAATGTTTACCGCTTATACCGCTAAAAATGTGGAGCGGGAGGGGGGAGGCTCGCTTGCACATGGAGGCGAGATTTACCATACGAAGCGAGGATAGAAATACCCCCTGTATGAAGAGGCGAGGGAGGGGAGTTCCGCTTGTACTAAAGTTATGAAGCGAGGGGCATTAAAATACACTGATGATAAACTGACTAAGGATTGAAGTAAAGATTTAAGAAGTGAAGTTATGTCATGACATTTATTTAAAGAAACCATAATATCATATATTGATTTGATTATGAGTTATGGTACAGGGACAACCAAAATGGGCGTTTTAAATGCATGGGAATTCAGGAAGTATTTTATATCTATGGTTTATGCATTTACGCTTTACATTCATATCTTGTTGAATATGAATTACTATGTGCTCATGTGTTGGGGGTTTTCTTTGTAGGTGCTTTTGACATGGAGAACCAGGGTCGGGGTTGATACACTGAGCTGTAAGGAGTGCTACATGATTAGCATAACAAAAATTACTGTTGTATGGCTTCTACAAAGTGTAGGGTAAAGCTATAGTTTAGTACCCTTTGTTAGGAATTTGTATAATTCATTTTTGAACTTTTGGTACTGTAATATCTTAAGCTCGGGATTATCAACACGGCCTAATACTCTGATTTATGAATGATTAGTTCTCTTAATTACACCTTAGAATCTTGTTTAGATAGCGGGGTCTTACATTTAGTGGTATCAGAGAAGTGGTTAGATAACCAGGGAACGAGTAAAGGGTAGCCTTTAGAAACAAGTTGGCTAGGTATTCATTGTGGGCATGTTTATGCATATGGTGCATATTTTTGTATAAGTTGTTATACTAACATACTTTTGAATATGATTGCTCTTGTTATCTAACGACTTATATTATGAACTGCTTTTGGTATTGTTGTTAACCCCTGTGTTACAGCATGGCGGCTATTAATCCGGAGAACCCCAATGAAGAGGTGGGAGATGTAGGCAGTATCAATGCCAATATTGCTTAGTCAAATCCTCTACCGCCACCTGTTGTAGGCGTGGAGCCTAGTGCACAGATACTGCTACCAGGGGAGATAAGTTTGACACAGTTCTTGAGCTATCATCCACCGCTATTTGAAGGGACTGAGACTGGGGAAGCAGCCGAGGAATGGCTTGAGAGACTAGAGCAGATATTTGTATCGGCACCCTCTGCACGGACTGCCTGGCTGAGGTTGGCAGAGTTTCAGTTGGCGAAGAAGTCTTCCATGTGGTGGAAGACAACAGTTATGGAGCTGAGGGCTCAGGGTATGACAGTGGATTGGACTGTGTTCAGGACCCAGTTCCTTAATCGGTATTTCTCCACCGCTGCCAGACAAGTAAAAGAAGATGAATTCACGAACCTGAAGCAGGGCAGCTTGACTGTATCAGATTATGCCATGCAATATTCTTCACTGTTGAGGTATGTGCCTCACATTGCTGTGAACGGTCATGCCAAGATGAGGCTTTTCTGTAGGGGCTGAGGCCAGAGTAATTTGATCGGGTTGTCTCCAACAACCCCAGCTCGTTTGATGTTGCCCTGACTACGGCAGAGCTGGCAGAGATTGGGGTTAGTGTGTACAAGGAAGCTGTACCCCCTTTTGTACCACCACAGAGACCAGCTGTTGACAGCCTGAGGCCACAGGGAGACCAGTTTAAGCCTCGTGGGGCTTCTTCATCTTCTATATTTGGTGGGAAGAGATTTCAGAATCAGAAGCAGGGTAATCGGGGACCAGCGCAGGGAAATAGAACAGGAGGGAACAAGTGTGACTACTGTGGAGGATTTCACTTGTCACGTACTGCCGAGGCTGTTATGTTTGTGGCAGCGTGGGCCACCTGGCTCGGGTTTGCCCCAATCGGGTAGGTCAGGCAGACTCTGGGCCGAATAGGCCAAGATTTGACGCCAGGACGGCACCACAGAGACATCAGTTTACAGCTCGACCACAGGGAGGTCAGGCGGCAGGACCGCCGCAGGGTCAAGTATATGCATTGACGCGTGAGCAGGCAGAGGCAGCCGTGAAGGAGGTGATTGCTGGTACTTGCCACTTACTTACGTACCCTGCATTTATTTTGGTAGATAGAGGTGCCTCTCATTCATTTGTATCTTCTGATTTTGTGGAGAGACACCATTTGTGTTCGTCTCCGTTGCTCACGCCTCTTATGGTCTCGACACCCACGGGAAAGCATGTGATTGCGGATCGACTGTTATCTAATTGCCTCATTTATTTGAGGGCAACGATCTGAAGGCCGATCTGATTTTGTTGGATATGGCATATTTTGACTGTATTGTCGGTACTGATGTGTTGAGCAGATACCAGGCCGTGGTTGATTGCGACAGAGGATGGTGCGTTTTCTGTCTGATCAAGGGTTTCAGTGGACCTTCTACGGGGACGGTTCTCATCCAAGGATTCCATTGATTGAGGATCCTCATGCTATTTTATTTATGCCGTGGACGTATCAGAGAAAAAAGGAAGATTGAGGATCAAGGATATACCAGTAGTTGCGGAATTCACCGATGTGTTTCTGGATGAGATTCCAAGATTTCCGCCGATCAGAGATGTGGAGTTTGAGATTGAGTTACTGCCAGGGACATCTGCTGTTTCCCGTGCCCCTTATAGGATGGCACCGGCAGAGCTGAGGGAGTGATAGGGTTGAATATTACGTTTTTTTAGGCTATGATATGTACATGTTTTCGTGTTGATTCTTGGAATATTTTACGGTTTATGGTATATATTTCTCTATTTCAGGAATCAATGTTGAAATGTAGGGAAATGTGAGAAATCAAGCTAAAGTGATGAAAAAATGAATAAAGTTGAAGAAAAGAGGAAAAAAACCAAAATCCAAGACACATGTTGCTCCTTTCTCCTCATATTACTATATGTTCGAGCCATGTTTTGGACATTTGGTCCTTATAAAAGTTGTAGAACTTTCTCTTATCTTCGCGTGGACAGCTGATTCATCAAATTCGGAGTTTGTATGAGAAAGTTACGGCCAAAATACGAAACTCGCCAGAAGCTGAAAAAGGCGAAGAAACTTACTGTGAAGGGCGATCGATCGAGAAAGGATTTCCGATCGATCGAGACGGGCAGAAAAAGCCACAAAATTATTACTGGAAGGCTCGATCGATCAGCCACTTCGTACGGATCGATCGGTGGAATGAATTTTCATTAAAATAACTTCCTTATAGAGTGTGTTTCCAACAAGGAAGTCATTGATTTCCTTCCCCTATATATTACAAACGAAAATTACAACCCAATATCAGATTTTGAACCCTAGATACAGCCTCCATCTCACAGCCCCTTTCCTTTCACACTCCTTCACCCTAATTCCACCTCATGCCAATTCCTTCACTCCACCATACGTCAAAACCTCCACCAATCTTCCACTCACCATACACACGTCCAACCCTTCTTCACCTTTCTATCATCTAACCTTCAACCTTCACCCTACGATTTTGGAACATCTCCAACAAGGCGATTGAAGAACACGATTGAGAAGGAAGCGAGAGAGGAAGCAAGGATCTACGAACGAAGTCGACATCGGGAGTTCTTCTTTGTCTTTAATTCTTAGTTTTGTTTTGCTTTTCATGTTACTATGTTGAACTAAGTTTATTTATCGAGGCTAGGCGATCCTTTGTTATGAACCTTCGATTTGATGATTTAATGATTGAATTCTTATAGTTCTTTGCGTATGTTTTATGTTCTTCATGCTTTTAGAGGATTGATCACCTTTGAATGATATTAGTATCGTAATTGAGATCGAGAGATGATTTTATGATACTGAATAAATAACTCATCCCATGGATTTAAGACCGAGATCGAGAGATGACGTCAAATACATGCGTGATAGCCATAGATTCTAGTAATCGAAAGCTAGGAGTTTTCATGGATCTTATGCATTATCGAGTTGTTCAATGAGTGCACGAGAGTGACTTACTACAATTTGATATTAGGTTTAATATATCTCGAGAGAGTATATTAGATAAATTTGGAGAACTCGTCACCTTAGAAATATTTGAATATTCAATCGAGAATTGTAGGGAATTGCATTGGTGAGCCAAAGTCTCGATAATCTTCTCTAGTGAATTTTTCTCGTTTACTTTTATTGACTTGGTTGGATTAGTAGTTTATTTTAATTAATTAGTCGTTAATTATAAATTAATTTTGTAGGTTAAATATAGTTAAAAGTGTCTTATTTGGTACTTACTTGTTAGTCCCTGTGGGTTCGACAATCCGTATCTTCCTATCTATACTAAAACTTGACACCGTGCACTTGCGGTCTAAAATCGCTAGATTGGGAATAATTGTTTAATATAAAAGTGATCAAGTTTTTGGCGCCGTTGCCGGGGACTAACTTTAGTAATATCATACTAGGTTCTTTGACTGTAATTTAACCATTTTTGTTTATTTATTTCGAAAAAAAAATTATATATATTTATTTTGTTTTTGTTTTGTTTGTCTTGCGAGGTACTTGGAGATGCTACATCAACAAGCCTTCACAAGCTTTGCCCAACAACGTTCTGAGCCGTTCTACGCTGTTTGGGAGAGATTCAATGAATTGGCCAACACATTCCGGTATCACAACTTTTCGAACTATACTCTCCTGCAATATTTCTTCAAAGGGTTGGAGGCACAGACACGAGAATGGGTATTGAGCGGAGCACTGGCAACTGGAAGTCCTTTGGTTGAAAGAGATGAAGACAGTGTACTGCACCTGTTCAATGATATGGCGGACTTCGATCATCACTGGCATTGTGATCCTTCACTACAAGGTTGGAGTCACCAATACCCACCGGAGCTTCACTACCCTATTGATACGCCACAACCATTTGAACATCACGAAGAGAGGAGAGATAGTTCTGCAAACGTCACGACTCAGTTAGAGGATACCTTAGCAAGATTCATGGCATCAACTGAGAACAGTTTGGAGTGCCAAACCAACTCTATGCGTCACCTGGAGTAGCAAATGGCGGTCCTCATTGAAACAATTTCAACTAGCTGCCAAGAGGAAGAGATGAGGGCTACAAATCAAGAGGCGACAAATCGAATTTGGTTATATGATGACGACCACTCAACCAACCAAGTTTGGGGGAGTGATCCTACTAGTGTGGAAAAGTCAAGGGAACTTGAGCATCTTCAAGAGATTGAGACTACTTCAAAGATGTCATCCGAGGAGTTCCCAAGTGAAGATGAGTCGAGTGTGATGTTGGAGAAGGAAGAGACTTTCGAAGAGTCCGACTTGAGCCCGTCGATGGAAACATGTTCTATGCCATATATGGATCCATACTTTTCATTGATGCCAACTTCACCGCATTACATCCTCCAAAATGCAAAGCCAAATCAAGAATCATTCTCCTATGCCTGCCATTTAAAGACGAATGTTGTTGGAGCGACGAGCGTACACTGCTACAATCTTGCCAATCTTGAGGGCATACTGAATGAAGACTCATTAGTGGTATCATACGATACTTACTATGGGCAGCAACCGCTCTTTGATGGTTACTTCTGATGGTCAAGCCGACGACTAAAAATCAGCGCTTCTTGGGAGGCAACCCAAGCGTATCCTTTTGTTATTTAGTTTTGTTATTTGATTTTCATTTTTCATTTTTAGTTTTGACTATCTCCCGAGCTACTATTTTATTTGCATTCTTCTCTTGCTAGGTACTTGGTTGGAGCGATGAACCCCTACAACAGTGGAGCTTTCAAAAGCAAATCTTCCTCACCCCTCATGCAAGCGTCTTGATCAGAGGAGTTCACTGTTTCCCTTTTGATTCTTTTAAACATTGAGGGCAATGTTTGATTTAAGTTTGGGGGAGTAGCAGCTTGCATGTTTTACTTGTTTTCCCCCCATTTCCCCTCTTCTCCAATGATGGGAAAATCGATGGTAGCTTGGCTGAAAGGCCGGTTTTCTCGAAGATAATCAGATATTAGTCTTCCCCTCGTCTTTGTCTTCAATTTGGTAGTAGTATTGTTGTTTTTGGTTGAGTATTAATGTTAGATTTGGGTTTGTGGATTTTGGGTAAAAATCTTAAAGTTTGTTGTTGGAGTTTTTTTTATTGAGTTTTAAGGGTGTATTTGAGGTATTGAAGGTGTATGGGGTGTTGGTTTTGAGTTTGGGTGTCAAAAACACCATGGAAGCTCAAATTTCTCAAAAAATCGCAGGCCGCGATCGATCGCCGAGGAGGACCGATCGATCGCGACGAGGAGCTGAAAATTGGAGACGATGTACAGTGCTGCCGATCGATCGCCAAGTCCCAGCGATCGATCGCGAGGCGATTAGCGATCGATCGCGGAGACGCGCGATCGATCGCGAGAGCATTCTGTTTGGCAGCGGGTGAGCGCGATCGATCGAGACGGAAGCGGCGATCGATCGCGGCCCGAAGTGTGGTGTTTTTCAAAATTTTGGAAAAATGTCGTGATTTTGGAACCGAGGTTTAAAGGGGCCGTTTCCGGGGCAATGTCTACATTTCAATGGGAATGCTATGCTTTTAAAAATGGATTGGTTGGAGCCTAAAGTTTATTGAAACGGAATTCTCGGTTGGATTTTTGGCTATCTTTTAAACTTGTAAAATGGTATATTTTGGGTATTATGCATGCTTAGCCGGGGGCTTTTATTTTGGTAATCGTCATGGATTGACGATATGTTTGGGGGGTTATGAACGTGCTTGGGCACGTGGTTGCATCATTGTGTTTAATTGTGAACTATTTATGTGTTAGCACATAATTCATCGGGTCGTGGGACTCAGGCGAGGTTGGACTCGAACTACGGAAGTATAAGGTACGTATAACGTACGAGCATAGCCTATTGATCGCTTTTATTTTAAACAGTTATTTCAATGTAGCGATTCTCTACCGCAAGTGCACGGTGTCAAGTTTTAATATAATGGTTTAAGAGTAAAGAGTGTCGTACCCACAGGGACTAGTAGGAATTACCACGATCGATTAGAATTTCTATATTTAACCTACGATTATGGAATGATTATTAAACTAAATTGACTTAAGCACAAAAATTAACCTAACCAGCAGTGATGAATAATTGAAGAGAATTATAAACGAGTTATCAAGACGTCGGTTCACCCATGTAATCCCCCAAAAGTTGTCTATTAATTAAGATTCAATGTTCTATGTTCTAGGGTGACGAGTTTTCCTATTTCATTCGTTATACCTTGGTCCGGTTATAACAAGTCTAGCACTAATCTACAATAAATCACTCCCGTGTCTTTATTGAATGATTAATACCGAAAAATGCTTTGTGAAAACCACTAGCCTTCGATTTTGGTAAATCTATTGCTATCACGCGTGTGCTAGATTTTACTTGGTCCGTCTCAACCTAAAACCCACGGCCTAATTTACTACGTCGTATCGTAATCTCCTATGGTCAATTCAATTACGATTACCAATATCATGCAAAAGGTAGCTAATCTTTTACAAGCATTAAAAACATAAATTATGCCTAAAGATCATAAAAATTAAATCAAACCGTTAATTAACTCAAGGGTTCAAACATGGGATCCCCTATGTCTTGACAAATATCTTAGCCAACAACCATAATCAAATTATAATGCAAAAACATGTCTTTAAACAAATTTAACATCACAATCTGAAATAAAAATATATTAAGTTCAGAAATACTAAGATAACGAGGATGTCGCTCCGTGCGTCGCTCCGTTCTTTCGTTCCTTGCGTTGCTCTTGCTCTTCAATGATTTGTGGTCTTGCTTTGGATGGAGGAGAGGCTGTTAGGTCTCAGAAAATGTGTGCAAAATGTGGGGTCCTCGTTACTTAAATCATTATGTATCCAGTTAACATACATATGTGAGTCTGAATTAAGTAAGAACATACACTGATTTAGAGTATTATACTAGTTAAGTTGTTACAGTACCAAATCCTGAGTACAAAAACCAACTAAATTTGTTTTCTACATATACATTACATGTAAAAATTAACAACCTAAGCCAGTACAACTCCTATGCAGTGGTTCACCTCGCAGCGGAATAAGACTCACGATTCCCACGTCTATGCAATCCTACAGAAACATTCACAAAACGTGAGTATAGATAAACAACTATCTCAGTGCAATATCAAAACACGATATCAATAACAATGATAAAGCACAATAAATCATTTCATGTGAATGTTCTGTCTCATGCATCCACCAATGCACCATGTCATGACATGTCTCAACCAGTACCCTATTATCACGAGACTAAAATGATATGCCTATTCAGCTCAATATGTCAGTGGAACCACATCACATCTTCATATTAGCAGCACATATCATAGTACCGTCCTCAAATGATAATAGCCAGAGCATATACCCAAAAACCGGCGTATATCTCTATATAGCATAACCGAGCATATACCCAAACCAGACGTATATCTCTCTATCACATACCCGAGCATATATCCAAACCAGGCATATATCTCTATGTAACATAACCAAGCATATACCCAATACCAGGCGTATATCTCAAATGCATAACCGAGCATATACCCAAACCAGGCGTATATCTCACATACATATGATATCCATGAATGTACAGGCATATGATACGACCAATCATATGATAATAACATAACACAATTCATATGATATCAATCTCATAACATCATCACACGATATCTATACTCCGTACGTCAACACGTACCTGTACTGCGACACAAACGAGATAAATTAGGCGTCACTGGCTAAGTGCCTCGTTGTCCTGTCCCCTGAGATGATGCTACAACAATGCCAACAATATATCATGTTATCATAGGCATAAAAATCAAATTCTACAAAAATATAAAAAATTTCAACATTCTGCCATCACCGATCGATCGCCCCTGATCTCGATCGATCGCCGAACTGTTCACTCTTCACCGATCGATCGAATAAAATCACCGATCGATCGCCACATGTACCGATCGATCGCCTCAAACTCACCGATCGATCGCCTCATGCTCAAACCGCCTTAAAACTTTACTGTTCGCGGCGATCGATCGAGACCACATGCCGATCGATTGGCACGATCAGAAAAATGAGACAATGGCGATTTTGAGCTTATCTTCATGGTTCTTCTTCTCTTACCCATAATTTCACATGTAACCATGATTCATGCACTCCCTAGTATCATATAAACATGTTCCTAACATCCTAGAATCCAATTCTTGGCAAAGAAACAAGTTATGATTCTAAGCATCAATAATTGATATTCCCCTTCACATAAATCAATACCAATTACATAATTCAAGTATAAACCATGAAATCCTTACCAAGATAGTACACTTTCACTTCACACACCTTCCTAGCTCAATTTACAAGTGAATCCCAAGCTCAAACCACAAGGAATTTGAAAGAGATGGAGAGGAGCTTGGTAGAGATTTGTAGGTGTAAAATGGTGTAGTATGTGATTCCACCTCCCTAATCCACTTGATATAGATCATTAGTCCCTTAATTTACTTGCTATCATGCCATTTAAAGGTAATTACATGTTAAGTAACATGTACATGAAATGAACTCCAAATTCAAATGCAACTCCAATTGCAAGTAAATTCACATGCATAATCAAATGCCTACTAGTTCATGACTTGATATGTTATTCAATCATTATACACCATGTTTCATTCCTTGCCCTTGCCATATATCATTTTATACATGTATTATTTCATTCTTGGTTCCATCGGAACCCCCAATATCATACCGCCAATTGATATAATTACACCATAATCATATCACACGTGTATACAACAAATCGAGGCATTACACAAAAGCCCCCCAAAACGTCATAAAATCTTCTATATATAATATGGAGGAGTTTTCCAAAGTTTGGACACAAAATCACCAAGTAGGAAACAAAATCTCGATATTTCAGGGTTTGGCGATCGATCTTCGTCATTTGGCGATCGATCGCGGAAACATTCTGGATGCTGGCGATCGATCTTCGTTATTGGCGATCGATCGCGGACCTCAAATCTCCATTCTTGCGATTTGGTCCCTGCTTTTCCAGATTTGCTCAGTTTGGTCCTTTTTCAGCATTTTTAAGCCCATTTCATCCACTTTTATGCATTTGGACCTAGATTCCTGACATATACAAATATATACCAAAACGTGTAATATTTTCTAGGAATCACTACAAAAACACTCCTAATCATATATCAAATTAAGTGTAAAAATCACACTTATCAACTCCCCCAAACTTAAGCTTGATCGTCTCGAGCAAGAAATGAAATCAAAGAGTAGAGTTCAATATTAAAGATTCAAGTAAACCACTTCGCAGTCAATCATGTAACTCAGATATCTCACTTACAGACGAACAAGAATCAATCAGAAAGTTTAACAAGTTGTTTTTCTCTTAGATCAAGCAACACGTCGCCAACTGAGAACGTGCGTGTGTGCTATTGTCACTTTCAAGTTTCATGCAATTTCATAGATCAAATCATGCTAGTCAATGAAAAGTAAGATTATCATTGAGCACCCCAAAATCCTATTTTCAAACACTTCTCCACTAATGTAGTCACTCCCGAGACTTGGATCACTAGGTCTTTTTAAGCTTGTAGCGTTAGGCCTAGGTGTTTGGCTTCAAAGAAAGGATAGGATAGCACAAAGAAGAGAGTATAATCATGTAAAATTCAATTTTTTTAGCACAACTTGAGCTTCTCTTCTTTTTCTTGTAGCCTTGGCCACTTTGGGTCTTAATTAGATATATATTTTTTTTTCAAGGCTTTATCTATCTTTTTTCTTTTCTCATTTATCAATTTTTTTTTTCAATAATAAGCTCATCCAAATGTAGCAATTCATGTGCATATAATGAGAATCATTATACTCCCTTTAGGTAAGGATGAATTCTTTCAATTTAGGCTCATAAAGGTGGGTATAATGAGTTGCCAAAAAAAAATTGTTGAATGGGGGCTAATAGTATGTTAAACACACTCCATTCTTTTTCAATTATGCTCAAAATTGGATACTAGGGATTAATGTAAACATGGGCTCAAACGGTCCAAAGATCGCCTAGACATCTCCTAATCAAGTTCATGACTATAAAATTTCGCCTTGAAGTGTCGTCATCAAATAGTTTCTAAGGTACTCTAAGATGCTCAAAAACAATTCATTAAGTTCACAAAAAATTCACTAGTACAAGTGCAATTCACAAGATTATGACTCAAATGTGCTCAAATTATTCATCATCTTTGACATGCTACTCAAAACAAGATATTCACAAGCAAGTCTTACAATCATCAAAACTCAATTTGACATGCATAGTGGGATTAATATCATCATGGAATAGAGACCACTACTATGATTCATTCTTATCTTACTAATTGAACTCATTTTCAAGAAAAATTTTGTTGGTGCTCAATAAACGATCAATTTCCAAATAAGAAGCATGACACAGTAATGCACTCCCCCAAACTTAATTCATGCATTGTCCTCAATGTATTAGGCATGGAAAATAGGACAAAACATTTACCGTTGACAACGATCGTCAGTGATCGTTGTCCAATTCCTCATCAGCTCATGGGGCATAGTGTTGGAACATGTCACAGCACACATGGAGTCTCGCAAAAAAAAAAAAAAAAACAAAACAAAACAAAAACAAAACAAACCAAACCAAAATAAACAAAAACAAAGCAAAGGGTTAAGAAAGAGTTCTTGATTTATAGTCCCAAGCTGGACTTACCACCACATTTTCTCAAAGGTTGGGATGGTGTGTGGAGCATGAATCTCCGTAATCAACTGGGTAATGCCTCAACCTCTCATCATTAACGACATAAGTGCCTAGAATAGGATCACTTACCTTAATGGCTCCATGCGGGTATATCTTGGTAACAGTGAATGGTCCAACCCATGAAGCCTTTCGCTTGCTTTGGAGAATGCGAGGTGGTGGTGCTTTATGCAATTGGACTGTCTCTCCCTTCATAAATGTCCTTTTATCTTTTTGCTTCTTCGCCTTCCTTGGCTTCAACATGTCATGGCTCTTGCCTTCTTCAGTCTCTAGTTTGGTCTTCACCTTCACTTTATCAGTATCTTGCACCACATCATCAGGCAAAATATTAATATTATCAATAATAAAACATGTGTGTGTGTTTTGTGCACGTGGTGAAGTTGGAAACATAGTAAAGGTAACATGATCATCTCCTACACGGAGGATCAACTTCCCTTCTTCAACATCGATAATAGCTCTTCCAATAGCTAGGAATGGGCGCCCCAGGATCAATGGCATACTCGCGTCCTCCTCAATATCCAACACTAGAAAATCCACCGGGAAAGTGAATTGATCTATCTTGACTGGAACATCCTCGACGATTCCTAGTGGGTAGGTGATAGACTTGTCCGCCATTTGCACACCACCCTTGTGGTCTTTGGCTCTCCTAGTCCAAGTCGCCTAAAAACAGACAAAGGCATTAAGTTCACACTAGCACCCAAATCACATAATGATTTAATGGAAGAAATAGGCCCAATAGTGCAAGGAATAGAGAAACTCCCTGGATCTTTTAACTTCATGGCCGATTTCTTTTGCACCATAGCACTACATTCCTCAGTCAAAAAGACAGTCTCGTGCTCTCCCAATTTCTGCTTCTTAGACAACATCTTCTTTAAGAATTTAGCATAATTTGGCATTTCTCGTAAGGCATCAATAAATGGTATATCTATATGCAAATTCTTAAGCATGTCTAAAAATTTGGCAAAGTTTGAATCAACCTTTGCCAAATTAACTGCTGCAGGGAATGGGAGCGGAATGTGTACCTTTTCTTGTGGTGTGATAGGTGTAGTGTCTCTAGTGGACTTACCCTTGTTGCGTGGCTGCTCTTTCTCCTCTTGCTTAATAGCAATCGTTTCAGTCGCCTTCTCATCACCAATTTCTTTTCCACTCCTTAGGGTCACATCATTGGCTTGCTCCCTTGGATTATTCTCTGTGTCACTCGGTAGAGTTCCTTGTGCTCTCCCAACCAAGATAGTTGCCAACTGCCCTACTTGAAGCTCCAAGCTTTTGATAGATGAATCTTGTTTATTCATCCTTGTTTCAATTGAGGATATGAACTTGGTCAATAGATCCTCCATGCTCGGCTGTGGTAGATAACCCGGTGGTGGTTGCGGTTGATACCTCAACCCCGTATTGTATGGATATGGGCAGGGGTTGTTTTGCGGCCGGTTTCCTACATAATGCGCAGCTTCATTAGTCTGAACGAATGGGTTACCTGTTTGGCATTCAACGCTCGGATGATTTCCTCCACATAGGTCACAAGTAATCCCTTGAGCTTTCATCCCTGTCGTGCTCATGCTATCTAGTCTTTTGTTCAATGCCTCAATTTGAGCGGCTAACGCAGTAACTTCGCTCACTTGATGAACTCCAGCTTGCTTCTTTGGCACATTCCTCTCGGACTGCCATTGACAGCTATTAACAGCCATCTCCTCCAACAGTGTATAGGCCTCCTCCGGCGTCTTTCTCATCATAGTACCTCCTGATGCTGCGTCAATCATAGAACGGTTATCAGAAAATAAACCGTTATAGAAAGTTTGTACCTGCGGCCAGATGGGAAGGCCATGGTGTGGGCATCTCCTCAGTAAGTCCTTGAAGCGCTCCCATGCTTCATACAGTGTTTCAGGATCATGTTGCGCAAATGTAGTGATATCATTTCGCATCTTAGCAGTCTTTGATGGTGGGAAGTATTTTGACATGAAAGCTTGCACCATCCCATCCCAAGTGGTAATTGATCCTGTAGGCAAAGAATGCAACCAAGATTTAGCTTTATTATTTAAAGAGAAAGGGAATAGTCGTAACCTGATGGCGTCATCAGTGACGCCATTATGCTTGAAGGTGTCGCAAATTTCCAAGAAATTCGCTATGTGAGTGTTGGGATCATCAGTGGTCACTCCCCCAAACTGCACTGAGTGCTGGATCATTTGTATGATTGCAGGCTTGATTTCAAAGTTGTTCGCATGTATGCTTGGTCTAGTGATACTAGACAATGACCCATGGAATGAGGGATGAGCATAATCCATGATGGATCTTCTATTAGGCACCTCTTCGTTCCGTCTTTCATCTCTTCCACCTCCTCCTGCATTGTTTTCAGCCATTGTTCGAACTTCTCTTAGTCTTCTAAGAAGAGTTCTTTCAATTTCAGGGTCAAAAGGCTCAAGTGCCGGTTGTTCACTCCTTAGCATGCACTAGGGAGTAATAACCTACAAAATCCAACCAAAAAGAAGGCAATAGTAGAATAGTAGATAGGAAAAGAGAGAAGAAAAAAATCAAAAACCTAAAAAAAAAGAAAATGGCTAAATTACAGTCAACTAATCTAGTATGATATTACTTAAACTAGTCCCCGGCAACGGCGCCAAAAACTTGATCGCTTTTATTTTAAACAGTTATTTCAATGTAGCAATTCTCTACCGCAAGTGCACGGTGTCAAGTTTTAATATAATGGTTTAAGAGTAAAGAGTGTCGTACCCACAGAGACTAGTAGCAATTACCACGATCGATTAGAATTTCTATATTTAACCTACGATTATGGAATGATTATTAAACTAAATTGACTTAAGCACAAAAATTAACCTAACCAGTAGTGATGAATAATTGAAGAGAATTTATAAACGAGTTATCAAGACGTCGGTTCACACATGTAATCCCCCAAAAGTTGTATATTAATTAAGATTCAATGTTCTATGTTCTAGGGTGACGAGTTTTCCTATTTCATTCGTTATACCTTGGTCCGGTTATAACAAGTCTAGCACTAATCTACAATTAATCACTCCCGTGTCTTTATTGAATGATTAATACCAAAAAATGCTTTGTGAAAAACACTAGCCTTCGATTTTGGTAAATCTATTGCTATCACACGTGTGCTAGATTTTACTTGGTCCGTCTCAACCTAAAACCCACAGCCTAATTTACTACGTCGTATCGTAATCTCCTAGGTCAATTCAATTACGATTACCAATATCATGCAAAAGGTAGCTAATCTTTTACAAGCATTAAAAACATAAATTATGCGCAAAGATCATAGAAATTAAATCAAAACCGTTAATTAACTCAAGGGTTCAAACATGGGATCCCCTATGTCTTGACAAATATCTTAGCCAACAACCATAATCAAATTATAATGCAAAAACATGTCTTTAAACAAATTTAACATCACAATCTGAAATAAAAATATATTAAGTTCAGAAATACTAAGATAACGAGGATGTCGCTCCGTGCGTCGCTCCGTTCTTTCGTTCCTTGCGTTGCTCTTGCTCTTCAATGATTTGTGGTCTTGCTTTGGATGGAGGAGAGGCTGTTAGGTCTCAGAAAATGTGTGCAAAAGCCCCCCAAAATGTCATAAAATCTTCTATATATAATGTGGAGGAGTTTTCCAAAGTTTGGACACAAAATCACCAAGTAGGAAACAAAATCTCGATTTTTCAGGATTTGGCGATCGATCTTCGTCATTTGGCGATCGATCGCGGAAACATTCTGGATGGTGGCGATCGATCTTCGTTATTGGCGATCGATCGCGGACCTCAAATCTCCATTCTTGCGATTTGGTCCCTGCTTTTCCATATTTGCTCAGTTTGGTCCTTTTTCAGCATTTTTAAGCCCATTTCATCCACTTTTATGCATTTGGACCTAGATCCCTGACATATACAAATATATACCAAAACGTGTAATATTTTCTAGGAATCACTACAAAAACACTCCTAATCATATATCAAATTAAGTGTAAAAATCACACTTATCACCTATTACAATATTGCAACTGCGGAATGCATGATGTATGAGTATGCATGTTGTGTTGGTGCGTGGGCATGTATGCTGTGTGTGTATACGAATGCCAACTTTATTTTGTTCCTTGTTGAACGTCGGATTTGTATGCTTGGTTTGGTGAATCTCTGGTGTGAGATTGTGGAACCTTGAGATTGGTAATCACGATGGCACGAGGTATTCAGAGGATTAATCGTGAGGTCCAGTTGACTTCCTCTGAGGAGGGATTATCGTGTTTTAGGACCATGGTAATTCTTGCTGGTTAATTCAATAGCTTCCTTGATTTAGGATTGTTGAATCCCAGGATAAACGAGGGATGGCCAGAATTCGGATTTGTTTAGTGTCGTGGTTGACACGTATGGCGGGAGTGCAGTTGATTGTCCTTTCATGTCCTTTTGAGAACTGAAGACCTTGTGGAGTCTCGATAGTGTGTTTTGACCAAGATGCGATCTCTTGGAACACGCGGTTGTAAACATCTTTAGAAGTGTGATTTGTGTTGATCGGTAGCAATGAGTTGCCCAATCCGTGTTGCAATGTGGTGCAACTACTCCTTTGATGGAGATGGGTTTGGAAGCGGAAGCCGGCGTAGTTAAGGTACACCGTTGTGTACTGGCGGTTTCCTTGGCAACGATGTACGTTTAACATCGTAGAGATATCATTGAGGCGATATCTATTTTGGAATCACGAACGATTCGTTGTTTTGCAGTTAAGTTTGGGTTGACTGCTTTTGAGATGGTTAGCATTGGGGGTATGCTAACGTTCTGTTGCGATTGCAATGGTTTGGAGGTTTATCCCATTCCAGGTTTTGGTGCGAGGTCGGTGTCCTCGCGGTTGGAACGTCGTTCATGATATGTTCATGATTCGGCGATGTAGATCCGTTTGAATTGCGTTGTCTCGGCGTTCGTGGAGTGCGCCTGTGCAAATTTCGGGGACGAAATTCTATTAGTAGGGGATAATTGTGATGCCCGGGGATTAATAGTGTTAATCCCGGTGTGGTAATAATCCTTAATGGATTTTAATTATGGCAATTATGAATTAATTACGGTTTTGGGACTCTCGGGGTTTTTGGATCCAAGGGATGAGATTGTATTCTCATCATGGTGATAACCTTGGAATTTGGTCTTTGGTGGGATTTGGGATCCGGAGTACTTTGTACTGGGGCTAGTAATTGGAATTGAGGTTAGAGAGATGATTTTTGAAAACAGATGATATTTAATGAATCATGATGTATTTGTGAAGGGATTGGTATTTTTGAGTTTTGGTACTACATATACCAAGTGGACTCGGTATTCCGCCATTTGGCACGGAACCCTTCCCTCTCTCCTCTCTCTCTCTACGCCTAACCCTTCTTTTCCTCCCATTTCCCCTCTTCTCCAATGATGGGAAAATCGATGGTAGCTTGGCTCGAAGGCCGGTTTTCTCGAAGATAATCAGGTATTAGTCTTCCCCTAGTCTTTGTCTTCGATTTGGTAGTAGTATTGTTGTTTTTGGTTGAGTATTAATGTTAGATTTGGGTTTGTGGATTTTGGGTAAAAATCTTAAAGTTTGTTGTTGGAGTTTTTTTATTATTGAGTTTTAAGGGTGTATTTGAAGTATTGAAGGTGTATGGGGTGTTGGCTTTGAGTTTGGGTGTCAAAAACACCATGGAAGCTCACATTTCTCGAAAAATCGCAGGTCGCGATCGATCGCCGAGGAGGGCCGATCGATCGCGGCGAGGAGCTGAAAATTGGAGACGATGTACAGTGCTGCCGATCGATCGCCAAGTCCCGGCGATCGATCGCGAGGCGATTAGCGATCGATCGCGGAGACGCGCGATCGATCGCGAGAGCATTCTATTTGGCAGCGGGTGCGCACGATTGATCGTGACGGAAGCGGCGATCGATCGCGGCCCGAAGTGTGGTGATTTTCAAAATTTTGGAAAAATGTCGTGATTTTGGAACCGAGGTTTAAAGGGGCCGTTTCAGGGGCAATGTCTACATTCCAATGGGAATGCTATGCTTTTAAAAATGGATTGGTTGGAGCCAAAGTTTATTGAAACGGAATTCTCGGTTGGATTTTTGGCTATCTTTTAAACTTGTAAAATGGTATATTTTGGGTATTATGCATGCTTAGCCGGGGGATTTTATTTTGGTAATCGTCATGGATTGACGATATGTTTGGGGGGTTATGAACGTGCTTGGGCACGTGGTTGCATCATTGTGTTTAATTGTGAACTATTTATGTGTTAGCACATAATTCATCGGGTCGTGGGACTCAGGCGAGGTTGGACTCGAACTACGGAAGTATAAGGTACGTATAACGTACGAGCATAGCCTATTACAATATTGCAACTGTGGAATGCATGGTGTATGATATTTGAATAAATGAGCATTGAAATGCATGATATGTTGCGTTTATAATAAATGAGTATTGAAATGCATGGTATGTGGCATCTACAATAAATGGTTATTGAAATGCATGATGTATGGTAACTATGTTAAATGAACGTACATTGGGAATCATATGGTGCCGCCTTTGAGCGAGCAATGATTGAGATGTTGTCGCCATCGAGCGACCATCGGTTATAATGCCGCTATTGTTGAGCGTGCGTGGGGATAAATGCCGCTATTGAGGAGCGAGCTATGAAATGAAAATACGGAATCATTGGCAAGATACGTGTGATACCTGTGGTACTCTATTTGATGATTTAATCATATTTGATTGTGGAACTGGTATAGTAGGAAGTATTTTAGTTGATCAATGAGATGATCAACCGGCTTTTGGGAATTTAATGGTTTGGTTATTTTGAGAACAGGGACAATACAGGGGATCCCGGATGAGGATGATACCATCCAAGGAGTATTATTTAAATTCATGGCATTTACATTCTGTAAATTATGAACTGCAATATTATGATTATTGGATTGGTGGTATTGGTATGCTCACCCCGTGTGGGGGCTGTCTCTGTTGGGACAGGTGTTACAGGTGTAGCAGCAGCTTTGGAGTTGCGCTCGGGCTGTTGATTTGAGGTACTTCCAGGATCGAGGTACCAGAGCTGGTTGAATAAGTGCACAGATCCAGAGTTGAGATCGAGTTGTGCTTGGGAGGTGCTTCCAGGATTGGAGTACCAGTAACGGTATCCGGTCGAGTGTTTTATACATTAGATACACGCTTATTCATTGGGTGCTCTTATGTGAGTACATTTTACGTGTATATGGAATGTATAAATGGGCTACGGCTTTCCTCTATTCATTATGGTTTGCATGCAATTAAATATGGAATTGTTAAATGAACTGAGAGCATGTTAGTGTATTATGAGGGTGCATGTTATATATGAAATCTTGGTTGGGGAATTTGAATATTATGTGGATCAAATGCAAGAAATTTTCTGGATAGCATAAGGTGTTGTACTTGCATATGGCTTTTCCCGATGATAGTATGATTATATGCACTAATGGTATGGATTAATACACTAATAACAGGTTAAGGGTGTTAGTAATCCTTAGATCATACAAGCAGCGGAATAAAAATTTTGGATTACTAGAACAATGGATCTATACATAGGGATTCATATCGTATAAAGGAACATAAGAGTCTCACCCTTGTAGCGTGTTTGAAGCAGAATCCTCGTTGTAGCACCACGAGTCACAAACGAAAGTTTGCACCTTCGTCTCTACGGTATCCACACGATCAAATCGAAAGAGATGTTCAAGAACAAGTTGCTAGACTTATTCTTGAACCAAAACTAAACTCTCGGTTCAAAACCGATCAACGACGGACAATCAAGATGAACACCACACGGCGGCGCGGCGGCGGTGATGTTCGGCTCTTGAGAGGCGGCCGAGAGGAGAGTATGTAGTCTAGGGTTTTGATATCAAGTTCTGATATGAAAGTATGATTAACAATTAATCAAAACCATGTATTTATATTATAAGGCTTTTTAATTAAGGTTCAAGACTTTCTTAAAGTCTTATGGGCCCAAACCCATGATTTAATTAAAACCTTTTAATCACTTAATTAAGACTCTTCTTAATTAATTAATTCATCCAATGAATTTAATTTCCCTTATCGATTTAATCTTTTGTGCGACCCGATAGGATCTTGTAATGTTGGCAGTGACATAAAATCTCATTTTATGTCGCAAGCAAGGAGCGGTGTCTAGCATTACATCGAGGCTACCCAAATTACAAGAATGTCAATGACTCGACATAACCTTTAGAACTTGTGATAATATTAACCATGTAGCTTAATCCCTTTGTCCTTTGTGTTTAGATTGAACACGATTCATGGAATAGTCATACTCGTATATTCAATCTCTATTTCTTGATCCCCAAGTAGAACTAGAATAAACGAATAAGCTCGATATCTCATATCGACTCATTCGAGCATGGCCATGCATTTTAGTTCTCACTTGATCAAGGGCCAAACACATCTCCTGTTATATAGGAGGGACAAATCCTATCTCGATCAGTCAACATCCCTCTACATAATTCGTAGTGTATCCAATAGTCGCCTTTATAGATTACCCTGTTACGGGTAACGTTTGACGATATCAAGATACATAACTCCTTATGTTGGGATCTCTGATGATCACAAGTCGTAAGGATTACATACATTATTATCACTATGAGAATTGCATATGACGATCATATAACTATCTATGTTGCATTCTCATGGTGGGTCTGTCCAGTACATCGTTCTCTAACATGTACCCATATGTTGATTTGATATCTCATATCAATGAACAATTCATCGATCAACACATACTAGTCTCAACGTATTATCATTATCCTTATTCATGATAATACTTGACTAGGGACATCTTTAACAATAATACAATATTATTCTAAAGACATTAACATATATATTAATTCACATTGCACAGTTAAAAGAATAATATATAATAATGAATTGCCATACATAAAATCTTAAACATTGTACGTCAAAACAATCATCTAATGATTTGTCTTAAGGCATATCCCAACAAATCTCCCACTTGCAATAAGACCACTCAGACATATACCTAATGCCTAGAGATCTAGTATGACGATCATGCTTCTCCTGTCACAGTGGCTTCGTCAATGGGTCAGATACATTATCATCTGTTGGTACTTTGCATATTTTAACATCTCCCCTTTCAACGCTTTCTCGAATGAAATGGAAACGCCTAAGTATGTGCTTGGATCTTTGGTGAGATCTTGGTTCCTTAGCCAATGCGATCGCTCCATTGTTGTCACAATAGAGTTCTATCGGATCTTTAATGCTAGGCACCACTCCAAGTTCAGAAATGAACTTCCTCATCCAAACCGCTTCCTTTGCTGCATCCGAGGCAGCAATATACTCAGCTTCCGTTGTAGAATCGGCTACTGTTTCTTGCTTTGAACTCTTCCAGCTCACAGCACCTTCATTTAGGCAATACACATATCCAGATTGCGATCGAAAATCATATTTGTCAGTTTGGAAGCTTGCATCAGTGTAACCTATTACATTGAGCTCTTCCTCACCTCCATAAATCAAGAATGTATCCTTAGTTCTTCTCAAGTACTTCAGGATATTCTTGACAGCAATCCAGTGACCTTCACCTGGATCAACTTGATATCTGCTCGTCATGCTCAAAGCATACGATACATCGGGACGAGTACATATCATGGCATACATGATAGATCCAATAGCTGACGCATATGGAATCTTACTCATGCGTTGTCTCTCAGCTGGTGTTGAAGGACATTGTTCCTTTGAGAGATAAATACCATGTGTCATAGGCACAAATCCTTTCTTTGATTCTTGCATGCTAAACCTTTTAAGCAATTTGTCTATGTATGTACTTTGACTCAGACCAAGAAGCCTTCTTGATCTATCTCTATAGATCTTGATTCCTAATACATAGGTGGCTTCTCCCAAGTCTTTCATCGAAAAGCAATTCCCTAGCCAAATCTTTACAAATTGTAAGGCAGGGATATCATTTCCAATGAGAAGTATGTCATCTACATACAACACTAGGAAAATGATTACGCTCCCACTGACCTTCTTGTAGACACAAGGTTCATCTTCGTTTTTGATAAAACCAAACTCTTTGATTGCATCATCAAAACAAAGATTCCAACTCCGAGAAGCTTGCTTCAATCCATAAATGGATCGTTGTAGCTTGCATATCTTTCCAGCATCCTTTGGATCGACAAAACCCTCGGGCTGTGTTATGTACACATCCTCGAGCAGATTTCCATTAAGGAAAGCTGTTTTGACATCCATCTGCCAGATTTCATAATCATGAGATGCATCTATTGCAAGTAAGATCCTTATGGATTTAACCGTGGCCACTGGTGAAAAGGTTTCATCATAGTCAATACCATGAATTTGTTTGAATCCTTTTGCAACCAGCCGACCCTTATAGGTTTGTACGTTACCATCCATATCGGTCTTTTTCTTGAAAATCCATTTGCACCCTATGGGTCGTACCCCTTCAGGTGGATCAACCAAAGTCCATACTTGGTTTGCATACATGGATTCCATCTCAGATTTCATGGCCTCTTGCCATTTCTCAGAATCATTGCCCATTATAGCTTGTTGATAAGATGACGGCTCATCCTCATCAATAAGTAGTAAGTCACCTTGTTGAGTCACAAGAAATCCATATCTCTGTGGCTCCCGGTGTTCTCTTACAGACCTACGCTGGGCTTGTGTCTCTTGAGCAGGTACTTCTTCCACAACAGATTGCGGTGCCTTCTCTGTTTCCATCTCAATCTCAGGTTCAGTGTTTTCTTGTGGTTGAACTTCACTAAGTTCTATTTTTCTCCCATTGGTTTTTCTAGAAATAAATTCTCTTTCAAGAAATACACCAGTCCGAGCAACAACTACTTTGTTCTCGGTGGGATAATAGAAATAGTATCCTTTCGTTTCCTTAGGATACCCCACAAATAAAAACTTATCAGATTTGGGTCCAAGTTTGTTAGTGGCGTGACGTCTAACGAAAGCCTCACAACCCCAAATCTTCATAAAAGACATACTAGGACGCTTCCCAGTCCATATCTCATATGGTGTCTTTTCCACTGATTTAGATGGAACACGGTTCAGTAAGAAAATCGCTGTTTCTAGAGCGTGACCCCAAACGATATCGGAAGATCTGCATGACTCATCATTGATCTAACCATGTCCAACAAGGTTCAATTTCTCCTCTCGGATACACCATTCCATTGTGGAGTATACGGAGGAGTGAGTTGTGGGACTATCCCACACTCCTTTAGATAGTCATGAAACTCTTGGCTTAAGTATTCACATCCTCGATCTGATCGAAGGATTTTGATACTTTTGCCAAGTTGGTTTTGTACTTCATTCTTGAAATCTTTGAACTTTTCAAAGGTTTCGTGCTTATGCTTCATTAGGTACACATACCCATATCTACTGAGGTCATCAGTAAATGTAACGAAGTATTGAAAACCACCTCTAGCTTGTGTACTTATTGGTCCACATACATCACTATGTATTAGTCCCAATAACACATTTGCCCTTTCAACATGTCCCTTGAAAGGGGCTTTTGTCATCTTGCCCATTAAACAAGATTCGCATGTTTCATATGATTCAAAATCAAATGAATCTAATACTCCATTCTTATGAAGTTTAGATATGCGGTTCTCGTTTATGTGGCCCAAGCGACAATGCCAGAGATAAGTCGGATTACAATCATTATTTTTAATCCTGTTAGTATTTATGTTATAGATAGGCATATCAAGATTTAATAAATAAATACCATTCACCATTTGTGCATTAGCATAAAACATATCATTTAAATAAATGGAACAACAGTTGTCCTTTATAATAAATGAAAATCCATACTTGTCCAAACAAGAAATAGAAATATTGTTTTTGGTAATTGAAGGCACAAAATAACAATCTTTTAAAATCAATGATAAACCAGAAGGCAAAGATAAATGATAATCCCCTATAGCTAATGCAGCAACTCTTGCTCCATTTCCAACTCGGAGATCAACTTCGCCTTTCGCCAATAATCTACTCTTTTTGAGGTCCTGCACATTTACACAAATGTGAGATCCACATCCAGTATCTAATACCCATGATGAAGAAGTAGATAAATTGACTTCTATAACAAAAATACCTGAAGTGGAAGTCACACTTCCTTTCTTTAGATCCTCCAGATATACTTTGCAGTTTCTTTTCCAATGGCCGGTCTCACCGCAATGGAAACAGTTCCCTTCCTTCGCTATCCCCCCTTTTGGCTTTAGTGCAGAAGACTTTGGCTTAGATTTAACAAAGACCTTCTTTGCTTTCTTGTTGCCTTTAGCTTTGGCCCTTCCTTTGCCCTTATTCACAATAAGAACATTTGTGGCCTTAGTCTTCTTTGTATTTGCTTCATATGTTCTCAACATACCAAGCAATTGTGGTAGAGTCTTTTCCATGTCAGTCATATTGTAATTTACTACAAATTGACTGAAGCTCTCAGGCAACGATTGCAAGATCACATCGGTGGCCAACTCTTGGTCCAATGGAAAACCCAGCTTGTCTAGATTCTCAATGTACCCAATCATCTTGAGCACATGAGTTCCAACTAGGCTTCCCTCTACCATCCTGCACTGAAATAACGCCTTAGAGACGTCATACCTCTCTTGTCTTGCTTGCTGTTGGTACAATTGCTTTAAGTGTTCGATCATATCGAACGCCTCCATTTCCTCATGTTGCTTCTGAAGCTTAGAGTTCATGGTGGCAAGCATTAGGCACCCAACATCAAGTGCGTCACTTTGATGCTTCTTGTAAGCATCTTTATCAGCTCTTGTAGCTGTTAGGGGAGGTTCCTCAGCGGGCAAGGGTTCCTCTAGGACATATTGTTTCTTTTCTTGTTTGAGGACTATCCTCAAGTTCCTATGCCAGTCTAGGAAATTCGTCCCATTTAATTTGTCCTTCTCAAGGACCGATCGTAGTGATAATGTGCTAGTAACGTTGTTAGTTGCCATGGATATCTACAATATAAATATGCAAAATAAGTTTATGATTTAATCATTTAATATGGTCTTATATTAAATGATACTCCCACTATTTTATTTTAAAAAATATCAACCCTCAAAACCTTTAGTGGGCCAAGATCCATATTTCGCCTAATCTTGAGTTAGCTTTGGCTAATCGCCCAAGACTCGGTTATTTAGGTAGACAACACTTTGTCAATTACATCACATATAATTCTTGGATAGTTGGACGAACAACACTTTGTTCAATTCATCAAATGAATTATTATCCAACCCATGCCTCTAAGTTCCCAATCCTATTGAGATAACCTAGTTAAGTCGTACCCAATTTAAAGTATAACGGATATCACTTTTATCCTTTCGCGCCTTACTAAGATTGTGTAAGGACCCTAATCCTTAAGTGCGGATCAAAGGCATAAATAGAGCTAATATAAATAATCAGAGTGAATTAACCGTGTTGAGTCTATGAGCTTTAAGAATTACATGCCAAAATGAGGACTATCAATGGATTAATTACATTCCTCATCGAAAGAATGTTATCAACTATAGTTTTACACTACTCCTAGAGTAGACACTATACAAAAGAATTAATCCTGTCCTTCCTGCCTCAAAAGAATTCTCCACAAGCTCACCACCTCAACCCGCTTAGCCCTTCTATCATGCCAAAAGTGTACCTACAAGGACAACCCCCAAACATGAGCAATAATATCATTCATATTCAACACAATATGAATATAAAGCGTAAATGCATAAAACACAATTAAAACACTTTCTGTTTTCCCATGCATTCAAAACGCTTCCAGTTTGGTTGTCCCTGTACCATAACTCATGAGTATAATCAATAGATTATTTTTAATGGTCTAGACATGTCATGACACAATACCATCTCATCAATATCAAATACTGGTCACCATTCCCTAGTCTGTCCATCACAATGTATTTTAATGCCCTTCGCTTATTTACATATAGGCGGCATAGAATAACCTCGCTTCAATGGACAAGCGGTACTCCCACCCCTCGCCTCACATTGAGCGGCAAATATCCTTTCCTCGCCCTATATGATAACCACGCTCAAATGTGACATGCGGCGCTCCCACCCCTCGCTTCACATTTAGTGGAACCAAAACAAATAGCGGCAAGCATTAAAATCATCAAGGGATGACCACGACTCATGGGATGTGCACCAATAATCATATGCATCTACAATCATCATGCATAATTCAACATGTATTTGCATCCACAATGCATAATCACATATATACTCGCATCCACAATGCATAAACAATGAGTATATTAGATACATGTACCGTTGGGTGCCCGTACGTCCTCTACGTACCTTTCCAAAATGTAGGATATGGTAGGACTTCAATGCCTTGGCTGTGTTGCCACCTGGGATGGTTCTACACATTCACACAAATCAATATTAGAACCCAATAATAGTCCGATACCAAAAATCCTACAATAAAATTCAAAAACACCATTTTTGGTGTCTCGCGATCGATCGCCATACAGCCCCGATCGATCGCGAGACCACACTGCCTTGAGCAACAAAAAATTACAATCCGCGATCGATCGCTGAGTTTGCGCCGATCGATCGCGACCTCGCCGATCGATCGCGCCAAACTCGCGATCGATCACTGAAGTCCACTGCCTTCAGCCCTGCAACTCGCGATCGATCGCTGGTGGCGCCGATCGATCGCCGAGCTCTGCATATCCGATTTTTGGGCACTATTCACCCATCTCCTTCCCCAACCCAAACAAACTCATATATTCAAACACCAACCATATCAAATCACTACAAATCTTCAATAAACAACATCATACAACCATAAATTTAACACTCACCAAATAACACCAACTCAACCAAACCCATTTTAAAACCCTTCAAAATCATACCAAACTCAATTAAAATACTTCAAAACTAACAATGAGGTATCCATACCTCTTCGGGATCTCAAATCTCCCAATAGACTCCACAAAACAAGATTTTTGGAAGGATTTCCTTTACCCTTGAGCACCAACTCGAAAATGGACAAGGAAGGGTTTGGGAGGTGTTATTTGGTAAAGTGAAAAGTAAGTATGAGTGTTGTGGGGGTTTGGGGTAATAAAGTGGGTTGGGTTAATTTATTAAAATGCATCCTACAAACCCATGGTGTATAAAACACCCCAACATGATATTTTTAAAAGCATTAATCCAAAATGCACCAAATATCAATTAAACTCATGATTTCCAATTAATTGCTAGCCATGGCAATTAAATCATGCTAATAACAATTTTCCCCAACATGCACAACATACACCCTGAAATGCCCTCCCCGGTCACTCTATCATGTGACTAAGCATTTCCATAAGATTAATAAATCCAACATATAATTAATTACCACCATAATTAATCATATAAACACAATTAATGCTCAAATTGCAATTAATCATTTCGGGGATATCACAGATTGCCACGGTGCTTTGCTTTGGCAAATCCACACATGTACAATCGAAGTTATTGACGAGTACTTTTAATTTTGGAAGGCATCTAAAACTTAATATTTTAGAGGGATTTATAGATCTCATGATTAGTTTGATAATTTAAAATATGTCCACTACATATAGTTGTATACATATCTACATATATGTATAATACAATTATCAATCTAAAACATAAGATAAATCATGCATCAACATACATAATTAAACGTGACATGGTTATAGCCCCTACTAACGATTCTCTCAAGCCAATGAGAAAATCCTAAGAGTCAACCTAAGGTAACTTCACAAGCACCTTCCTTTGGCTCCAATTTGTGAATGGCCTCCTCATCCCGGCACGATGCTCCATCTTCATTGATCACCATCAATAAAATAAACTACACTATTTACAAGATATAGAATTCCTCGATTCACATTCGAGGGGAACATAGGGGAGGGATTACATTTAGAATGAAATAGAGAAGGCACGACACGCAGGTCGTATTATATATTACAAACATCCACAAATCCTATCTAATAGGTCATAGGGCTATAACCACGCACCATGCTCAAACAACACATAAAGCATGCATTAACATTTAATTAATTAAATTCTAAACATTTTAAATTTAATTCTAATTAAAACTGTAAAATAGAATTTCTGAAAAATTATCGTACGCTCGAGACATCACATGCCACGAACTAATTCTACTTAGCTTTGAACCACCATGGTTCGAACCAACATGGACCACGGCTTGACCAATTATGGGCCTAGGGTTCAAAACCCTAGCCGTCATGAGCTAGCCGTCACGAGCCAATGGGTTCAAAACCCTAATTTTTGCGGCGGCTCGGCCCACGCTCGAGCCAGGGTCCGAACCCTAGCCCTTAAGCGGCGGCTGCTCGGCCATGCACGAGCCAATGGGTTCGAAACCCTAGCTCATGCGGCGGCCGTGAGCCATGGTGACTAGGGTTCGAAACCCTAGCCCTTTGGTGGGTCGGCCGTGAGCCATGGTGACTAGGGTTCGAAACCCTAGCCATTTGGTGGCGTCGGCCGTGAGCCATGCATGAGCTAACACCTCGATTTTACGCTTTCGTGTATCGTATACAATTATTCGCCAATTATATCAAATACAATTATACGATGATTTTCACAAACTCAATTTTAACATATCACATATGTTCATACAATTTCAAAGCATGCAATATTAGTTCTAATATGATTAACACAATTTAATCACATAAATCCGATATGAGCCTTGTACACGGCTCTGATACCACTGTTAGCAATCCTTAGAGCATACAACGCAGCGGAATAAAAATTTTGGATTACTAGAACAATGGATCTTTGCATAGGGATTCATATCGGATAAAGGAACATAAGTGATGTGAGAATCATGAAGAGCTTCAAATAGACATACAAGTCCAAAATCAATAGCATGGATCTACATAAAGTTTTGGATCATTATTGTATTCATATTTAGTGATGGTGCTAGTTTGGATTGAATTAGATATTAGTAGGCTTTTATTTACGTTATTGTCATGTTATTTTCGAATTATTGCTAGATGGGCAAACAAAAATGTTGTATTGAGCTTGTTATGAGCCCATTAGGTCATGAAAAGTCAATGGGTCCTATAAATACTTGTATTTAATCATTTTAATGGAGATATACAACAACATTCATTCAAAAAAAGTGGCTCTTTGGCTTGTGGAGAGTTTTCTCTCATGGATCCAAGTGATCCCATTCTTGGACTTATCAAGGAGTATTTCTTGTGGCGTTCGTCATTTGATACCGAGGTTCCTACTTTTCTAAGTAGTGGGTCGAGGTGCGTCATGTTGATACCGAGGTTCCTACTTTTCTAAGTAGTGGGGTCAAGGTGCATGTTGAAACCTTTGTTTCTTGCTTCGTGTTAAGCGATGGGTCGAGGTGCGATTTTACATACCAAGGTTCTTGTCTCAATTGTAGACAACGGGTCGAGGTTCGAATCATATACCGAGGTTCTTGCTTGGATAAGCAACGGGTAGGGGTTAACTTGTTAGTTGAGTCGTTTTGTTCTTTGTGTTGGGTCAAAATCGTTTTTATTTGTCAATTCCGCGTCTTTTGCTTGATTTTTAAGTCCTTGGCAAAACAAGAGTTTGAAATACTATCCTCATGTGTCATTGAATCTTGAGGGTCGTATCATTTGGTATCAGAGCCAGGTTTTTAAAAATCAAGCGCCCTCTTTGAGTCTTCTTGTCGTCATTTTTTTCGCATAATCTTTGTTTCGTCGAGTCTTTGATTCATCCCTTAGTTCGTTTTGTTTGTTATTTATGTTCGTGTCGAAAAAAAAAAGAGTGTCAAAACTCCTTCAAAAAAAAAAGGTGAATTTTAGTCCAAGAAATATGTGATATTTTTAAAATGTATGGAAATGGGTTTTTCAAGAGTTTTGAGTAAGAAAATCTATATCATAAATCTTATTAACTTCAAATAGGATTCTTGATTGATTTTTTTCCTTATTTTGGGCTCTAAATTTCCTAAATTATATATCTTTTCAATCTTATCACATTTTATAATCCCATATCTATTTTTTACTATTCCTTCCATTCTTTGTGTCATTTTTGTCCAAATTTCCAATTATGGTCCTAGAGCTTTGATCTTTTCAATTGTTATCCAACTAGGTCATAAAGTTGCAATTAGATCCCTCAAATTTTTTTCTACAATTTGGTTCCTAAACTTCCAAGTTATAACAATCTCATTCTTTATGTTGGGAGGATAAGATGTGAACATTGAAGCATAAACAAGATTTGAGGACAAATCTTTTTCAAAGAAAGGGAGAATGATGTGAGAATCATGAAGAGCTTCAAATAGACATACAAGTCCAAAATCAAGAGCATGGATCTACATAAAGTTTTGGATCATTATTGTATTCATATTTAGTGATGGTGCTAGTTTGGATTGAATTAGATATTAGTAGGCTTTTATTTAAGTTATTGTCATGTTATTTTCGAATTATTGCTAGTTGGGCAAACAAAAATGTTGTATTGAGCTTGTTATGAGCCCATTAGGTCATGAAAAGTCAATGGGTCCTATAAATACTTGTATTTAATCATTTTAATGGAGATATACAACAACATTCATTCAAAAAAAGTGGCTCTTTGGCTTGTGGAGAGTTTTCTCTCATGGATCCAAGTGATCCCATTCTTGGACTTATCAAGGAGTATTCCTTGTGGCGTTCGTCATTTGATACCGAGGTTCCTACTTTTCTAAGTAGTGGGTCGAGGTGCGTCATGTTGATACCGAGGTTCCTACTTTTCTAAGTAGTGGGGTCAAGGTGCATGTTGAAACCTTTGTTTCTTGCTTCGTGTTAAGCGATGGGTCGATGTGCGATTTTACATACCAAGGTTCTTGTCTCAATTGTAGACAACGGGTCGAGGTTCGAATCATATACCGAGGTTCTTGCTTGGATAAGCAACGGGTAGGGGTTAATTTGTTAGTTGAGTCGTTTTGTTCTTTGTGTTGGGTCAAAATCGTTTTTATTTGTCAATTCCGCGTCTTTTGCTTGATTTTTAAGTCCTTGGCAAAACAAGAGTTTGAAATACTATCCTCATGTGTCATTGAATCTTGAGGGTCGTATCAATAAGAGTCTCACCCTTGTAGCGTGTTTGAAGCAGAATCCTCGTTGTAGCACCACGAGTCACAAACGAAAGTTTGCACCTTCGTCTCTACGGTATCCACACGATCAAATCGAAAGAGATGTTCAAGAACAAGTTGCTAGACTTATTCTTGAACCAAAACTAAACTCTCGGTTCAAAACCGATCAACGACGGACAATCAAGATGAACACCACACGGCGGCGCGGCGGCGGTGATGTTCGGCTCTTGAGAGGCGGCCGAGAGGAGAATATGTAGTCTAGGGTTTTGATATCAAGTTATGATATGAAAGTATGATTAACAATTAATCAAAACCATGTATTTATATTATAAGGCTTTTTAATTAAGTTCAAGACTTTCTTAAAGTCTTATGGGCCCAAACCCATGATTTAATTAAAACCTTTTAATCACTTAATTAAGACTCTTCTTAATTAATTAATTCATCAAATGAATTTAATTTCCCTTATCGATTTAATCTTTTGTGCGACCCGATAGGATCTTGTAATGTTGGCAGTGACATAAAATCTCATTTTATGTCGCAAGCAAGGAGCGGTGTCTAGCAACACATCGAGGCTACCCAAATTACAAGAATGTCAATGACTCGACATAACCTTTAGAACTTGTGATAATATTAACCATGTAGCTTAATCCCTTTGTCCTTTGTGTTTAGATTGAACACGAGTCATGGAATAGTCATACTCGTATATTCAATCTCTATTTCTTGATCCCCAAGTAGAACTAGAATAAACGAATAAGCTTGATATCTCATATCGACTCATTCGAGCATGGCCATGCATTTTAGTTCTCACTTGATCAAGGGCCAAACACATCTCCTGTTATATAGGAGGGACAAATCCTATCTCGATCAGTCAACATCCCTCTACATAATTCGTAGTGTATCCAATAGTCGCCTTTATAGATTACCCTGTTACGGGTAACGTTTGACGATATCAAGATACATAACTCCTTATGTTGGGATCTCTGATGATCACAAGTCGTAAGGATTACATACATTATTATCACTATGAGAATTGCATATGACGATCATATAACTATCCATGTTGCATTCTCATGGTGGGTCTGTCCAGTACATCGTTCTCTAACATGTACCCATATGTTGATTTGATATCTCATATCAATGAACAATTCATCGATCCACACATACTAGTCTCTACGTATTGTCATTATCCCTATTCATGATAATACTTGACTAGGGACATCTTTAAGAATAATACAATATTATTCTAAGGACATTAACATATATATTAATTCACATTGCACAGTTAAAAGAATAATATATAATAATGAATTGCCATTCATAAAATCATAAACATTGTACGTCAAAACAATCATCTAATGATTTGTCTTAGGGCATATCCCAACAAAGGGCACGGGGGTCCTTACAGTTTGTTAGCTATGATGGGCTCCTACTGCCAGTTGGGATTTGATTATGATGTGTCTGCTTCACCGATACAGGTATTGACCTTAAGCTGAGCCGGTCATTTATGAGCACATCCGGAAGGCTCAGGAGTCCGACGAGGAAGTTCAGAGATGGTTGTCATTGGTTCGTCTGGGTCAGTCGTCGAAGTTCACGACGGCTGAGGATGGTTCCTTGAGGTTAGGTGATCGATGGGTGGTTCCGACTACGCCTGAGTTGCATCAGGGAATATTACAGTGGGCTCATTGCAGCAGGATGAGTATCCACCTGGGCGGAAAGAAAATGTATAAGGACTTATGTAGCCAGTTTTGGTGGAGACGAATGAAACAAGACGTCACCACATTCGTCAAGAGATGTCTGATTTGTCAGCAAGTGAAGGCTGAGAGGCAGAGGCCTGGTGGTTAGCTTAGAAGTTTGGAGATACCATAATGGAAGTGGGAGCACGTATCCATGGACTTCGTGACCCACTTACCGAGGACTGTTTCGGGTTTTAATGCCATCTGGGTAGTCGTTGACAGATTGACTAAAGTGGCTCACTTCATTCCATACAGTATGACCTTCACATACTTGAGGATGGCTCAGTTATATGTCAGAGATGTGGTGAGACTGCATGGGATCCTGTTTCGATTGTATCTGATCGGGATCCGCGATTCGCATCTCACTTCTGGGAAGGTCTTCAGTCAGCCCTAGGTACAGAATTGAGATTGAGCACAGCATACCATCCCCAAATGGACGAACAAACCGAGTGTACCATACAGACGCTCGAAGATATGTTACGGGTTTGTGTGTTGGAGTTCGATACTTCGTGGCAGGATTCAGTGGCCTTGGTACCATTTTCTTATAACAATAGCTACCAGACAAGCATACAAATGGCTCCTTTCGAGGCTCTCTACGGTAGATATTGTAGGTCGCCTTTATATTGGGATTTTGTGGACCCTAAATCGGTCGGAGGACCAGAGTTGGTCCAAGAAATGGAAGAAAAAGTAAAGGTGATCAGAAGGAAAATGAAAGCAGCTCAGGACAGACAGGCAGCGTATGCTAATCAACGGCGTCGGCCGTTAAAGTTTCAGTTGGGCGACAGGGTCTTTTTGAAGATCTCACCTTTCAGAGGTGTAGTACGTTTTGGGATGCGGGGGAAGTTATCCCCGAGATATGTTGGGCCGTACGAGATCTTACAACGTATTGGTACTCTGGCATACCGGTTGGCTTTACCGCCCTCTCTGTCCGGTATACACGATGTGTTTCATGTGTCTATGTTGTGGAAGTACGAGCCAGATCCTTCTCATGTGTTGCAACCTTCTGAGGTTCAGATAGAGTCCGATGTTTCCTATGTGGAGCGGCCTATCAGGATTCTGGATCGGGCAGATCGCAGACTACGAAACTAAGTTATTCCTATGGTTAAAGTTCAGTGGGATCGTAGGGGTGTCGAGGAGGCCACATGGGAGACGGAGCGACACATGGCGCAGCACTATCCGAAACTATTTTCTGGTATGTGATTTATGTTTTGTTTCGTTTTGGTAAGTGCATACTGATTTCGAGGACGAAATCTTATAAGTAGGGGAGTATTGTGATATCAAATGATTATGTGTTTTTAAACATTTATTATGTTATTAGGATTATGGTATTAATTCATTGGGTTGAATAATAATATCGGGGAAATGCATTTCAGGGTGCATGTGATATATGTTGGGAATTTGGGTTATGGCATGATTATTTGGGGTGGGTGTTGTTTGTTTTGGTGAAGCATGTTTAATTTGCATACGAAGTATTTTATTGATTTAATACTATAAAATATCATGTGAGGATATTTTAATACATCGTGCTAAATACCGGGACCAAAACATAACACATCACATAACCCATCACCCGACCACCCCCCCCCCCCCCCCCAACCCATGCTGCCACAGCTGCCCCATACCCCCACTTGCCCTCTCATTTCACTCCACCTCCATCACTCCAAACTCTCCCCCCTTTCACCAAAAAAACGTCCAGCAGCAGCTTAGCATGTAGGAGGAGAGATTTGATGATTTGTTGATCAAATTCTTGCAAGAAAAGAGGAGCAAAAGAGGGTGAGGAACCATGTTCTGTTTTGGTTTAAGTTTTGTTTGAATTCATGTTCTTATTGGTGTAAAAAATTGCATGCTAACTTAGGTTTTGTTAAACCTTCGATTTAAGTACATTCATGGTGTTATTATGAAGCTTCTAGCATGTTTACTTGAGCATGATGCATGTTTAATGGGGTGGATTTATTGGTATGAAAAGTAGTGCTCGAAAATCTGGAAAAAAAAATATGATACCCTGTTTTTCAGAGAGCTTGGGTGGGTATGTTTTAGTTGAGAGATTTTGATGCATGTGGGTTTAAGTTTGGGTATAACTTGGATTTGAATACATGCACGGTAGTACCTTGTAGCTCTTAGCATAATTGTTCAAGCATGTTGTATGTCTTATATGTAAGATTGGATGGTATGAATATAGGTGTTGGAGAATTCTGGAAAATCGCGCATGAAACAGAGCGACTGATCGATCGCTGATGAACACCGATCGATCGGTAAAAGCCGTAGCATTTTTGTTAAATTCAAAGTTATCACCGATCGATCGGTGATGATGACCGATTGATCGGTAGTGTCCTGATTTTGAAAAATGTGGAAATTTATTAATTTTGGTATTGGATTATAATGAGGCATCTAATATTGTGTTGTACACTTGTGTAGAGCCATCACAGGTAGCCACACAACGCAGGGGATAAAGCCCTATAACTGAAGATATTTTGGAAAGGTACGTAAGCGACGTACGGGCACCCAACGGTAACATGTATTTTATGTTTGTCCATTTGACACATGATAGATGCAAAGTTGATGTGAGAATCATGAAGAGCTTCAAATAGACATACAAGTCCAAAATCAAGAGCATGGATCTACATAATGTTTTGGATCATTATTGTATTCATATTTAGTGATGGTGCTAGTTTGGATTGAATTAGATATTAGTAGGCTTTTATTTAAGTTATTGTCATGTTATTTTCGAATTATTGCTAGATGGGCAAACAAAAATGTTGTATTGAGCTTGTTATGAGCCCATTAGGTCATGAAAAGTCAATGGGTCCTATAAATACTTGTATGTCTATTTGAAGCTCTTCATGATTCTCACATCAAAAGTTGTGCATTATGAATATGATACATGTTGTTATGCATTGTTGTTGCATATGTATGTTGTGGAATAAATGGTGTGTATTCCACGAGTCAGGGTTATCACAGTGATGATTTTAATGCTTACCGCTTATACCGCTAAAAATGTGGAGCGGGAGGGGGGAGGCTCGCTTGCACATGGAGGCGAGATTTACCATACGAAGCGAGGATAGAAATACCGCTTGTATGAAGAAGCGAGGGAGGGGAGTTCCGCTTGTACTAAAGTTATGAAGCGAGGGGGTTAAAATACACTGATGATAAACTGAATAAGGATTGAAGTAAAGATTTAAGAAGTGAAGTTATGTCATGACATTTATTTAAAGAAACCATAATATCATATATTGATTTGATTATGAGTTATGGTACAGGGACAACCAAAATGGGCGTTTTAAATGCATTGGAATTCAGGAAGTATTTTATATCTATGGTTTATGCATTTACGCTTTACATTCATATCTTGTTGAATATGAATTACTATGTTGTGATATCCCTGAAATGATTATGTGATTTTAATCATTTATTTATATTATGATGATTTAGGGTTAATTCATGGGGTTGAATTAATATGATTGAGGAGTTACATTTCGGGGTGCATGCGACACATGTTGGGATGTTGGGGTTGTGGCATGATCATTTGGAGTGTGTGTTCCACCACTCAACAACCCCCCTTAACCCATGCCCTGCTGCCAGCTGCCAGCTGCTTGCCCATACCCCTTGCCCCATCTCCCACTCCACCTTTCCATAGCTGGAACTCCTCCATCTCTCTCCCATTTTTCGTCCAACATCTGATAAGTGAGAAAAGGATGAGATCCACCATTTTTATTGCTTGGAAAGCTTGCAAAAATCGGAGCGAAAGAGGAGCCTACACAGACAGCTACACAGCGCAGGGGATAGAGTCCCACAACACACTAGATTTTGGAAAGGTACGTAAGCAACGTACGGGCATCCCAACGGTAACATGTAGTTATGTTTGTCTGTTTGACACATGATGAATGCAATGTGATGCATTAAGAGTTGATACATGTTATTATGCATTGTTGTTGCATATTATGCATTGTTGTTGCATATTGTGATGTGGAATAAAGAGGTGTATTCCACGAGTCAGGGGTGATCACAGTGAAGGTTTTAATGCTTACGCTTGACCGCTAAAAATGTAGGGTCTTCCTACCTTAATATCATTTAGTACACATAAATTGGACAGAACATGCATTTATAACCTCTTAAGGGTTCCGGTTGTAGCTTGAGCTAAGGAGATTACAGGCCAAAATAAAGTTTCCAAAAGCTATTTAATTACATTCCCAATAAAGAATGTTAAAGCTATAGATTTACACTACTCCTAGAGTAGAGACTATCAAAATCCTGCATCCTACATTCATCATGCCCCCCTTTAGCTCACTTCCTCAACCCGACCCTAGGCCCTTGGTCCAAAAGTGTACCTACAGGGATAACACATCGTGAGCATACACATATTTACTTAACATTATATAAAAGCATACAATAATGCATAACATCTTAGTTAAGTAAAGGTTATTGGTCGTCCTTCGACTTCCTTGTTATCCCTGACTCTTATTCATATATTAGGGCGTCTTACCCCATTGTATGGCATCTTACCATATCATCATCATCGTGTGGCATCTTACCACATGGGCATCTTACCCAATCATATGGCGTCTTACCATATCATAAACATTGCGTGGCATCTTACCACGGGGGCATCTTACCCACTCGCATACTTTGGGTGGCATCTTACCACGTGGGCGCTTACCCAATCATACACGTCGTATGACCTTATCATAAACTTCATCATCATAGATGTCATCATAAACATCATCATAAACATCATCATAAGCATCATCATCGTAACATCATCATAAGAATCATCATCGTAACATCATCATAAACATCATCATCGTAACATCATCATAAACATCATCATCATAAATATCATCATAACATCATCTTAAACATCATCATAATATGTAAGGGTATGGTTTACCGTCCGATGCTCGTACGTCTCTTACGTACCTTAATTCCAAAAGAAGGAGAAATCGTAGACTTTATCTCCTTGAAGTCGTGGGTACCTGGGACGGTTCTACATAACCATACAAATTGATATTAGAAGCTAAATATAGTCCAATATCCAAAAATCCCACATAATTATCAAAAATCCATTTTTTTACAACTCGCGATCGATCGCTCCCCAGGCGCGATCGATCGCGAGATCGCACTGGACGAGGGACAAAAAATTTTCTTCTTGGCGATCGATCGCCACTTTTGGCGCGATCGATCGCCAGCCTCGCCGATCGATCGCCCAAGAGTGGCGATCGATCGCCAAATGCTACTGGCGGGCACTGGAGGCTCGCCATCGATCGCAAGAACGGGCGATCGATCGCCGAGTGCTGTGCTCCGAAATTTCGCCATTAATGCTCATTTTTCAAGCTCTTCCTCATGCTACCCAAAACCAAACTTCCTCACAACATCAATAACATAACAACCCACTAAAACCCACATAAAACACTTCAAAAAAACATACCCCAACCATAAACAACACATACCCAAACAAACCCACATAAAACATCAAAAACTTAACCCATTTCAACACCAAACATCATAAAACTTATAGGAATGGTTCCATACCTCTTGTAGGCTCCAAATCCTAACAAAGATCACACAAACAAAGTTTTTGTGGAACTTTTCTTCTCCTCTTTTGGTGGAACTCGAAAATGGGTAGGGTTTGGGGTTTGGGAAGTGATTTGGGGATTTTTAATAAAGTGAAAGGTAAAGGGGTTAAAGTGATGGGTAGAGGATTTAAAAAGGGGTTACTTTAACTTAATTAAAAATTGTACCCCAAATTTAACATGATGTATAAAATGCTCCAACATAGTATTTTAAAAGCATTTTACAAAAATGCTCCAAACTTCATCTAAAATCACATCCTCCTCATATTTAATAATTAACACAATTAAATCATGTTAACATCTTAATACCCAACACATAGATCCATCAACACATGATACATCAAATAAACATAATTAATGCCTTACTTGCAATTAATTAATTTCGGGGCATCACATTACTCCCCTACTTACAAGATTTCGTCCTCGAAATTGCATGCACTTACCCAAAAGAAACTAAACATAAATCATACCAGAAAATAGTTCGGGGTAATATGCCGCTCCGTCTCCCACGTAGCCTCCTCGACACCCCGACGATCCCACTGAACTTTGACCATTGGTATAACTTTGCTTCGTAGTCTGCGATCCTCACGATCCAGAATTCTGACTGGTCGTTCAACGTAGGATATATCTGAGTCTAACTGCACTTCAGTAGGCTGTAAAACATGAGACGGGTCTGGCTCATACTTCCGTAGCATAGAAACATGGAAAACATCATGAATCCCAGATAAAGACGGCGGTAGAGCCAATCGGTAAGCCAAAGTGCCGATACGCTGTAATACCTCATACGGTCCAACATACCTCGGGGATAACTTCCCCCGCATACCAAAACGAACAACACCCCTGAAGGGTGAGATTTTCAAGAAGACCTTGTCTCCCACTTGAAATCTAGCGGCCGTCGCCGCTTATTTGCATAGGCTGCTTGCCTATCTTGGGCCGCTTTCATCTTTAAGCGTATCATCTTAATCTTTTCCTCCATGTCCTTAATCATATCCGGTCCTCCAACCGCTTTACTCGTCAAGTCCTCCCAATACAGCGGTGACCTACATCGTCGTCCGTAGAGAGCTTCGAAAGGGGCCATTTGAATGCTCGCCTGGTAGCTGTTATTGTATGAGAACTCTACCAGTGGTATAGATTCTTGCCACGGAGTATCAAACTCCAAAACACATGCCCTCAGCATAACTTCGAGCGTCTGTATAGTACGCTCCGTTTGGCCATCAGTCTGAGGGTGATAAGCTGTACTCAGTCTCACCTCGGTGCCCAAAGCTGTCTGGAGACCCTCCCAGAAATGAGAAGTAAACCTTGGGTCTCTGTCAGACACGATCGAGACTGGAATCCCATGCAACCTCACTACATCCCGTACATATAATTGGGCCATCTTTAGATACGTGAAAGTCATACTGTAAGGGATGAAATGAGCCACCTTCGTCAGCCTATCCACGATCACCCAGATCGCATCAAATCCAGAGGCCGACCTTGGCAAGTGGGTCACGAAGTCCATAGATATATGCTCCCACTTCCACTTAGGTACCTCCAAGCTCTTCAGCTCGCCACCAGGCCTCTGCCTTTCTGCCTTTACTTGTTGGCAGATTAAACATCTCTTAACATAACTGATCACATCATGCTTCATGCTTCTCCACCAGAATTGACCACTTAGGTCCTTGTACATCTTTCTTCCTCCGGGGTGGATACTGAATCGGCTACTATGAGCCCGTTCTAAAATTCCTTTACGTAACTCTGGTGTATCTGGGACTACCCATCGGTTGCCCAGTCTTAGTGAATCATCTTCAGCCACTCTAAACTTTGTTGGCTGACCTCGAAGTGCTATCGATGACCATCTCTGCACTTCATCATCCGACCTCTGGGCTTTCCTGATAGCCTCAAATACATCTGGCTCGGCCAATAAGGTCGACACTCGCACCGGCGACGTGTCTACATCGAAGTCATAGCCCAGATGGCAATAGGAAGTCATCAAAGCTGATAAACACATAACATCCTCAGCAGTGCTCTTCACCTTCCGACTTAAGGCGTCTGCTATCAAATTTGCTTTACCAGGATGGTACTCAATTTCACAGTCATAAACCTTGAGCAAATCCATCCATCTTCTTTGGCGCATATTTAGTTCAGCATGGGTGAATAGAAATTTTAGGCTCTTATGGCTCCGTAAAGATGGTAAACGTAGTACCATAAAGATAATGACGCCAAATCTTCAAGGCGAAAATGATAGCCGCCAGTTCCAGATCATGGACTGGGTACCTGGTCTCATGAGGCTTCAACTGTCTCGAAGCATAGGCTACCACTTGTCTGTCTTGCATCAATACGCAGCCCAAACCCTGCAATGATGCATCCGTGTACAAGGCAAACCTCTTATCCTCAGACGGAATCACCAATACTGGCGCTGTCGTCAAACGACGTTTCAATTCTTGGAAGCTTTCCTCACAAGCTTCGGACCAAAAGAATGGGACTCCTTTTTGAGCCAGCTGTGTCAATGGCTTAGCGATCTTAGAAAATCCCTCGACAAAACGTCGGTAATAACCTGCTAAGCCAAGAAAACTCCGTATCTCGGGTACAGAAGTGGGTGCTGCCCACTCCATCACAGCTTCAATCTTCCTGGGATCCACAGATATCCCTTGGCTAGATATGACATGGCCTAGGAATACCACGCTGTCCAACCAGAACTCGCACTTGCTAAGCTTTGCATACAACTGATGATCCCTGAGGATCTGAAGTACTGTCCTCAAGTGCCGTACATGATCTTCTTCGGTCCGAGAGTAGATGAGTATATCGTCAATGAAGACTATGACGAATTGGTCCAAAAATGGCTGGAACACCTTGTTCATCAAACTCATGAAAACAAGCCGGGGCATTTGTCACCCCAAAAGGCATGACTAGGAATTCATAGTGCCCATACCTAGTCCTAAAGGCTGTCTTCTGAACATCCTCTTCTCTTACTCGAATCTGATGGTACCCCGACCTCAGATCGATCTTACTGTAGAGCCTCGTACCCTGCAACTGATCGAACCAATCATCGATCCTCGGGAGTGGGTACTTATTCTTCACTGTAGCTTTGTTCAGTTGTCTGTAATCGATGCACAAACGCATCGAACCATCTTTCTTCTTCACAAATAAAACTGGTGCTCCCCAGGGCGATACGCTAGGGCGTATATAGCCTTTATCAAGGAGCTCTTGCAACTGAATCTTTAATTCCCTTAGCTCCGCTGGTGCCATCCTATAAGGGGCACGAGAAATGGCAGACGTCCCCGGTAATAATTCAATCCCAAACTCGACCTCTCTCGTCGATGGGAATCCGGGAATCTCCTCCGGAAAGACATCGGGAAATTCCGCCACTACGGGCACATCCTCAACTTTTACTTCTTCTTTCTTTTCCGTAACATCAACGGCATATATGAGATATCCTGTGTGGCCTCTTTCCAATAACTGTGCCATCTTGACAGCAGATATCAATGGAATCTTTGAGCGAGAACCATCCCCATAGAACGTCCATGGAATTCCCATATCGGATTTGAACCGTACTGTCCTCTGCCTGCAGTTCACAACTGCCTGATACCTATTCAGAACGTCGATGCCCAGAATGCAGTCAAAATCTGACATTCCCAGAACAATCAAATCTGATCTTAGTTCTTTATCCTCAAAATAAATGAGGCCATTGTAGACGATCCGATCAGTAATCATACTTCTTCCAGCGGGGGTCGAGACTATAAGAGGCGTGGGCGACGGAGAAGTGCATATGTGGTGTCTTTCCACAAAACTTGTTGACACAAAAGAGTGTGACGCACCTGTGTCGATTAAAATAAAAGCAGGGTGCGTAAATAAAAGACACGTACCCGCTATAACCTCCTCCGGAGCCGCTGAAGCTTGCTCCCTTGTCAATGCATAGACTTGTCCTTGAGGTGGCCCCATGGGCTGACCTCCATGCTGACGCGGCACAAATGGGGGTCTGTGTTGTGCTGTCCTATCCGCAGGCCTCCCCGCAGAACCTTGTTGACTTCCCCTGTTGGGACACTGTCTAGCAAAGTGGCCCTTGTCGCCACAAACATAGCACCCTACACATTCTTTCGTCAGATGTGGTTGCCCACAAAGAGTGCATTGGATCCTCCCGGATCTGTCTCCCTGAGACTGCCCCCTTCCAGATAGGGCATCACCCCTACGGTTCCCCTTCCATCTATTGTCAGACCTCTTACCACTGAACCTTGACGCCGATGAGTTCCCCCTTGACTTGAACTGATCACTCTTTGGCTTCAAATTATCCGGAGTGGATTTCTGAGAGGGTGCCGACGGTGGTACAACATCAGGGTATGCACCCACTCCTAGTTCGGCCAGCTCGGCCCGTGAGAGTGCATCATCAAAACAAGTAGGGCCATAAGTGATCACCCTATCGTATAGCTCCGGCCTCAAACCTTTCATGAAATTCCTCATCTTTGCTTGCGTGCTCGTGGCAATGTGAGGCACATATCTGAGCAAGGAGCAAAACTGAAGAGCATAATCTGACACTGACATATTACCTTGCTTGAGGTGAGTGAATTCATCTTCCTTAGCCTGTCGTGATGCAGCCGAGAAATAACGGTTCAGAAAGCGAGTTCGAAACATTTTCCAGTTAACTTCATGACCTTGAGCCTCTTGCTCTACCACAGTGGTCTTCCACCACATTAGCGCCTTCTTGGCCAACTGGAACTCTGCTAACCGTATCCATGCTGTCTTCGCACATGGGGCTGCCACAAAGATCTGCTCTATTCTTTCTAACCATTCCTCAGCTCGTTCCCCAGTTTCGGTTCCTTCAAAGGTTGGGGGTCGGTAAGCGAGAAACTGAGTTAAGCTTAGCTCCCCTGGCAATAACTGTTGTTCGGCCGGCTCATCATCAAAAGCTGGCGGGGGTAGGGGATTCGTACGCCCCGCACTTGCATTGACGCTCACTGCGTCACCTACCTCCACGTTTGTTGCCATACTGCAACACAAGGGTTAACAACAAGATCCAAAAGCAGTTCGTATAATACTTCGTTAGATAAACAAAACATGTTAGCATAACATCATATACTTCATATGCAACTTATGCACAAAACATGCTCGAAGGTAAGCACCTAGCTAACTTATTGCTAAGGCTACCCTTCACTCATTCCCGGGTTATCTAACCACTGCTCTGATACCACTAATGTAGGGTCTTCCTACCTTAATATCATTTAGTACACATAAATTGGATAGAACATGCATTTATAACCTCTTAAGGGTTCCGGTTGTAGCTTGAGCTAAGGAGATTACAGGACAAAATAAAGTTTCCAAAAGCTATTTAATTACATTCCCAATAAAGAATGTTAAAGCTATAGATTTACACTACTCCTAGAGTAGAGACTATCAAAATCCTGCATCCTACATTCATCATGCCCCCCTTTAGCTCACTTCCTCAACCCGACCCTAGGCCCTTGGTCCAAAAGTGTACCTACAGGGATAACACATCGTGAGCATACACATATTTACTTAACATTATATAAAAGCATACAATAATGCATAACATCTTAGTTAAGTAAAGGTTATTGGTCGTCCTTCGACTTCCTTGTTATCCCTGACTCTTATTCATATATTAGGGCGTCTTACCCCATTGTATGGCATCTTACCATATCATCATCATCGTGTGGCATCTTACCACGTGGGCATCTTACCCAATCATATGGCGTCTTACCATATCATAAACATTGCGTGGCATCTTACCCACTCGCATACTTTGGGTGGCATCTTACCACGTGGGCGTCTTACCCAATCATACACGTCGTATGACCTTATCATAAACTTCATCATCATAGATGTCATCATAAACATCATCATAAACATCATCATAAGCATCATCATCGTAACATCATCATAAACATCATCATCGTAACATCATCATAAGCATCATCATCATAAATATCATCATAGACATCATCATCATAACATCATCTTAAACATCATCATAATATGTAAGGGTATGGTTTACCGTCCAATGCTCGTACGTCTCTTACGTACCTTAATTCCAAAAGAAGGAGAAATCGTAGACTTTATCTCCTTGAAGTCGTGGGTACCTGGGACGGTTCTACATAACCATACAAATTGATATTAGAAGCTAAATATAGTCCAATATCCAAAAATCCCACATAATTATCAAAAATCCATTTTTTTACAACTCGCGATCGATCGCTGCCCAGGCGCGATCGATCGCGAGATCGCACTGGACGAGGGACAAAAATTTTCTTCTTGGCGATCGATCGCCACTTTTGGCGCGATCGATCGCCAGCCTCGCCGATCGATCGCCCAAGAGTGGCGATCGATCGCCAAATGCTACTGGCGGGCACTGGAGGCTCGCCATCGATCGCCAAGAACGGGCGATCGATCGCCGAGTGCCGTGCTCCGAAATTTCGCCATTAATGCTCATTTTTCAAGCTCTTCCTCATGCTACCCAAAACCAAACTTCCTCACAACATCAATAACATAACAACCCACTAAAACCCACATAAAACATTTCAAAAAAACATACCCCAACCATAAACAACACATACCCAAACAAACCCACATAAAACATCAAAAACTTAACCCATTTCAACACCAAACATCATAAAACTTATAGGAATGGTTCCATACCTCTTGTAGGCTCCAAATCCTAACAAAGATCACACAAACAAAGTTTTTGTGGAACTTTCTTCTCCTCTTTTGGTGGAACTCGAAAATGGGTAGGGTTTGGGGTTTGGGAAGTGATTTGGGGATTTTTCATAAAGTGAAAGGTAAAGGGGTTAAAGTGATGGGTAGAGGATTTAAAAAGGGGTTACTTTAACTTAATTAAAATTGTACCCCAAACTTAACATGATGTATAAAATGCTCCAACATAGTATTTTAAAAGCATTTTACAAAAATGCTCCAAACTTCATCTAAAATCACATCCTCCTCATATTTAATAATTAACACAATTAAATCATGTTAACATCTTAATACCCAACACATAGATCCATCAACACATGATACATCAAATAAACATAATTAATGCCTTACTTGCAATTAATTAATTTCGGGGCATCACAAAAAATGTGGAGCGGGAGGGGGGAGGCTCGCTTGCACATGAAGGCGGGGTATACCTTACTAAGCGATGATGAGATACCGCTAGTATGAAGAAGCGAGGATGAGATACCGCTTGTTTTGAGATTGTAAAGCGAAGAAGCATTAAAATAACTGATGATGACTGACTCAAGAAAAAGAGATGATATGTCATGACATTTATTGGTGAAGCCATATATTCATATAGTGTTTTGATTATGAATTGTGGTACAGGGACAACCAATGGGCATTGTAAATGCGATGGAAATACAGGAAGTGCTTTGTATTTTATGATTATGCATTTACGTCTTACATTCATATTTTGTGGTATATGAATTATGTTATGCTCATGTGTTGGGGGTTGTCTTTGTAGGTGCCTTTGATGATGAGAACCAGGGTCGGGGGGTTGAAAAGCTGAGCTGTAAGGAGTGCTACAGGATTAGCATGTTAGAGAAAATTTTTGTATAGCTTCTACATGTGGTAGAGTAAGACTATGGTGTAGTACCTTTTGTAGGAATTTGTGAAGTTCCTTTTGAAACTTTTGGTACTGTATCTCATAAGCTCAGGTTAATCAACACGGCTTATTACTCTGATTTATTCATATGAATGTTTAGTTCTCTTAATCGCACCTTTTAGTATGTTTGAGATATCGGGGTCTCACATTTAGTTGTATCAGAGCAGTGGTTAGATAACCAGGGAAGAGTGAAGGGTAGCCTTTAGAGACAAGTTGATTAGGTATTCATTGTTGGGCATGTTATGCATGTGATGCATATTTTTGTATAAGTGTTATACTAACATGCTTTGAATATAATACTCTTGTTATCTAACGGCTTATATTATGAACTGCTTTTGGTATTGTTGTTAACTCTTGTGTTGCAGCATAGCGGCTATTAACCCGGAGAACCTCAATGAAGAGGTAGGGGATATGGGCAGTATGAATGCTAGTGTTGCTCATATGAATCCTTTACCGCCACCTGCTGTAGGAGTGGAGCCCGGTGCACAGATGTTAGTACCATGAGAGCTCAGTTTGACACAGTTTCTTAACTTCCGTCCACCCATGTTTGAGGGGACCGAGTCTGGAGAAGGGGCCGAAGAGTGGCTAGAACGGATAGAACAGATACTTGTGACTGCGCCATGTGCACATACCGCATGGCTGAGGTTAGCCGAGTTTCAGATGGCGAAGAAGCCTTCTATGTGGTGGAAGACCACTGTGATGGAGCTGAGGGCTCAGGGTATGGTAGTAGACTGGACTGTATTCAGGACCCGGTTTCTTAACCGGTATTTTTCTGCAGCTGCCAGACAAGTAAAGGAGGACGAGTTCACTAATTTGAAGCAGGGCAACATGTCAGTTTCAGACTTTGCTTTGCAGTATTCCTCACTGTTGAGGTATGTCCCCCATATCGCTGTGAGCAGCCATGCGAAGATGAGGCATTTCCTGAAGGGACTGAGGCCAGAATTGTTTGATCGGGTTGTTTCCAACAACCCCAGCTCTTTTGATTACGCCCTGACTAGGGCAGAGCTGGCAGAGATTGCAGTGGGAGCATATAAGGATGCTGTACCCCCTTTCGTACCACCACAGAGGCCTGCTACTGATAGCTTGAAACCACGAGGGGATCAGTTCAAGGCTCGTGGAGCCTCATCATCTTCCAAATTTAGTGGGAAGAAATCTCAGAGTCAGAAGCAGAGTAATCGAGGACCTACACAGGGGAGTAAGGCAGGAGGGGACAGGTGTGACCGCTGTGGAGGATTTCACTTGTCACATGACTGCCGAGGCTGTTATGTTTGTGGCAAGGTGGGCCACTTAGCTCGGAACTGCCCCAATCGGGCAAGTCAGGCAGACTCGGGGCCAAATAGGCCAAGATTTGACGCTAGGATGGCACCACCGAGACAACAGTTTGCGCCTCGACCGCAGGGAGGTCAGGCGGCGGGACCGCCGCAGGGTCAGGTGTATGCACTGACTAGGGAGCAGGCTGAGGCAGCCCCGGAGGAGGTCATTGCTGGTACGTGTCATTTATTTACGTACCCTGCATTTATTTTGATAGATACAAGTGCTTCTCATTCTTTTGTATCTGTTGCTTTTGTGGAGAGACACCGTTTGTGCTCGTCTCTGTTACCCACGCCTCTCATGGTCTCGACACCCATGGGAAAGCATGTGATTGCGGACCGACTGTTATCTGATTGCCTCATTTATTTTGAGGGCAATGATCTGAGGGCCGATCTGATTCAGTTAGAGATGACAGATTTTGACTGCATTATCGGCATTGACGTGTTGAGCAGATACCGAGCTGTGGTAGACTGCCGACAGAGGATGGTACGTTTTCTATCTGATCAGGGGTTCCAGTGGACTTTTTATGGGGACGGCTCTCGTCCAAGGATTCCAGTGATCTCAGCGGTTAAGATGTCACGGTTATTGGAACGTGGCCACACTGGGTACCTTATTTATGCCATGGATGCATCAGACGAAAAGGAAGTGAGAGCCGAGGACATTCCAGTTGTGGCGGAATTCGTTGATGTCTTCCCAGATGAGATTCCAGGGTTTCCGCCTGTCAGGGATGTTGAGTTCGCCATTGAGCTGCTGCCAGGGACTTCTGCTATTTCTCGTGCCCCGTACAGGATGGCACCGGCAGAACTGAGGGAGCTGAAAGTGCAGTTACAGGAGCTCCTTGACAAGGGATACATTCGCCCTAGTGTATCGCCTTGGGGTGCACCAGTCTTGTTCGTGAAAAAGAAGGATGGTTCAATGCGTCTGTGCATTGACTACATGCAACTGAACAAGGCCACAGTGAAGAACAGGTATCCACTTCCGAGGATTCATGATCTGTTCGATCAGCTTCAGGGTACAGAGGTGTACTCGAAGATAGACTTGAGTTCAGGCTATCATCAGGTACGGGTTAGAGCTGGCGATGTCCAAAAGACGGCTTTTAGAACTCGGTATGGGCACTACGAGTTCTTAGTGATGCCATTCGGAGTGACAAATGCACCTGCAGTTTTTATGAGCCTGATGAACAGAGTATTTCAGGAGTACCTCGATCAGTTTGTGATCGTATTCATTGATGACATCCTTGTCTATTCAAGGAGTGAGGAGGATCATGCCGATCATCTGAGGATAGTGCTCCAGATCCTCAGAGATCATCAGTTGTACGCCAAAGTCAGCAAGTGTGAGTTTTGGCTGAGCAGTGTATCATTTTTGGGCCATATCATATCACGAGAGGGGATATCAGTAGACCCAAGGAAGATAGAGGCAGTTATGGATTGGTCTGCCCCTACTTCAGTCAGTGAAATTCGAAGTTTTCTTGGTCTGGCTGGCTATTACCGACGTTTCGTCGAGGGTTTCTCAAAGATCTCCAAGCCACTTACACAGCTGACTCAGAAGGGAGTTCCATTCCTTTGGTCGGAAACTTGTGAGCAGAGCTTCCAGGAGTTGAAGCACAGATTGACTTCAGCGCCATTTTTGGTGATTCCCAGGGAGAACAAAGGGTTCGTTCTCTATACCGACGCATCACTTCAGGGTTTAGGATGCGTGCTGATGCAGGATAAGCACGTTGTGGCTTACGCTTTGAGATAATTGAAGCCACATGAGACGAGGTATCCGGTCCATGATCTGGAGCTAGCAGCTATAGTGTTCGCCTTGAAGATATGGCGACACTACTTATACGGTACCTCATTCACCATCTTCACTGATCATTAAAGCCTGAAGTTCTTGTTTACACAGGCTGAGCTGAACATGAGGAAGAGGAGATGGATGGATCTGCTGAAGGATTATGATTGTGAAATCCTATACCATCCCGGGAAAGCAAACTTGACAGCCGACGCTTTGAGTCGGAAGATGAGGAGCACAGCAGAGGATGCCATGTGTCTATCAGCTATGTTGGGCTCCTACTGCCATTTGGGATTTGATTATGATGTGTCTACTTCACCAGTACAGGTTTTGACCTTGTTAGCTGAGCCTGTTATTTATGATCGCATCAGGAAGGCTCAGGGTACCGATGCAGAGGTTCAGAGATGGATGTCAGTGGTTCATTCAGGTCAGCCATCGAGATTCAAAGTGGCTGAGGACGGTTCTCTGAGACTTGGCGACAGATGGGTGGTTCCAGATACACCCGAGTTGCGTCAGGGTATATTACAGCGAGCTCATTGCAGCAGGATGAGTGGCCACCCGGGCGGGAAGAAGATGTATAAGGATCTACGCAGCCAGTTCTGGTGGAGGCGTATGAAACAAGATGTCACCTCATTCGTCAAGAGATGTTTGATCTGTCAACAGGTGAAGGCTGAGAGGCAGAGGCTTGGAGGTGAACTAAGGAGCTTTGAGATACCACAGTGGAAGTGGGAGCACATATCCATGGACTTCGTGACCCACTTACCAAGGACTGTTTCGGGTTTCGATGCTATATGGGTAGTCGTCGACAGATTGACTAAGAGTGCTCATTTCATTCCCTACTGTATGACCTTCACGTACTTGAGGATAGCACAGTTATATATCAGAGATGTGGTGAGACTGCACGGGATCCCTGTTTCGATAGTGTCCGATCGAGATCCGCGGTTCACATCTCACTTCTGGGAGGGTCTGCAGACAGCTCTAGGTATGGAGTTGAGGCTGAGCACAGCCTATCACCCTCAGACGGACGGACAAACTGAGCGTACGATACAGACGCTCGAAGATATGTTGAGAGCTTGTGTGCTAGAGTTCGACACTTCATGGCAGGACTCGATAGCCTTGGTGGAGTTCTCTTACAACAACAGCTACCAGGCAAGTATACAGATGGCTCCTTTCGAGGCCCTCTATGGTAGGCGTTGTAGGTCACCCTTGTGTTGGGATGACATGGACCGTAAGTCGGTTGGAGGACCAGAGTTGGTTCAGGAAATGGAAGAGAAAGTTAAGGTTATCAGAAGAAAGAAGAAGGCAGCTCAGGACAGACAGACAGCATATGCCAATCAGCGGCGTAGACCGTTGGAGTTTCAGTTAGGCAACAGAGTCTTTCTGAAAATCTCGCCTTTCAGAGGTATAGTACGGTTTGGTATGCGGGGGAAGTTGTCTCCTAGATACGTGGGGCCGTATGAGATTTTACAGCGTGTTGGTACTCTGGCGTACCGTTTGGCCTTACCGCCTTCTCTGTCTGGTATACACGATGTATTCCATGTGTCTATGCTGAGGAAGTATGAGCCGGATCCTTCACATGTGTTGCAGCCTTCAGAGGTGCAGATTGAGTCCGAAGTTTCCTATGTGGAGCGACCTATCAGGATTTTGGATAGGGCAGATCGCAGACTGAGAAACAAGTTATTCCTATGGTCAAAGTTCAGTGGGATCGTAGGGGTGTCGAGGAGGCCACTTGGATACGGAGAGACACATGGTGCAGCACTATCCAGAACTGTTTTCTGGTATGTGATTTATGTTTTATTTATATTGGGTGAGTGCATGCTGATTTCGAGGGCGAAATCTTATAAGTATGGGAGTATTGTGATATCCCCGAAATGATTATTTGATTTTAATCATTTATTTATATTATGATGATTTAGTGTTAATTCATGGGGTTGAATTAATATGATTGAGGAGTTACATTTCGGGGTGCATGCGACACATGTTGGGATGTTGGGGTTGTGGCATGATTATTTTGAGTGTGTGTTATTTGTTTTGGTAAAAGCATATTTAAATGGGAATTGAAGTATTTTATTGAGAAAATACTATAAAATATCATGTGAGGATATTTTAATACATCGTGCTAAATACCGGGACCAAAACATAACACATCACTTAACCCACCACTCAACCACCCCCCTTAACCCATGCCCTGCTGCCAGCTGCCAGCTGCTTGCCCATACCCCTTGCCCCATCTCCCACTCCACCTTTCCATAGCTGGAACTCCTCCATCTCTCTCCCATTTTTCGTCCAACATCTGATAAGTGAGAAAAGGAGGAGATCCACCATTTTTATTGCTTGGAAAGCTTGCAAAAATCGGAGCAAAAGAGGAGCCTTCACAGACAGCTACACAGCGCAGGGGATTGAGTCCCACAACACACTACATTTTGGAAAGGTACGTAAGCGACGTACGGGCATCCCGACGGTAACATGTACTTATGTTTGTCTGTTTGACACATGATGAATGCAATGTGATGCATTAAGAGTTGATACATGTTATTATGCATTGTTGTTGCATATTATGCATTGTTGTTGCATATTGTGATGTGGAATAAAGAGGTGTATTCCACGAGTCAGGGGTGATCACAGTGAAGGTTTTAATGCTTACGCTTGACCGCTAAAAATGTGGAGCGGGAGGGGGGAGGCTCGCTTGCACATGGAGGCGGGGTATACCTTACTAAGCCATGATGAGATACCGCTAGTATGAAGAAGCAAGGATGAGATACCGCTTGTTTTGAGATTGTAAAGCGAAGAAGCATTAAAATAACTGATGATGACTGACTCAAGAAAAAGAGATGATATGTCATGACATTTATTGGTGAAGCCATATATTCATATAGTGTTTTGATTATGAATTGTGGTACAGGGACAACCAATGGGCATTGTAAATGCGATGGAAATACAGGAAGTGCTTTGTATTTTATGATTATGCATTTACGTCTTACATTCATATTTTGTGGTATATGAATTATGTTATGCTCATGTGTTGGGGGTTGTCTTTGTAGGTGCTTTTGATGATGAGAACCAGGGTCGGGGTTGAAAAGCTGAGCTGCAAGGAGTGCTACAGGATTAGCATGTTAGAGAAAAATTTTGTATTGCTTCTACATGTGGTAGAGTAAGACTATGGTGTAGTACCTTTTGTAGGAATTTGTGAAGTTCGTTTTGAAACTTTTGGTACTGTATCTCATAAGCTCAGGTTAATCAACACGGCTTATTACTCTGATTGATTCATATGAATGTTTAGTTCTCTTAATCGCACCTTTTAGTTTGTTTGAGATATCAGGGCCTCACATATGTGCTCATGTGTTGGGGGTTGTCTTTGTAGGTGCTTTTGACATGGAGAATCAGGGTCGGGGTTGATACACTGAGCTGTAAGGAGTGCTACAGGATTAGCAGAATAGAAATTACTGTTGTATAGCTTCTACAAAGTGTAGGGTAAAGCTATAGTTTAGTACCCTTTGTTAGGAATATGTATAATTCCTTTTTGAACTTTTGGTACTGTAATCTCTTAAGCTCAGGATTATCAACACGGCCTAATACTCTGATTTATGAATGATTAGTTCTCTTAATTGCACATTAGAATCTTGTTTTGATAACGGAGTCTTCCAGAAACTTGAGTAACAAAATTAACGAAGCAGCGATCGATCGGTGATTTAGGCGATCGATCGCCTGAGGCTACTGGAGGGAAGCAATTGATCGCTATAAAGTGGCATCAATCGCCTCAAGCGGTTTGCTGAAAAAAAATAAACGAAGTGACCGATCTGTATAAAAGGGGCAATCGATCGCCAAGGTCCAAATTTTTGGAAATTAAGTCTTTTACCATGTTTAAATGATTGGAACCTAGTTATTAGCCTCCAAGACCCCATAACTCGATTGGGGATCACCTCTTAGATTAAGAATTCCATACTTTAGAATATTTTAGGTTTTTAGAAGATTTTTCATTCAAGTTTTGTCAAGAACAACGCGAAGAACGGATCCGGAATTATGCTAGGCTAAACTCTTAGATTCTTGGTTGAAGAGATACTTGCTTTTGGATTTGAATCTCTTGTGAGAATTTTGGTTTGTTTATTGAATTTAATTTCGATTTCAATTCTGTTTCTTGGTATCGATTTCAATGATTATTGTGTTTGATTATTAGATTGATCACCTAGTATTCACATGCATAATCGATAGCTAATTAAGAAGCAACTAAGATTAATAATTATCGGCTGTAGGTGTTATTGAATTCTTAGGAGAAACGATTGGGTAATCAATCATTAACAGTTGTAGTTTCTATTGATTAGATTTATCGAACTCACTAGTTTTAAAATCTATCATTGATTTAATCATTAACGGCTGTAGTTTTGATTAGAGATTTGATAAGGGTCGGATTGAATGCTGTTTTCTCTTTGAATACGATTAAGGTGGGTAGGAATTCAATTTCCAATCGATGAATAATTGAAAGAATTCGAATGTTAGTGATTTGATGATCAAGAGAGAATTTTCCAAAAGTAAAGTTGACCGAAAACCAAGAATCGCTTCACTCTCATAAGTTTCAACCGTTTTAGTTAATCTCGTTAATTAGTTTAATTCTTAAAATTTGCTTAGTAGCAATCACTCAACTCAAAACCCCCCTTTTTACTATTCGTTTTTAAATTGACACGAAAAAAATAATACCTTCCCTGTGGGATCGATCCCTACTCTCGCTACTACATACTTTTGCTATTAACTTGAGAAGGGTTAATTTGGGCGTACGCGATAAGCGCTACCAAATTTTGGCGTCGTTGCCGGGGAAGGCATTGGTATAATTTCGTGTTAATTTTTTTTATTTTATTTTAGTTGTTATCCCGCACTACTACTGTGGTTTGTTGATGAGTACAGGTGAACCCTCTGATCACGAAGAGAATTTTTACTACGATCCTGAGATCGAGAGGACACTACATTGGAGAAGAAGAGAAGCAAGGTTACTTGAGGAAGAAGAGAGGAACATGATGACTGTGAATCAAAGCTTGAGGCAGTTGGCGAATCCTAACTTGGATCAACAACCTCTCTGCATCACTTTCCCTGCCCTCGCGAATAACGTAAATTTTGAACTCAAATCTGGTTTAATTCACTTATTGCCATCTTTTCATGGTCTTGCAGGAGAAAACCCACACAAGCATTTAATGGAATTCCACGTGGTGTGCACTACTATGAAGCCGACCGGAATCACCGATGATCAAATAAAGTTAAGAGCCTTTCCATTTTCTCTAAAGGACGCTGCAAAGGACTGGCTATTCTACTACTATCCGGATCGATCACCACGTGGACGGACTTACAAAGAGTAGTATTTTCCTGCTTCAAGGGCGACTAACATAAGGAAGGAGATCTACGGCATGAAGCAGTTCCACGAGGAGTCACTGCATGAGTACTGGGAACGATTCAAGAAGTTGTGTGCAAGTTGTCCACAACATCAGATAAGTGAACATCTGCTGATTCAATATTTCTATGAAGGTTTGCTTTCTGATGACAGGAACTTGGTGGATGCGGCAAGTCGAGGAGCTTTCATTAACAAGACAGCGGAGGAGGCAAGGAACTTAATAGCTAACATGGCGGACAACTCCCAACAATTTGGACATGTTCACCATGGACAACCGCCAAGAAAAGAGGTAAATGTATCCAATTTGGAACAACAACTGATTGATCTAACTTTTCTTGTGTGTAATCTTACAGGAGGCAACGTGTGGAAGATGAAGCCATGTGGAATCTGTCTAGCTGTGAACCATCCCACTGATGCATGTCCCTCATTACAAGAGACAGCCATTGAGCACGTGAATGCAGCGGGAGGATTCCCAAGACCACCACAAAGGGGCTATGACAATCCCTCAAGCAATTACAGTCAAGGGTGGAGGGACCATCCGAACCAAGGATATGGCAACCCACAGATGCACCAACCTCCACCCTACAGACCGCCATATCAGCGACCTCCACCACCGCCAGTGCACCCTCCTTCTGTCAGGTTAGAAACTATTGTTAAAGTTATTGCTGAAAATAGCTTGCAATTTCAACAGGAGACGAGGGGCGAGCATCCAAAGCTTGACTACGCAAATGGGACAACTGGCAACTTATCTCAACAAGATTGAAGCAAGAATCTCAAATGGACTACCTTCACAACCGGAGGTGAACCCCAGGGAGAATGTGAGCGCTATCACTGTGAATGTGAGTGGAGATATAGCTGAAGAAGAGGTGGTACTGACGCCACCCAATAAGAAGAGAAGACGGAGAAGGAGAAAGAAGTTGAAGAACACATGCAAGAGGAGGTACCACGAGGTAAGTTCCCCAACTTTTCTGAATATAAAAGTGAACCCCCATTCCCCCTTGCATTGAAGATGAATTTGAAGGACAAGGGTCTCAAGAGGCTCTACGAGATGTCCCCACGCTGTCATGGAAAAGATCCACTCAAGGAAGCAAGAAAGATGATAAGTACAAGGAACGCGAAGGGCAGCCCAAGGTCGAGCTAGGTGAGAATGTTTCGGCGGACATCCAAAGAAGCATCCCCACTAAATGCAAGGACCCTGGTATGTTTTCCATCCCATGTATGATTAATGCTAATAGGATTGAGAAGGCTATGCTTGATTTAGGATCTTCTACAAATGTCATGCCTTACTCAATCTATTCTCAAATAAAACCGGGACTTTTAAAAAGAAATGACACTGTGATTCATTTAGCTGATAAGTCCACGGTCATACCTAGGGGGATAATAGAGGACGTAATCGTGCATGTAGAGAACTTGGTTTTCCCAGCCGATTTCTATGTCTTAGACATGGAAAATGGTGATCCATCTAGTCTAATCCTTTTAGGGAGGCCATTCTTGAAAACATCAAAATCAGTAATCGATATGAATAGCGGTATGATAACATTGGAGTCTAATGGTAAAGTTGCAAACTTCAACATCTATGAACCCATTAAGACCCTTGAGCATTCTAGTTACGCTATTGGCCTACATGATGATTATGATTCAGATTTTGATAATGATGAGTTGTGGGAAATGGGAAAGGCTACTGATGGCCTTGACGACAAGAGAGGTATGGATTCTAACTTAGTGCATATTGTTCATACTATTGCTGTGTTATCCACTCACGATACTGCTGACCCTCTTATTTCTGACTTGCAGGATCGTACCGTTGGGAAGAAGCACCCTTCGGATCGACCATGTCAATCAAGTGACGAAGGAGCAAAGACTGGGGACGACCACTCAAAGAGAAACAAGCCGAAATACCGAGGAGTGAAGAAGATATTGAGGTGGTTAAGGAAGGATAGAGCAACACTGCATCAACCACCTAGATAGAGGACTGGTGTCGGGCCACCGACGTTAAACAGAGGCGCTGCTTGTGAGGCAACCCAAGGGGAGTTAGTTTCCCTTTTACCTTTTTAGTTTTATTAATTTTTAGTTTAAACTTTTCTCTTTTCTTGTATTTTTGCCTTACATTGGGGACAATGCAAGATTTAAATATGGGAAGGATTAGTGGTGTGTTATTGTTTTTCTTATTTCAAAAATACAAAAAAATCGAAAATTTGAAAATTTTGAGCTCATAGTTAGTAATGAACACATGCTTAGAATCACTAGCCCATGATGAAACCTAATTTATATCATGCATGCTTTTGAACATAGGTGAATTGTTAACCTTGGAACACTTTGAACTCTAATGCAAAATTTTACTTCAACTTAGTAAGTTGAATATTTTGAGCACGATTTTGTCATGACTAGTGAAGTGTGCATAGCTTAGTGAAGATTGTGTGAATTTTGTGATAGTCTTAAGAAGTCTCTAATACATGCTAGAACTTAACTACATGCTCTTTGAGGCGTATGTCTAGACTACTTGCGAACATGAAAGTGATATAGGCGATCTTTGACGTGTTTGTGCCTTTCAAGCCTACCATGTAAACAAAATCAATCTCTAGTACCTTTTTTGAGCTTTAATGTAAAAGAATGTGTGACATCCCCGAAATGGTTAATTGCTATTTGGCTTTAATTGTGTTTACATGATTAATTATGTGGTAATTGATTATGTTTTGGAATTTATTTACCTTTTGGAAATGCATGGTCATGTGGATAGGGTGACCCGGGGGTTGCATTTCAGGGTGCATGTGGTGCATGTTGGGTAAATATTATGGGAAGCATGATTTATTTGCATTGGTTAGCAATTTATGAGGAATCATGTGTTAATTGATATTTGGTGCATTATGAGTAAATGCTTTGACAAATATCATGTTGGGATGTTTTATACACCATGAAATTGTTGGTATGCATTTTAATTAAAACCCACCTCTTATATACCCAAACCCCACCTTTATCATCCATCACTTTACCTTTACCAAAAAAATCAAATCCACAAACCCTTCCCCTCCAAATTTTCGAGCTCAAGCCTTGGGTGGAAGAGGAACCTTTCAAAAATCTTGATTTGTGGAGCATTTGGGTGATTTGAGGTCCCCAAGAGGTATGGATACCTCATTATTGCTTTTTGTAAGGTTTTATTTGAGTTTGGGTTGATTTTGAAGGGTTTTAAAATGGGTTTTGTTGGGTTGTTGTGAGTTTGTTTAAAGGTTGGATTTATACTTGTTTTGAAGTATGTTTTGGTGGTTCATGTTGATATTTATGTTGTTGGTTGGTTGGTTTGAGTATTGGGATGGATTGGAAGGTTTTGGTATGCAAAAATGGTGAAAAATCGCGAGTCTGTGCGAGGCGATCGACCGCCTGAAATGGGGCGATCGATCGCCGCAAGGCAGTACCAAAATTTCGGGTTAGGCGATCGATCGCCTGTTATGAGGCGACCGATCGCCGAGAGGCAGTAGGTTTTTCAAAGGATTGGCGATCGATCGCCATGTTTGGGGCGACCGATCGCCGTAGTGCAAATTTTGAGGCGATCGATCGCCTGGGTGAAGCGATCGATCGCCGCCTGTGGAATTTTGGAAAATGGTTTATTTTGTCAAATTTTTGGTATTTGGCTATTATTTGGCTTCTAATATGGGGTTGTGTGATTGTGTAGAACCATCCCAGGTAGCAACACAACCGAGGAATTGAAGCCGGACCAATTCCACTTTTGGAAAGGTACGTAGTGGACGTACGGGCACCCAACGGTAACATGTATTTTATATACTCATTGATTATGCATTGTGGATGCGGGTATATATGTGGTATTGCATTGTGGATGCATATACATGTTGATTTATGCCATATGTGGTATTGCATTGTGGATGCATATACATGGTAATTGATGCATATTGATGATAGATGCATATTATGGTTATTGGATGCACATCCCATGAGTCGTGGTCATCCTTTGATGATTTTAATGCTTGCCGCTTTTTGTTTTGGTTCCGCTAAATGTGAAGCGAGGGGTGGGAGCGCCGCATGTCACATTTGAGCGTGGTTATCATATGGGGCGAGGAAAGGGTATTTGCCGCTCAACGAGAGGCGAGGGGTGGGAGTCCCGCAGTCCGTTGAAGCGAGGTTATCCTATGCCGCTCATATGTAAATAAGCGAAGGGCATTAAAATACACTGTGATGGACAGAGTAGGGAATGGTGACCAATATTTGGTACTGTTGAGATGGTATATGATGTCATGATATGTTTTGGCCATTAAAAATAATCTGTTGATTATACTCATGAGTTATGGTACAGGGACAACCAAACGGGAAGCGTTTGAAATGCATGGGGAAAACAGGAAGTGTTTTATATTGATTATGCATTTACGCTTTATCTTCATATTGTGTTGAATATGAATGATTATTATTGCTCATGTTTGGGGGTTGTCCTTGTAGGTACCTTTTTGGCATGATAGAAGGGCTTGAACGGGTTGAGACAGTGAGCTTCAAGAGCATCTTTGGTAGATGAAAGGACAGGATTCTTTTGTATAGTGCCTACTCTAGGAGTAGCGTAAAACTATAGTGAACACATTCATTGATTGGAATGTAATTAATCCTCTTTGGTAGTCCTTTATTTTGGCATGTAAATGCTTAAGCTCATAGACTCCACTTGTTTATTATACTCTGATCATTGTTATTAGCTCTATTATGCCTTAATTCCGCACTTAAGGATTATGGTCCTTACATTAGTGGTATCAGAGCAGTGGTTAGAGAACCCGGGAACGAGTGAAGGGTAGCCTTAGCATGTTTGGCTAGGTGCTTACATTTAGAGCATGTTTATGCATGTGGTGCATATTGATGTATATCCTGTTATACTAACATGCTTATATCACTCCTGTTATCTAACGACATGATATATATTGCTTTGGATTGTTGTTAACATTTGTGTTACAGCATGGCTGCTAATGAGGAAGTCGGAGATGTTGGGAGTGTGAATGCGAGTATCGGACAGGCTAATCCTCTACCTCCACCGGCTGTAGGGAATGGAACCAGTGGTCCAGTTATTGCTACCGGGTGAGATTAGCTTGACTCAGTTTCTGTCTTATCATCCGCCCCGGTTTGAGGGGACAGAGTCCGGAGAAGAAGCTGAAGAGTGGCTGGAAAGACTTGAGCAGATCTTTGTATCGGCTCCTTGTGCTGTTACTGCTTGGATGAGGCTGGCGGAGTTTCAGTTAGCCAAGAAACCTCTGATGTGGTGGAGGAGCACAGTGATGGAAATGAGAGCACTGGGTGCTGTGATTGACTGGACTCTCTTCAGGACTAGATTTCTGAATCGGTACTTCTCCGCGGCAGCAAGACAGACAAAGGAGGATGAATTTACAAGTCTGAGGCAGGGGAACATGACAGTGGCAGACTATGCCACACGGTACTCTTCGTTGTTGAGATACGTCCCCCACATTGCCACCAGTGGACACGCTAAGATGAGGAATTTCATGAAAGGGTTGCGATCGGAGCTCTATGACCGGGTTATCACTAATAACCCAACTTCTTTTGATGATGCTCTCACAAGAGCGGAGCTTGCTGAGCTAGGAGTGGGAGCTTACGCTATGCCACCACCAGTACCGCAGCAGAGGCAGACTAGTGACAGTTTGAGGCCTCGGGGTGAGCCATTTAAGCCCCGTGGTGCCTCTTCATCTTCAAGGTATGGTGGAAAGAAACACTTTGGACAGAAGCAGGATAACAAGAAGGGTAATTGGTCGGCCAATAGAGGATCTTCACAAGGGGATAGGCCGGGAGAGCCGAGGTGCAACAACTGTGGAGGGCCACATTCTTCAAACAAGTGTCCTGCATGTTATGTCTGTGGCAAGATGGGCCACATTGCTCGGTATTGCCCCGCACGGGGAGGACAGTCAGAGTATCAGGGCAGCAGACCAAGGTTTGAGGACAGGACAGTGCAGCAGAGGCAAGCAGTTTGGCCTCGTCCATCGGGAGGTCAGACAATGGGACCACCCCAGGGACAGGTGTACGCACTGACCAGGGAGCAGGCTCAGGCAGCTCCGGAGGAGGTGATTGCCGGTACGTGCCATTTATTTACGTACCCTGCTTTTATTTTGATAGATACAGGTGCCTCCCATTCTTTTGTGTCTGTGGGATTCGTGGAGAGACACCATATGCGCACGTCTTCTTTACCCACGCCTCTCCTTGTCTCGACACCCACTGGAAGGAATGTTGTTGCTGATCAGTTTATGGCATACTGCCTCATTTATTTTGAGGGCAACGAGTTGAGATCAGACTTGATTGTGCTGGGTATGTCAGACTTCGACTGCATCTTGGGTATTGATGTTCTGAACAAATATCAGGCAGTGGTAGATTGCCGGCAGAGAACAGTGAAGTTCAGACCTGAGTTGGGCAGTCAGTGGACTTTCTATGGCAACGGTTCTCGTGCGAAGATTCCGTTGATTTCAGCAATCAAGATGACTCAGTTGTTGGAACGTGGGCACACGGGCTATCTCATTTATGCCGTGGACACGTCTGGGAAGAGTAAAGAACTCAGAGTTGAGGATGTACCAGTAGTGGCAGAATTTGCTGATGTATTTCCAGAAGAGATCCCAGGATTTCCACCGGCCAGGGAAGTTGAATTTGGGATCGAGTTGTTGCCAGGGACATCCGCTATCTCTCGTGCACCTTATAGGATGGCACCGGCGGAGTTGAGAGAGTTGAAAGAGCAGTTGCAGGATCTCTTGGACAAGGGATATATACGCCCGAGCGTGTCGCCATGGGGCGCACCAGTTCTCTTTGTGAAGAAGAAGGACGGTTCGATGCGGTTGTGTATCGATTACCGGCAACTGAATAAGGCTACAGTGAAGAACAAGTATCCTCTTCCAGGGATAGATGACTTGTTTGATCAGTTGCAGGGTACCAGGGTGTATAGCAAGATTGATTTGAGATCCGGGTATCATCAGATTCGGGTCAGAGAGGAAGATGTGCAGAAGACAGCATTCCGGACCCGATATGGACATTATGAGTTCTTAGTGATGCCGTTCGGTGTGACGAATGCTCCAGCAGTCTTCATGAGTCTGATGAACAGAGTGTTTCAGCAGTATCTTGATCAGTTCGTCATCGTGTTTATTGACGACATTCTTATCTACTCCCGGAGCGAGGAAGATCATGTGAAACACTTGAGGACAGTGCTTCAGATTCTCAGAGAGCATCAGATGTATGCTAAGCTCAGTAAGTGTGAGTTTTGGCTGAGCAGTGTAGTGTTTCTGGGGCATGTCATTTCGAGCAGCGGGATATCAGTGGACCCCAAGAAGATTGAGGCTGTGATGGAGTGGGCTGCCCCCACTTCTGTGCCTGAGATCCGGAGTTTTCTTGGTTTGGCCGGGTATTATCGGCGCTTTGTTGAGGGCTTTTCGAAGATTGCCAAGCCGCTGACTCAGTTGACTCAGAAGGGTGTGCCTTTCTTTTGGTCAGAAGCTTGTGAGGAGAGCTTCCAGGAGTTGAAGCACCGGTTGACGACGGCGCCAGTGTTAGTGATCCCGACGGAGAACTCCAGATTTGTTCTGTATACTGATGCATCACTGCAGGGCCTTGGATGTGTTCTGATGCAAGATAAGCATGTGGTAGCTTATGCATCGAGGCAGTTGAAGCCGCATGAGACCAGATATCCAGTTCATGACTTGGAATTGGCGGCTATCATCTTCGCCCTGAAGATCTGGAGACATTATTTGTATGGTACTTCATTCACCATATACACGGACCACAAGAGCCTCAAATTTTTATTCACTCAGGCGGAGCTGAACATGAGGCAGAGGAGATGGATGGACCTACTCAAGGACTATGACTGTGAGATAGAGTACCATCCCGGGAAAGCCAATTTGACAGCGGACGCCTTGAGCCGGAAAGTGAGGAGTTCTGCTGAGGACGTCATCCATTTGTCGGCTATGATGACCTCCTATTGCCATCTCGGCTATGATTTTGATATAGATGCATCACCAGTGTATGTCTCTACCTTATTAGCTGAGCCAGATATTTATGAGAACATCAGGAGAGCTCAGAGATCAGATGCTGAGGTTCAGAGATGGTTGTCTATAGTGCATCTTGGTCAGCCGACGAAGTTCAGAGTGGCCGACGACGGATCTTTGAGATTGGGTAACCGCTGGGTAGTTCCGAGTACGCCGGAGTTGCGTAAGGGAATCTTGGAGCGAGCTCACAGTAGCAGACTTAGCATCCACCCAGGCGGGAAGAAGATGTACAGAGATCTGCGTGGTCAGTTTTGGTGGAAGAGAATGAAGTCTGATGTCGTCGCTTTTGTGAAGAGGTGTCTGATCTGCCAGCAGGTTAAGGCAGAGAGGCAGAGACCTGGCGGCGAATTGAGGAGCTTGGAGATACCGAAGTGGAAGTGGGAGCACATTTCCATGGACTTCGTGACTCATTTGCCGAGGAGTGCTTCAGGCTTCGATGCTATTTGGGTGATTGTGGACAGATTGACCAAGGTAGCCCACTTTATCCCCTATAGCATGACCTTTACATTCTTGAGGATGGCGCAGTTGTATATTAGAGATGTGGTGAGATTGCATGGGATCCCCGTTTCTATTGTGTCAGATCGAGATCCGCGATTCACATCTCATTTTTGGGAAGGTCTTCAGTCAGCCTTGGGAACTGAAGTCAGATTGAGTACTGCTTATCATCCTCAGACGGATGGTCAGACCGAGCGCACTATTCAGACGCTCGAGGACATGTTAAGAGCTTGTGTTTTGGAGTTCGATGCCTCTTGGCAGGAGTCAGTGCCTTTGGTAGAGTTTTCGTATAACAATAGCTACCAGGCGAGTATTCAGATGGCTCCGTTTGAAGCTCTTTATGGCAGACGATGTAGATCACCCTTATGTTGGGATGATTTGGACAGTAGACCAGTCGGAGGGCCTGAGTTGATCCGGGAAATGGAAGAGAAGATAAAGATTATAAGGCAGAAAATGAAAGCGGCCCAAGACAGACAGGCAGCTTATGCAAATAAACGGCGGAGACCGTTGGAATTTCAGTTGGGAGCTAAGGTCTTTTTGAAGATCTCGCCTTTCAGAGGCGTTGTGCGATTTGGGATGCGCGGGAAACTGTCTCCGAGGTATGTTGGACCGTACGAGATCTTACAGCGCATCGGCACCTTAGCTTACCGACTGGCTTTGCCGCCTTCTTTATCTGGGATACATGATGTGTTTCATGTATCGATGCTGCGAAAGTATGAGCCGGATCCGTCTCACGTGTTACAGCCTTCCGAAGTTCAGTTGGAATCCGATGTGTCTTATGTGGAATGGCCTGTCAGAATTCTGGATCGAGCAGACCGTAGACTTCGGAATAAAGTGATACCGATGATCAAGGTTCAGTGGAATCGCAGGGGTGTCGAGGAGGCTACGTGGGAGACGGAGCGGCATATGGTGCAGCACTACCCGGAACTATTCTCTGGTATGAGTTTATGTTTAGTTTCTGTTGGGGTAAGTGCATGTGATTTCGAGGACGAAATCTTATAAGTAGGGGAGTATTAGTGACATCCCCGAAATGGTTAATTGCTATTTGGCTTTAAATGTGTTTACATGATTAATTATGTGGTAATTGATTATGTTTTGGAATTTATTTACCTTTTGGAAATGCATGGTCATGTGGATAGGGTGACCCGGGGGTTGCATTTCAGGGTGCATGTGGTGCATGTTGGGTAAATATTATGGGAAGCATTATTTATTTGCATTGGTTAGCAATTTATGAGGAATCATGTGTTAATTGATATTTGGTGCATTATGAGTAAATGCTTTGAAAAATATCATGTTGGGATGTTTTATACACCATGAAATTGTTGGTATGCATTTTAATTAAAACCCACCTCTTATATACCCAAACCCCACCTTTATCATCCATCACTTTACCTTTACCAAAAAAATCAAATCCACAAACCCTTCCCCTCCAAATTTTCGAGCTCAAGCCTTGGGTGGAAGAGGAACCTTTCAAAAATCTTGATTTGTGGAGCATTTGGGTGATTTGAGGTCCCCAAGAGGTATGGATACCTCATTATTGCTTTTTGTAAGGTTTTATTTGAGTTTGGGTTGATTTTGAAGGGTTTTAAAATGGGTTTTGTTGGGTTGTTGTGGGTTTGTTTAAAGGTTGGATTTATACTTGTTTTGAAGTATGTTTTGGTGGTTCATGTTGATATTTATGTTGTTGGTTGGTTGGTTTGAGTATTGGGATGGATTGGAAGGTTTTGGTATGCAAAAATGGTGAAAAATCGCGAGTCTGTGCGAGGCGATCGACCGCCTGAAATGGGGCGATCGATCGCCGCAAGGCAGTACCAAAATTTCGGGTTAGGCGATCGATCGCCTGTTATGAGGCGACCGATCGCCGAGAGGCAGTAGGTTTTTCAAAGGATTGGCGATCGATCGCCATGTTTGGGGCGACCGATCGCCGTAGTGCAAATTTTGAGGCGATCGATCGCCTGGGTGAAGCGATCGATCGCCGCCTGTGGAATTTTGGAAAATGGTTTATTTTGTCAAATTTTTGGTATTTGGCTATTATTTGGCTTCTAATATGGGGTTGTGTGATTGTGTAGAACCATCCCAGGTAGCAACACAACCGAGGAATTGAAGCCGGACCAATTCCACTTTTGGAAAGGTACGTAGTGGACGTACGGGCACCCAACGGTAACATGTATTTTATATACTCATTGATTATGCATTGTGGATGCGGGTATATATGTGGTATTGCATTGTGGATGCATATACATGTTGATTTATGCCATATGTGGTATTGCATTGTGGATGCATATACATGGTAATTGATGCATATTGATGATAGATGCATATTATGGTTATTGGATGCACATCCCATGAGTCGTGGTCATCCTTTGATGATTTTAATGCTTGCCGCTTTTTGTTTTGGTTCCGCTAAATGTGAAGCGAGGGGTGGGAGCGCCGCATGTCACATTTGAGCGTGGTTATCATATGGGGCGAGGAAAGGGTATTTGCCGCTCAACGAGAGGCGAGGGGTGGGAGTCCCGCAGTCCGTTGAAGCGAGGTTATCCTATGCCGCTCATATGTAAATAAGCGAGGGGCATTAAAATACACTGTGATGGACAGACTAGGGAATGGTGACCAATATTTGGTACTGTTGAGATGGTATATGATGTCATGACATGTTTTGGCCATTAAAAATAATCTGTTGATTATACTCATGAGTTATGGTACAGGGACAACCAAACGGGAAGCGTTTGAAATGCATGGGGAAAACAGGAAGTGTTTTATATTGATTATGCATTTACGCTTTATCTTCATATTGTGTTGAATATGAATGATTATTATTGCTCATGTTTGGGGGTTGTCCTTGTAGGTACCTTTTTGGCATGATAGAAGGGCTTGAACGGGTTGAGACAGTGAGCTTCAAGAGCATCTTTGGTAGATGAAAGGACAGGATTCTTTTGTATAGTGCCTACTCTAGGAGTAGCGTAAAACTATAGTGAACACATTCATTGATTGGAATGTAATTAATCCTCTTTGGTAGTCCTTTATTTTGGCATGTAAATGCTTAAGCTCATAGACTCCACTTGTTTATTATACTCTGATCATTGTTATTAGCTCTATTATGCCTTAATTCCGCACTTAAGGATTAGGGTCCTTACATAATGGTAGTATGCTAAGCATACTAAAGACCCCCATTCAACATTCCTTGACTAGCTTATCATCCTATCCTTTTAGCCTAAATATGCTTTTAATCCATACCTTTTAAGGGAGTATGATGTATTTCATTCACATGCACTTGGGAATTCATTGAATTATATTTGTGAACTTTATTGTCAAAAGAATGAAATACATGAAAGAAAAGGAATGCCTTGAGAAATTTGATAAAAGTATGACTCCAAGGGGAGCCAAGGCACACAAAAGAAGAAAAAAATGTTGAAATAAACCTTGAAAAATGAACAATGTTTGAAAAATTCATGCAAGAAGAGAAGTTTTAGTGTGCATTTCATCATACTCTCTTGTTTGATATATCTTTATCCTTTCTTTCATAAGCCAATACCTAGGCCAAGCTACAAGCTAATAAAGACCTACTTGATTTATGTTTGCAAAGTGGCTAAGATAGTGGAGAAGAGTGTGCAAGTGAGCTTATACTTGTGTTAGTGTATGACTTGAACTATTATGGATTTGCATATTTTGGATCTATAATTTGTACACAACACTTGTTTATGACCACACACACACGTTCACTACTTTGTTGAGTATGAAATGTTTAGGGATTGAACTTGTTCCACTGTTAACTTTTCACCTCCTTTCATTACTGTGCATGTTAAAATTGTTGAGGCATTAAAGTGAGGACAAGTTGCTTTGTTATGAATCTATGAGCTAACCAAAAATATTGTAGTTTTATTTGATAACTCGAGGTCGAGTAAAGAGTAAGTATGGGGGAGTTTGATGTGACTAGAAATAGACACATCTTTAGCGCTTAATTGTCTACGATTTGGTAGGTTTTGATGGATAATTTGATACATATGCTACCTAATCGTATATTTGTGTAATTGTAGGTACAATCGACGAAAACGAGCTAAAAATGATGTGTAAAGACCAAGAAAAGACATGGACATGACAAGGACTCGAAATTGATCAAGAAAATGGCAAAAACGTAATTTTAAAGGAAGAGATCGATTGCCATGATGTGATGTCCGAGAATAATTAATAATTTTTATTGGATTTAATTATGGTGCTTATATGAAATATCGAGATTTAATTCTTGAGTATCGGATTTTGGAACGGAGTTGGGATAAATGATTCCAGGATTTAATTTATATTGTTAATTTAATTCAAGGAGAATATTCAAATCTTGGGAATTATATTTTGGTCCGGGTGGAATAAATAATTCCGGGTCGAACTTGTGATGCAAATTGATTATGTCATTTTAAGAAAATAATATAATAAATGGAGATGAGGTATTATATTAGTAAAGTAAATTGATTAACTGGACACTCTCTTCTCTCCCCCTCATTGTCGATCAAGAAACCATTTCCCCTACTCTCTCGTCTCTCGCTCGCGCTGAAGAACTCGACATTCTCGAAGATTTTCGCGAAAATTATTTCAAGGAATTCGTGTGGGTAATCTTCTCTTATCACTTAATCGTTCTTCCCCATGAACCATCTTTTTATTTGGATCGATTTTAGTTGTTATTTTGGGGAAAATCAAGATCGATTTTTGTGGTTTTAGGATGGGAGTTTTCAACTCATTTTTGATCGATTTCTTCTAGGTTTGTAAATGATATCTTGCTTCATTTACGGATTATTCATTTTCCTTGCATTTTGAATTGTTCCCTGCTCGATTTCACGTCTGATTTGGGGAAGTTTTAGGGGCCATCGGTTTTGTCATTTTGGATCCGAAAATCTGCCAATTTTTGGTCCAAAACCCTTGTTGTTAAATGTTCAAAATTTATGGTATCTTAGCTCGAATTCTTGCTGCATTTTTTGACTGGAAATCTGCTGCTTTAAGTCTATAATCTTGCTGCTGCATAAGTTCGAATTTCTTGCTGCTTTGACGAATTAATCATGTTGTTTGGGTTCGCATGCTATTCTGTTTCGAATTTTGGGCTGTCTTGGGTTAAAAATCTGGTTGTGTTGGCTCGATTGTTCTTGCTTTGGGTCGAAGATTTCCCCTACTTTTTGGCTTGATTGTTGCTTCTTGTTGAACTCGAAAATCTGTTGCTAGGCTGTGCAATTTTCTGAGGTTTTAGTTGATATGCATGCTGCCATATTCATTTTCTGCAGATTGTGATAAGGATTTGTTTGGTAATGGATGGAGTATGTGTGTGCGGTGATGGCTAAACAATTGGGGCTTTTATGGCTGAGTTTTAGGGCTATTGTGGGCTTGAAAATCATGCTCATTGGGTGTTTGATTAAATGTTTGGATGGTGTTTTAGTGATGGTTTAAGACTTGTACAATTAGTGATTTTCACCTTCACTTTCCAATTTGAAGTTTTTTAGTGTCTTTAATGGGTGTTTGGGATTGGGATAAGATGATTCACCCTTTTAAGATTTCAGCATGTCCCTCCCTCGTATTCTTATTATAGAAAGTCCATTTGCTCATGTGTACTATTAATGGTTCCTAGTTTAAATGAAGTCTAGTTTTTAAATGATGAATAATGTTAGATAAATCATACGAAATAGATTCGAGATGGCATGATAAAGTATTTTAGACATTTGCATCGGATTAATGAGCTACTTCATCGAGTTAAATGATTTATATGTATAAATATTTAATTGATATTGAATTCCTGGCATATCGATGGATGATGGTTATGTCCAATATTCTTTGGGGAGTATTGAAACTAGTAGATTATGATTTTGCTTCGGCAAGGGGAATTTACATCTTGCTTATGTGAAAAATCATATATGAATGTTGAATACTCATTGTATTATTGATTTATTGATGTTGAATTGAGATTGGACTACTGACCTGATGTAGAGCCTCCACGAACCGCTGAACAAAGGGAGTATCTTGACTTGGATTGTGATTATAAGGTACGTGGTGACGTACGAGCAGGTATACCTAGTATTTAAACATTCATATACACATGTATTTAGAATATGATATTTCAAGTTAAGTGTTTGAGTTTGATAATTGAGTTTAATATACGAGGTATGGTGGATACGTAGTCGTACGTGATCCGAGGATATGAGTAAAGAAAAGAATATATGTATATATATGGTATGAGAGACACGTAGTGGTACGTGATCCGAGTATACTAGTTGAGTATTGATGCCTTGAGCATGAGCTATATGAGAAAGTGTCGAGAATGAGATAGAGGGATAAACATGTTTGCATTGATGTGGAATTATTTATGATTGAGCATAAATAATAGATTGTTGTTGTATTGAATTCATAGTGTTGTTGAATATCATATTTTTAGTGACGATATTAAACTTGACGTTATGAAAGTGTGTGAGCTTGAAACAGGAACAGTGCGTGGAAGCTATACAAATTCGGAATTGTACAGGGAGTATATTTTATGAGTTTTGAATAATCTAAATTGTTGCATTACAATTTTGTATATTGATTTGTGATTGAATATTGAGTTGGAGTATGCTCACCCTGTGTGGGGGCTGTTTCTGTTGAAACAGGTATGACATTGGTTCTGAAGTAAGTCCGACATATTGGAGTGGAGTACTACCAGGGGCATGGTATCAGTATTGGTAAATGAGAGAATGTGTTATATGCGAGTAAATTAATATTCATTATTCATCGCTCGTCTGTGAGCCATTTAATACATGTATATGGACTGTATAATGGTGTTGGGAGTCCACCTTTATACCTTTTTAGTTTTGTGCTTTCCCTGGCTGGGAATTTACTTATGGTTTTGATTACCTTTTTGCATTGTGTTTTTCCCTGGTCGGGAGTTATTTTTAGTGATGTGTTTTATTTTCGGATAGCCCGATTTATGGGGAGACTCTGCCCAAATTTTTATAAAAACCCACAATGTAAAAGTGGTGCAATGGGTGATGATAATTGGTGAAATATTTGAGTCTCATTCTTGTAGAAGTAATCGTATCATGTTAATATTTATGTCATGGGGGATATGTGAAGCCTGAAGTGATTCTGTTTAAAGAATGGGAAAAGAAAATGAAAAAAATTTATACATATACGGCGTCATAAATGAACTAATGTCGTCTTTAAGTGTTGGGGCCTTACACATGAAGAGGAGGTCGATCGCCCTTGGACAGAAACTTGAGCAACAAAATTAACGAAGCAGCGATCGATCGGTGATTCTAGGCGATCGATCGCCTGAGGCTACTGGAGGGAATCGATCGATCGCTATAAAGTGGCGATCGATCGCCTCAAGCGTTTTGCTGAAAAAAATAAATGAAGCGATCGATTGGTATAAAAGGGGCGATCGATCGGTATAAAAGGGGCGATCGATCGCCAAAGAGTCCGAAGTTTTGGAAATTAAGTCTTTTACCATGTTTAAAAGATTGTAACCTAGTTATTAGCCTCCAAGACCCCATAACTCGATTGGGGATCACCTCTTAGATTAAAAATTCCATACTTTAGAATATTTTAGGTTTTTAGAAGATTTTTCTTTCAAGTTTTGTCAAGAACAACGCGAAGAACGGATCCGGAATCGACAAGCCGGAATCTTGATTCGTCTTAGTAATTTCTTTTCCTTTGTTTATTTAATGTTTTCAAATAAGTTTTTGTTATTTTTAGATTCAATTATGCTAGGCTAAACTCTTAGATTCTTGGTTGAAGGGATACTTGCTTTTGGATTTGAATCTCTTGTGAGAATTTTGGTTTGTTTATTGAATTTAATTTCGATTTCAATTCTGTTTCTTGGTATCGATTTCAATGATTATTGTGTTTGATTATTAGATTGATCACCTAGTATTCACATGCATAATCGATAGCTAATTAAGAAGCAACTAAGATTAATAATTATCGGATGTAGGTGTTATTGAATTCTTAGGAGAAACGATTGGGTAATCAATCATTAACGGCTGTAGTTTCTATTGATTAGATTTATCGAACTCACTAGTTTTGAAATCTATCATTGATTTAATCAATAACGGCTGTAGTTTTGATTAGAGATTTGATAAGGGTGGGATTGAATGCTGTTTTCTCTTTGACTACGATTAAGGTGGGTAGGAATTCAATTTCCAATCGATGAATACTTGAAAGAATTCGAATGTTAGTGATTTGATGATCAAGAGAGAATTTTCCAAAAGTAAAGTTGACCGAAAACCAAGAATCGCTTCACTCTCATAAGTTTCAACCGTTTTAGTTAATCTCGTTAATTAGTTTAATTCTTAAAATTTGCTTAGTAGTAATCACTCAACTCAAAACCCCCCTTTTTATTATTCGTTTTTAAATTGACACGAAAAAAATACTACCTTCCCTGTGGGATCGATCCCTACTCTCGCTACTACATACTTTTGCTATTAACTTGAGAAGGGTTAATTTGGGCGTACGCGATAAGCGCTACCAGCCCATACCCAATTTATTAATTAAATCCATACATCTAATACTTATAGTTAAGACTCTTCTTAATTAATTAATTTATCCAATGAATTATATCTCCCTTTATCGATTTAATATTTTGTGTGACCGGTAAGATCTTGCAATGTTGCAGCGACATAATCTAATTTTACGTCACAAGCAATGAGCGGTATCTAGCAACACATCAAGGCTACCCAAATTACAAGAATGTCATTGACTCGACATAACCTACGGAATGTGATAATATTAACCATGCAACTTAATCCCTTTGTCCAATGTGTTTAGATTGAACATGAGTCATGGAATAGTCATACTCATATAGTCAATCTTTTATTTCTTGATCCCCAAGTAGAACTAGAATAAACTAATAAGCTCGATATCACATATCGACTCATTCGAGCATGGCCATGCATTTTAGTTTTACTCGATCAAGGGCCCAAACACTTCTCCTGTTATATAGGAGGGACAAATCCTTTCTTGATCACTCAACATCCCTCCACATAATTCGTGGTGTATCCAATGATTGTCTTTATAGTTTACCCTGTTACAGGTAACGTTTGACAATATCAAGATACGTGACTCATTATGTTGGGATCTCTGGTGATCTCAAGTCGTAAGGATTACATACATTAATATCACTATGAGAATTGCTTATGACGTTCATATAACTATCCATGTAGCATTCTCATGGTGGGTCTGTCCAGTACATCGCTCTCTAACATGTACCCATGTGTTGATTTGATATCTCATATCTATGAACAATTCATCAATCAAAACATACTAGTCTCATTGCATTATCATTATCCCGATTCATGATAATACTTGACTAGGGACAATCTCTAAGAACAATACAATGTTATTCTAAGGACATTAACTTATATACTAATTCATATTACACTGATACACGAATAATATATAATAATGAATTGCCATTAACAAAATCATAATATATTATATGTCATAAACATCATCTAATGAGTTGTCTTAGGGCATATCCCAACAAAAATTTGACTAAAATCTACATGCAAGAAGAATTTTGAAGTGCTACTAGGCATAGCCTATATAAAGCTAAGCTCAATACCTACAACATTGGAGAATACATGGAAGTGAAATTGATTTTACAATTGGGAGAAAAAATTACAACAAAGAAAAGATGCAACAAAGAAAATCTGTTTGACTATACCTACGTATTTGGACCGTATCTCATTGAATACTTGGTCAAATGAAGAACTTCATTATATAAAAGTTTACGTAAACAACCTGGTATACAACTTTGATTCTTTGGCCGAAGTCAGATTCGGAGTGTAAGGTTGTCGAAATGGGGCTGCAAGACAGTTGGATGCATGATTGATAAAAGTCAAGAGTGGTTGCTCTTTGAATAAAATATTATCCCACCTTGTAATTTTCTTCCCTCATTTTGCCTATAAATAGAGATGGGTATTGATGTATTGCGATATCCCTCATTCTAAGAAATAAAACTTTGTTTCATAATTTTTCTCTCTTTATTCTCTTTTTCTCCACTTAAGAAAATATTTTCTTATGTTTAGTTTATATTCCAAGTTCTTCAATTCCATCATGAAGAACTAATTTCTACAAGTTGAGATGAAAAGGTGAAGCTCTTGGTATGGTAATAAAGTTAATAAAAAAAATATAAATCCATGTTTTTATTATATACTTTGTGTTATATTTATGTTCTTGTTTAATTGTTGTTACACCCTACTTATAAGTTGAGGTTTTAATTTATTATTATCTTTAGCATATTAAATTCTTGGTACCATATAGACGTTGCACGATTACGTTGGCAGTTCTATTGTGGAAACCTTGATTTATTATTGATTATTAGATATGATAAATGAAACACCATTTGAAAGTGGGAGTTTTACATTATTGTTGTTTTTTTTTATTCAATTTCTGGTACCACTTAAATGTTAGCTAGGTGTTTACCAGCCGTTTAAAGTGGTTACCATATTATTGTGTTATATATGTTTTATGTTATTTTATACACGACTTATATGTGGGAGTTTTGATTTATTGTTGCTTATTTATTTATAATCTATCATGTTTGGTACCACTTAAATGTTTGCTAGGTGTTTACCAGCCGTTTAAAGTGGTTACCTTGATTTGTTGTTTACATAATAATAGCACAATAAATACTTAACAATATTTATAAGTTGGTGTATATAATATAAGTGATATAATAATAAGTATATTGGAACCGTTTATGGATTTCAATAATTTTAAAAAACATTAATTTATTAAAAATACCAAGAGTGGATCCTTTAATCTCAACTACTTTTATCAAATTTGAATATTTCAATTTCTAGGAAGAAACCACACATTCAACCATCTTCTAAATTTCATCACTTACATTAATTTATGGATATGTGACTTACTTTATCTTCCATGAGGATACGATACTCGGACTTCTGTTTTATACTACTTGCAGACAACCTGCACTTGGGTGTGCAACATTAAAGTTGTGGCAACGACATACTCATCTACTCTCGGAGTGAGAAAGAGAACGTGAGACACTTGAGGACAGTGCTCCAGATCCTCAGAGATCATCAGTTATTTGCCAAGCTCAGCAAGTGTGAGTTTTGGTTGAGCAGTGTAGTGTTTCTGGGGCATGTTATATCTAGCAGTGGGATATCGGTGGACCCCAGAAATATTGAGGCCGTGATGGAGTGGGCTGCACCCACTTCTGTGCCCTAGATACGGAGTTTTCTTGGTTTGGCAGGTTATTATCGGCGCTTCGTTGAGGGATTTTTGAAGATTGCCAAGCCGTTGACACAGTTGACCCAAAAGGGAGTACCATTCTTTTGGTCTGAGGCTTGTGAGGAAAGCTTCCAAGAGTTGAAACATCGATTGACGACGGCGTCGGTGTTGGTGATTCCTACGGAGAACACGAGGTTTGTTTTTTATACCGATGCATCACTTCAGGGCCTTGGGTGTGTATTGATGCAAGATAAACATGTAGTAGCTTATGCATCGAGGCAGTTGAAGCCACATGATACTAGATATTCAGTCCATGACTTGGAGTTAGCGGCTATTATTTTCGCCTTGAAGAACTGGAGGCATTATTTGTATGGTACGTCGTTTACCATTTATACCGATCATAAGAGCCTGAAATTCTTGTTTAGTCAGGCGGAGTTGAATATGCGTCAGAGAAGATGGATGGATTTACTCAAGGACTATGATTGTGAAATAGAGTACCATCCGGGAAAGGCAAACTTGACAGCAGACGCCTTGAGTCGGAAGGTGAAGAGTATTGCTGAGGATGTCATGCAATTGTTGTCCTTGATGACTTCTATTGCCATCTGGGCTATGACTTTGATGTGGATGCATCGCCGGTATGAGTATCGACCTTATTAGCTGAGCCAGATATTTATGAGAATATCCGGAGAGCTCAGAAGTCAGATAATGAGATTCAGAGATGGCCATCACTAGTACATTTTGGACAACCATCGAAGTTCAGAGTGGCCGATGACGGATCCCTGAGATTGGGTAACCGTTGGGTGGTTCTGAATACGCCGGAGTTGCGTAGAGGGATCTTGGAGCGAGCTCATAGTAGCAGGCTTAGTATCCACCCAGGCGGGAAGAAGATGTATAAGGATCTACGTGATGAGTTCTGGTAGAAAAGAATGAAGTGTGATGTCGTCGCTTTTGTTAAGAGGTGCTTGATCTGCCAGCAGGTTAAGGCAGAGAGACAGAGACCTGGTGGTGAGTTGAAGAGTTTGGAGATACCAAAATGGAAGTGGGAACACATATCCATGGACTTTGTGACCCACTTGTGATAAGTGTCATTTTTACACTTATATTTCGACGTTTTCTAGTAGCATTTTACAGTGATTCTTGAATGATATTACATTTATTTGTATTAATTTACATGTTTCAGGAATCTTTGTGAAAGTGCGAGGAAGTGAATAAAAAGAGTCAATTATGATAGAAAGTGTCTAGGAATGGAGAAGACTCAGTTTGAAGCTGAAAGTGAAAGGAAAAATCATGCACCTACATGCAGCGCCCCAACGCCACTAATTCTTTAATTTGTGTGATAAAAAGTTGGAGGGATATCACAAGCTGGTGTGCAGATAAGGAATTAAAATCTTGTTATCTTCTAAAGATATTGTTGCAATCTTATTGAACCATATATGAAAGTCTACACACGCATAAGGGAAGGAGGAGATACATTATATTATTATAAAAGTGGGGAGACGTGAGATTAAAAGAAGAGGAGATATTATTGGATGGAAAGAAAGATTTGATTGGATGAGAAAAGGAAGGACCGAGACATATTTTTAAAGAGGGGGACGTACAGAGCAGTAGAGGGATTTTTAGGTGATAAAATATTATCACATGTCCGTGAATTAAGGAAGGAAGACTCGCCTCCTTCTTCAAAAAATCCATCACACGCCTCAAACCTTTTTAGTCTCACACCTTCACCATACGCCGGGGGACACATCTCTTTTCTTCACCCTAATTCCATCCCTCACATTCTCCATCATACCACACGCCCCATATCACTTCCACCAACCAATCACCATTCACCATAAACCAATCACCTCTTGCCTCTCAGAACCCAAACACATACCCAATCTCACCACACGTCCAGACTTTCACCTCACGTCCAGCCACTTTTCCCCATTCATCCCTCACCTTCAGCCTTTTACCTTATGATTTTGGAACATCTCTAACGAGACGAATAAAGAGACGATCGAGAAAGAAGCAAGAGAAGGAGCGATGATCTATAACCGGAGTCGACGCTGGGAGTTTATTCTTACTTTTAAACTTTAGTTTTGTTTTGTTTTGATTATATCATGCTTGGATTGTTGCAAGACATGTTTGAGAATTGGTATTTATTTATGACTGTGAACTAAGTTTATTTATCGAGGCTACGCGAACCTTTGTTATGAACCTTCGATTTGATGATTTGATGATTGAATTCTTATAGTTCTTTGCGTATGTTTTATGTTCTTCATGCTTTTAGAGGATTGATCACCTTTGAATGATGTTAGTATTGTAATTGAGATCGAGAGATGATTTTATGATACGGAATTAATAACTCATACCATGGATTTCAGACCGAGATCGAGAGATGACGTCAAATACATGCGTAATAGCCATAGATATCTAGTAATTGAAAGCTAGGAGTTTTCATGGATCTTATGAAATATTGAGTTGTTAAATAAGTACACGAGAGTGACTTACTGCAATTTGATATTATGTTTAATATAACTCGAGAGAGTATATTAGATAAATTTGGAGAACTCGTCACCTTAGAAATATGTGATATTTAATCGAGAATTGTAGGGGATTGCATTGGTGAGCCAAAGACTCGATAATCTTTTCTTGTGGTATTTTTCTCGTTTACTTTGATTGACTTGGTTGGATTAGTAGTAAATTTTAATTAATTAGTAGTTTCATTATTTAATTAATTTTCGTAGGTTAAATTAGTTAAAAGTGTCTTATTTGGTACTTACTTGTTAGTCCTTGTGGGTTCGGCAATCCGTATTCTTCCTATCTATACTAAAACTTGACAACCGTGCACTTGATGTATAAAATCGCTACATTGGAATTAATTGTTTAAAATAATAGCGATCAAGTTTTTGGCGCCGTTGCCGGGGACTAATTTTAGTAATATCATACGAGAAGTTTTGACCGTAATTTAACCATTTTTTTTCTTTTGTATATATTTAATTCAAAGAAAAAAAATAAAAATAAATTGTTTTATTTGTTTTTCTTGTGAGGTACTTGTGATGCTTCATCAACAAGTCTTCACAAGATTTGTCCAACAATATTCAGAGCTGTTTTATGCAGCGTGGGGGAGATTCAATGAATTGTCAGACACATTCCAGTATCACAACTTTTCGAACTATAATCTTCTGCAATATTTCTTCAAAGGGTTGGATGCAGAGACACGAGGATGGGTATTCAGCGGAGCACTGGTGACTGGGAGTCCCCTGGTTGATAGAGATGAGGACAGTGTGTTGCACCTGTTCAATGATATGGCGAACTTCGATTACCACTGGCATTGTGATCCTTCACTACAAGGTTGGAGTCACCAATACCCACCGGAGCCTCACTACCCTAATGATACGCACCAACCATTTGAGCATCAAGGAGAGAAGAGAGATAGTTCGGCAGATGTCACGACTCAGTTAGAGGATACCTTAGTAAGATTCTTAGCATCAACCGAGAACAGTTTGGAGTGCCAAACCAACTCTATGCGTCACCTGGAGCAGCAAATGGCGGTCCTCATGGAAACAATTTCAACTAGCTGCCAAAAGGAAGAGATGAGGGCTACAAATCAAGAGTCGACGAATCGAGTTTGGTTATATGATGACGATCACTCAACCAACCAAGTTTGGGAGAGTGATCCTATTAGTGTGGAAGAGTCAAGGGAACTTGAGCCTCTTCAAGAGATTGCGACTACTTCAGAGATGTCATCCGAGGGGTTCCCATGTGAAGAGGAGTCGAGTGTGATGTTGGAGAAGGAAGAGACTTTCGAAGATTCTAATTTGAGCCCATCGATGGATACATGTTCTATGACATATGTGGATCCGTATTTTCCATCGATGCCAACTTCATCGCACTACATCCTCCAAGATATGTGTGATGTCCAGATTTATTATAATCATTTGTTGGACTAAATATGATTTAGATTTTATTGATAATTAATTTTAGAATTAATTAATTAGAAGTGGAATTGACCAAGTGAAGGTCAACTGGCAAATTAATCGGATCATAAAAATATTTTAAGATTGTAAAATATACTCCGATAATATTTTAGAGATAAATTAATTAAAATGAAGAATTTAAGTTTTGGGTTTTTGGGGTGTGTATAAATCCAATCGTTGTCTATAAATGATATATCAATGCACCGGCGACACTTTGGTGTACAAAACCGGGTCAGGGTACAAAAATAAATATGTTAGGTTGGGCATTTTTTTCGGACACACAGTAAACATGTAAATACAGGCACTGAAAATCCCGATCCCCTTCCTCTTCGCTGCTGCTCGACCCTCGCCGCTAAATCACGCGCGCCCGCCGCCGTCCGAGCTCCTTCCGGCGCGTCCGAACCGCCATCGCCTTCGTCTCTCCCAGGCGCTTCTTTCCATACCAAGAACACGAAGTTTCGTCGCGGATTGCGTCCGGATCTTGCCAAGAAGCGCAGCGGTAAAAATCGTGAATTCGTCCGTTTTGGGGACGATTTTCTTCCAATTTTTTTGTGGGTAATCTTCCTCGTCCCTTAGTCGTTATTCACCTGAAATCCCTCGAATTTTTGATGAAGTTTTGGTTCGATTTTGCTAACATTTTGGTAGGTTTGCCAATGTGTGTTCGAGTGTGTGCAGCAGTGTGTGTGCGTGTGTGTGTTTCTGCGTGTGTGTGTGTGTCCAGCATGTGTTTGTGGGTGAAGATGGTGTGTATGTATGTATTCCTTCATGTATTGAAGTGTTGTATTTGGGAATGGGATAGCATGAGGAATGTTTTGATTGTTGGAAGTTGATGGGGGGCTCACTTTATTGAATGGTTAATTGTTGAAAATAAATTGTGGAATATGTCTTGGCTTGGTATTATTGTTGGTTAAAAGATGACTAAAATCATGCATGGAAGGTGTTTGTTAATATGCTTAAAATGTGATTCAAGTGAAGGTCTAAACCTTGTTAGTTGCTAATAGGTGGTGAAAAGAATTGACTTCTATGGCTTGTAGCCATTATAATATTTTGGTGGGTGTTGGGCTATGGTGTGGATTATATTACCTTTATAGTCATGTATGGTATGTGTTAACATGGAATAGAATTTATGGTGATGTATATGCTTGAATGTGTATCATGGCATGTATTGTTGATTTATGTTACTTTATTGAATTACTACTCTTAGTAGTGAGTTCTAAATCAAGAATTTTGGAATCCAATGCATCTTTAAATTGTTAAAGTTGAAGTTAATCAATAAATGACTTTATGTTGGGATTAAGGGGATTAGATTTAAAAGGGTAGAATCTTGTATCTTCATGGATCCCTTCTTTCGTGTCTTGGTTTGAATCACCTCGGTGTGGGTTTGAATGTTTGGAGCATGTTAATTGGCTTAATTGGATTGTTTTAGTTAGACACTAGTTGGATATTATTATGCATACACCTTGCACTTCCTTTCCCTCTGTTGAACTTGTGTGTCTAGTGAACTGCTATGTGAGTTGGGCGTGATCTTGCACGTATGGGTGTGTGTATCCTGCATCATGTGTGTGATGTAGAGGATGGTGGGAGGAAATGGGGTTTTTGCACCACCAATGTTATATCATGATTAATGTGAGGATGTGTGCATCCAAAGTATTGATTATGATTTGATTCATAATATTGAGTTATTGATTTGTGATATGGAAATGAAAGTATGAACTATTTGATGGTTATTCATTGCTTGGATTATGAGCTAATATTGAATTGATATTCGATATAGACTCTACAGGAGACTTCGGACGTTGATGATAGCTTGTTCATGTTGTCTTCTATAAGGTACGTGGTGACGTACGAGCAGGTATATCTAGTATCTATACATTCATGTATACATGCAATTTTGAATATGATGTTTCAGGTAAGTGTTTGACTTTAACAACTGAGTTTCATATACGAGTTATGGGGGACACGTAGTGGTACGTGATCCGATTATACTAGTTGAGTATTGTTGCCTTGGGCATGAGCATTATGAGAAAGTGTCGAGAATGAGATATTGGGATAACCAGGTTTACATTGATGTTGAATTATTTATGTTGAGCATAAATGATGCATTGTTGTTGTATTGAATTCATAGTGTTGTTGGACATCATATTTTCAATGATAATACTGAACTTGACATTATGAAAGTCCGTGAGTTTGAAACAGGAACAGTGTGTGGAAGCTATACAGATTCGGAATTGTACAGGGAGTATATTTTATGAGCTTTGAATAATCTAAATTGTTGCATTATGATTTCGTATGTTGATTTGTGATCGAATATTGAGTTGGAGTGTGCTCACCCTGTGTGGGGGCTGTTTCTGTTGAAACAGGTACAACAGGTACGATGCTGCTTTGGAGTGCTAGGCTCGAACCTTGTTGGATGATGCTTCCAGAAGCATAGTATGAGATTGAGCCGATATACGAGGTTGAGCGGTTGGTATTTATACTAATTATGCATCCGGATGTGTATTCGTTATTCGTTGCTCTTCTGTGAGCACTTGTATCTGTATATGGACTGTATAAGGGTGGTGAAACCCACTTTTGTTGTCTTATTAGTGTAGTGTCTTCCCTGGCTGGGAATTTACTAGTGTTTCTGTATTCTGTTTAGTATCGTGTTGTCCTTGGTCGGGAGTTATATTATGTGATGTGCTTTTCTTTCCGGATAGCTCAGTTTGTGGGGAGACTCTGCCCAAATTTTTATAAAAACCCACAATGTAAAAGTGGTGTAATGGGCGAAATCTTTGAGTCTATTTGTTGGTAGAGATGATCATATAATGTCGAACATTATTTATGTCCTGGGATTATGAGAAGCATGTAATGATTCTTTTTTTTAAGAATGAAAAGAAAACGAAAAATTTATATATATACGACGTCATAAATGAACTAATGACGAGTTTAGGTGTTGGGGTCTTACAATATGAAGCCAAGTCAAGAATCATTCTCCCATACTTGCCACTCTAAGACGAATGTTGTTGGAGCGACGAGCTTACACTGTTACAATCTTGCCAAGCTTTAGGGCATATTGAATGAAGACCCATTAGTGGTATCATACGATACTTACTATGGGCGGCAGCCGCTCTTTGATGGTTGCTTCTGATGGTCAAGCCGAAGACTAGAAATCAGCGCATCTTGGGAGGCAATCCAAGCATATCCTTTTGCTATTTAGTTTTATTTTTCAGTTTTTGCATTTTAGTTTGTTTATCTCTCGATTCGAATATTTGACCATTTGCATTCTTCTCTTACTAGGTACTCAGTTGGAGCAATGAACCCCTACAACAGTGGAATTTTCAAAAGACTAATCTTTCTCAACCCTCATGCAAGCGTCTTGATCAGGGGAGTTTACTTTTTCCCTTTTGATTCATTTGAACATTGAGGATAATGTTTGATTTAAGTTTGGGGGAGTGGCTTGCATGTTTTACTTGTTTTATCCACATATTGTGTGCTTAATTGACACTTGAATAGTCCGATTATTATGAGCTAAATTTTTTTTATGAGTTCAAACTTGAGAAAAGAATGAATTATAGTAATGACTATTTAATGAGGACTTTGATCTCACTATGCATATGGACCTAAATTTTGATGATTGTTGGATTTGTATATGAATATCCTATTTTGAGTTAGCATGTCAAGAATGAGGAATATATTGAGCACAATGAGTCATGATCTTGTGGATTGCATGTTGAATAGTGAATATTGTTGTGAACTTGATGATTTGTCTTGAGCATCTTAGAGTATCCTAGAACTTATTTGATGATGACACTTTGAGGCGAAATTTTATAGTTACAAACTTGACTTGGAAATGTTCTAGGCGATCTTTGGACCGTTTGAGCCTTTCAAGCTTACCATGTTTACATCAATCTCTAGTATCCCAATTTGAGCCTAATTGCAAAAGAATGGAGTATGTTCAACATACTATTAGACCCCATTCAACATTCTTGGCAAACTCATTATACCTACCTTTATGAGCCTAAATTGAAAATTTATCTTTACCCTAAGGGAGTATAACGAATATCATTCGATGTACTTGAAGTGTTATATCTTAACGAACTCATTGAAATACATTGATGAATGAGAAAATGAGCAAAAGAAAAGAAAAGAAAAGCCTTGAGAAAAGATTAAATAAATAAGACCCAAAGAGGCCAAGGCTAGAAAAGAAAAGGAAGAAGAGCTCGAAATGTGCGAAAAAGTGAATTTTACAAGATTATACTCTCTTCTTTGCTCTTATCATATCTTTTCTTTGTAACCGACACCAAAGGCCAAACATTACAAGCTTATAAAGACCTTTTGATCCAAGTCTAGGGAGTAACTATCATTAGTGGAGAAGTTGTTTGAAAATAGGCCTATGGGATGCTTGATGATAATCTTGACTTTGACTTGATTAACATCATTTGATCTTGAATATGTGCATGAAACTTGAGATTGACTATCACACACACACGTTCCAATTTTGAGACGTGTTGCTTGTTTTAGGAGAAAACATATCTTGTCCAACTTTTGAATGTGTGCATGTGAGATTCTGAGAATAATGCAAGTCATGAAATAATTGTTTCAAATATCGATAATGAACTCTATCTTGTGAATTTAATGGTCGATCGAGGACGATCAAGTGATAAGTTTGGGGGAGTGCCGAGGAGTGCCTCGGGTTTTGATGCCATTTGGGTGATTGTGGACAGATTGACCAAAGTAGCTCACTTTATTCCCTACAGTATGACCTTCACCTATTTGAGGATGGCTCGGTTATATGTTTGAGATGTGGTGAGATTGCACGGGATCCCTATTTCCATAGTATCAGATCGAGAGCCGCGATTCACATCTCATTTGTGGGAGGGTCTTCAGTCAGCCCTGGGAACTGGGGTAAGGTTGAGCACTGCATATCATCCCCAAACGGATGGCCAGACCGAGCGTACTATCCAAACGCTCGAGGACTTGTTGAGGGCTTGTGTATTGGAGTTCGATGCTTCATGGCAAGATTCATTGTCCTTGGTAGAGTTCTCTTATAATAATAGCTACCAGGCAAGCATTCAGATAGCTCCTTTTGAGGCCCTTTATGGCAGACAATGTAGATCACCCTTGTGTTGGGACGACTTGGACCGTAAATCGGTAGGAGGACCTGAATTAATTCGGGAAATGGAAGAGAAGGTAAGGGTGATAAGGCAAAAAATGAAAGCAGCCCAGGACAGACAGGCAGCTTATGCTAATAAACGGCGGCGACCGATAGAATTTCAGTTGGGGGATAAGGTCTTTTTGAAGATCTCGCCTTTCATAGGTGTAGTACGATTTGGAATGCGCGGGAAACTGTCTCCGAGGTATATTGGACCGTACGAGATCTTGCAGCGCATTGGCACCTTAGCTTACCGACTGGCCTTGGTATACATGATGTGTTCCATGTGTCTATGTTGCGGAAGTATGAGCCGGATCCGTCGCATGTGTTGCAGCCTTCCGAGGTTCAGTTAGAATCCGATATATCTTATGTGGAACGGCCTGTTAGAATTCTGGATCGAGCAGACCGCAGATTTCGGAACAAAGTGATACCTATGATTAAAGTTCAGTGGGATCGCAGGGGTGTCGAGGAGGCCACGTGGGAGACGGAGCGGCATATGGTGCAGCACTACCCGGAACTATTTTCTGGTATGTAATTTATGTTTACGTTCGAATTTGGTAAGTGCATGCGATTTCAAGGACGAAATCTTATAAATAGGGGAGTATTGTGATATCCCCGAAATGATTATATGCTTTTGGGCATTAATTATGTTTATATGGTAATTATATTGTTAATTAATTATGTGTTGGAATTAATTAATGTAGTGAAATGCTTAGTCATGTGGTGGACATGACCTAGTAATGCATTTCAGGGTGCATGTGATGCATGTTGGGAACTTTGGGTACTAGCATGGTTTATTTATGTTGGTCGTTAATTATTTTGAAAGCATGAATTTAATTGAGGTTATGGTGCATTTTCTTGTAAAATGCTTTTAAAATATCATGTTGGGATATTTTATACATCATGCTAGTTAATGGGGTACCACTTTTAATCTTTAACCCGCTTATACCCTTTTCCCCCCTTTTAACTCTCATTCATTACCCACAACTCCCAACCCTAACCCAAAACCCCCAATTTTCGTCCAAGCCAAGGAGGAGGAGGATAAATCCTTGCAAACTCTTCATTTGTTGGAATCTTGATAGGATTTGAAGTCCAATAGAGGTATAAATCCCTCCTTGTTAATTTCTTGAAGATTGGTTTTGAAATGGGTGGGTATTTGGGGTTTATATGGGTTTGTTTTTGGGTATGTGTTGTATGTGGTTGGGTTATGTTTTTTGAGGTGTTTCAAGTGGGTTTTATGGAGTTATTATGGTATTTGAGTTGTTGGAATGTTTGGGTTTGAAGTGTGTGTAGTGGAGCTTGGATTGTGCTCAAAAATGGTGAAGAATCGCGCACACAGCAGGTGGCGATCGAGCGCTACAAAAGGAGCGATCGATCACCGAAGATCCGTGGCAAAATCTATTGCGGGCGATCAATCGCTAGAAATGTCGCGATCGATCGCCGCGAGGCAGAAGGCGATCGATCGCCTCGACACAGCGATCGATCGCCAGCAACTGAATTGTGGGAAATGTAATTTTTTGACGGATTTTTGGTATTTGGCTATTATTTGGCTTCTAATATTGGGTTGTGTGATTGTGTAGAACCATCTCAGGTGGCGACGCAACCAAGGAAGTGAATTCATATCAAATCCCGCTTTTGGAAGGTACGTAAAGAGACGTACGGGCACCCAACGGTACATGTATCTATTATACTCATTGATTATGCATTGTGGATGCGAGTATATATGGAATTGTGCATTGTGGATGCAAATACATGTTTAATTATGCATTATGATTGCATATGTATATGATGATTGTTTGGTGCACATCCCATGAGTCATGGTTATAGAGAGTGATGATTTTAATGCTTTGCCGCTGTCACTTGAAGCGATGATGGAATACTTGCCGCTGTCAAATTGTAGCGAGGAAAGAATATTTGCCGCCAAATGTTGAAGCGAGGGTATTGCCGCATATCGCATTTGCGCGAGGTTATTCAATGCCGCTAATATGTCGAAGCGAGGGGTATTAGTGCCGCTGTCATGACAAGCGAGGTGTATTAAAATACACTATTATAACAGACTAGGGATTGGTGATTGGTGTTAATAAAATGGTGTTATGTCATGACATTTGTTGAACCATTAAATAATTTATTGATTATACTCATGAGTTATAGTACAGGGACAACAAAAATGGGAGCGTTTAAAATGCATGGGAAAACATGAAGTGTCTTATTACGATTTATGCATTTACGCCTTATATTCATATTGTGTTGAATATGGATTATTATATGCTAATGTTTGGGGGTTGTCCTTGTAGGTACATTTTGGCATGAAAAAGGGGCTAAGGACGGGTTGAGGCGGTGAGCTTGTGAAGAGCGCTTTTGGAAAGAAAGGACAGGATTCTTTTGTATAGTGTCTACTCTAGGAGTAGTGTAAAGCTATAGTGATCAACATTCATTTGTTAGGGAATGTAATTAATCCATTTAAAAGTCCTTAACTTGGCATGTAATTCTTAAAGGCACAAGGTCTCAACACGAACTTTTATGCTCATATAATGCATGTTAGCTCTAATTATGCCTTTAATCCGCACTTGAGGAACTAGGGTCCTTACATCCTCGCAGTTGGTGTGTCATTCATGGTGTGTTCATGATTTGATACTGCGCATTCGAGTCGAATTGTGAGGTCTTGGTGGTACTTGAAGTACGCATGTGCAAATTTTGAGGATGAAATTTTATTAGTGGGGGATAAATGTGATATCCGGAAATTAATTTTGTTGATCCCAGAGTGATTACAATCCTTAATGGATTAAGTGTAGTAATTATGAGATAATTACAGTGATGAAACTCCCGGAGATGTTAATCCGGTATCGGGGTCGTTGGCCCAAGGGTTGAGATTTATTCTCATTAAGGTGATAAACCTTGGAATTGTGTTGGTAGTGGGATCTAGAGTCTGGGGAACTTTGGATTGAGGTTGATAATGAAATAGTGAGTGTGAGATAATTATTGAACACAAATGATTTTTAATGAGTCAGGGTGCGAGTATTTGAGATTCGGGTTTTTGGAGCCTTGGTACTATATATACCAAGTGGACTCGGTGTTCAACCATTCCCCACTTCACACCCTCTCTCCTCCTCTATGTTTCCCCTCCCCCATCTCTTTCTCTCCCTCTTTTCCTTTCAAAGGAAAATTGATGGGGCTCGGTGTTGGAGCTGGAATCTCGACAAAGTAATTTGCAAATAATTACCGGATCTCGGGGCAAAGGCAAGGGTTGGCTCTTGCTATTGGACTTTAAGATACGTGTAATGTACGAGCATATTAATATATTATTGTCATGTGCATGGATAATATATTGTTGTTGCAATCATTTTGATGTGCATTGAGGATTATGTAGCGACGTTATTTAGCTAGCTAAGGTTATGATGTTGTCGCTGTTGAGCGAACATCGGTTATGATGCCGCCGCTGTTGAGCGTGTGAGAGGATAGAATGCCGCCGCTGTTGAACGAGGGATGGGATACAATGAAATAGAACTGTGGAATCATTGTTGAGATATATGTGATATTTGCAAATCATTAGTGTAATAATTTAATTATAATTGATTATGGAATTATGGTTTGAGCATGGGCATAGTTAATCAATGTAATGATTAATTGATTTTGGGAGTTTGATGGTTTTGGCTATTGTGATAACAGGAACAGCACGGGGGATCCCATATGATAACGATACTATACATGGAGTATTTTTTAATTTTGCAGCTTTATATTCTGTAAATTATGAATTGTGATATTGATGTTATTGAGATGGTGTTATTGGTATGCTCACCCCGTGTGGGGTTGTTTCTGTTGGGACAAGTGAACCGGTACAGCACCAGTTCCGGAGTTGAGTTCGAGCTGTCGATCGGGAATGCTCCCAGGGCTGAGGTACCAATGTTGGTATTGAGTAGTACGTTTATACAATAGATACACATTAATTATTCAATGCTCGGGCGTGAGCATTCTTATATCTGTATATGGGTTGTATAAAGGTTATGAGCTTTTCTCTTTTCATTTATGGTTTGCATGCAATTAATTATGGTGTATTGCATGATGAATTGAGAATATGGAATTGGTGCATTGTACAGTGCATATGTATGCTAGTTGAGATGTATTGGGGATTGAACATTAAGTGGATTAATGTTGAAAATTTTATATAGATGGCGTGTAAATGCTATGGAAGCATGTATAGAATTCCCTAATGGCATGAATGTATGCACTAAATTATGTGATAATGCACTAATAGTGGGTTAAGGTAGCGAGGGCCTTACAACAAGTTAATAGAAACCTACTTGATTTATGTTTGCAAGTGGCTAAGATAGTGGAGAATAGTGTACATGTGAGCTTATACTTGTGTTAGTGCATAACTTGAACTATTGTGAGTTTACATTTATTGGATCTATAATTTGTACATGACACTTGTTTACGACCACACACGCACGTTCACTACTTTGTTGAGTATGAGATGTTTAGGGATTGAACTTGTTCCACTGTTAACTTTTCACCGCCTTTCATTAATAAGCATGTTTAAAATTGTTGAGCCATTAAAGTGATGACAAGTTGGTTTGTGATGATGCTATGAACCAGTAAAAGATTGTAGTTTTGTTTGATTTACTCGAGGTCGAGTAAAGATTAAGTATGGGGGAGTTTGATGTGACTAGAAATAGACACATCTATTGCGCTTAATTATCTACGATTTGGTATGTTTTGATAGATAAAAATAATACATATGCTACCTAATCGTACACTTGTGTAAATGTAGGTGGAATCAACGAAATCAAGCTAATAACGATAAATAAAGATCAAGAAATGCATTGGAGTTGACCAGAGATCAAAATAGACCAAGAAAAATGCATAAAAGTGAATAAGGAGCCGCATAAAAGAGCCCCGACCGATCGCCAAACGAGAAAATCCGAGCAACAAAAGTTAAGTCGATCGATCGGCACTTTTCCGTGATCGATCTCCGCGAGACAAGGGTTTGAGGCAGAAACAATTGGCGATCGATCGCGAGTGAAGAAATTCTGAAAAATAAAAAACAGTAAGGTTTGGTGATCGATCGCCAGAGGAGTTCGAGCAAAAGTAAAAGACTAGGTTTCTTTCCATCATACAAGGACTCTAGCCCCTTCCTCTTTCTCCTATAAATACCCCACGACCATCAGACCTTGGGGACCTTTTTTTACATACTTTTACATGTTTTCATAGATAATTAGCATCTAGTTCATCATAGTTCAAAGACACACTACAAAGATCGAAGCAAAGGCGGAAGTCACAACCTCGACAAGTGAAGATCTACATAGTTTGCCTAGTTTGTGTTTCTTTTATGTTGTTTTTATTTAATTTTGATAGTTTTGTATTGGTCATGAGTGGCTAAACTATTTTAGTGATTCTTGGTTAAGAAAGACAATACATTGAGATTTATTTTTCTTATGAAATTCATGTGCTTTTTAATCAATTTTCGAATGAGTATTGATTGGTTTTCTATACTTGATTGATAGGATTGTTGTGTCTAATTATTAGATTGATCACCTAGTAATTGTGCATGAAATCTAATGCTTGCTAGATGAAGCAACTAAGATTAATAATTTTGCGCGTGTGAGATTGTTAACTCCTTAGGGAAAACATTCAACTAGATTAAATATAGACGTGTGAATCATATTGTCTAGCTTAGTTTATCTCACTAGTTTATGAATCTATCATCTATTAATCTTAGTCGCGTGTATTTGGATTAATTGATTGATAAGGGTTAGAGTAGAACGCGTGGGCTACCTAACTACGATTAATGTGAGATAGGAATTAATTTTTCAAGGCGAATATTCATATGCAAATTGAATCTTTGTGGGAATTGATGATTAAGATAATAAACCCAATTGTAAAGTCGACCAAAAGCCAAGAATCGATTTTCTCTCATAATCTAATCACCCTTATTTTAATCTTGCATATTAGTTAAGTCATAATTTTCCTAAGACTTTTGCATCATAGTTAACTCATTTTCAAAAACCCCTTTTTATTTGTTTGCTTTAATTAACACAAATTCATCATTCCTCGTGGGATCGATCTCTACTCACGCTACTACATACTTATTATTACTATTAACTTTAGAATGGTTAATTTGGGCGTACGCGATAAACGCTACCACTTTCATTCCTTAAATCCTTCACTTATAAAAGTATCACCACCTCCTTGATGGCCCAATTCATTTTTAAAAAGGTAACAATAAAGACAAAAAACAGCATCCTTGCTTATACTATACTCCAACCAACTATATTCCTTGAACCATGAACGGTCAGACCTTCGTAATTTCCATCGAAATCTGTTTGAGGGAACCTCTCAAGATTTGGTTGGTGAAGACCGTCTAAATAGCATTTCTTCCGAACTCTTTCGCGAAGATTAGGATGATAATCTGTATTCAAGGCCATTTTCTGGATCTGAAGGAAGTTATTGCAAGTCGGAATTTTCATGAATTAGTTTCGACTGCTCTTTAAGACTCTGAGATGAAGAAAAGTCTATGGAGTTTCAGGCAATTGTACACTGTTTTCCGGACTCACATCAGAGAAAGAGGATTTTATATCCACTTGTTTAAAACACTTCAGCATAGGTCTGCATTAAGCAAAATTAAAAAATAACATATAACGATTAACTGTTGCACCAAAACAGGTCTTTAACTACTATTTTTATTTATTCAAGTTGTTATTACATCAACAGCTGGAGCAGCTGCCTGACCTGTTGTGCCACCCGTCGGCAAATACTCCTCTTCCCCAAAACAACGGTAGGCCGACGGGTGGCACAACGATGGAGGCGAGGGACAAAATTGGGTGTAGGGCTAAATTTTTTCTTTTATAAATGTATAATGGGGTATATTCTGCATTTTAATTTAAAAAATAAGAGAGCATTTGCCGTCCTTTGCCTATACATCACTTTGGCCCTGGTCCGCCCGAAACGGTCCGTTATTGTAGCAAACTGGCCTGTTTTGGCATTTTTAAATGGATGTTTAGAGCGGCCTACAAGTTGTGCCTGCATCTTGAGAAGTTAGTTTAGGCTTACATTGTTTTTAAGTTAATTTGGGCTCACATTCGATATAAATTAAAACCCTAACCGAAAGCAGCTAGCTAATTTCAGCCACAGCACTGCCGTATTACCACTTTGAATCTCCTCGCAGAGAATAAAAATGTCGATCGCAGAGCTCGGTTGCTCATATGCTGCTACGATCCTCCAAGATGATTGCATTGCCGTTACTGTAATTTTCTCTACCTGTTAAACCATGCTCATGGATATTGTGTCTTTTTGGTGAAATGATTTGTTTTATTTGTTTCAGGGAGAGAAAATAGCGACACTGTTGAAGGCAGCGAATTTGACGGTTGAATCTTATTGGCCGAGTCTTTTTGCTAAGCTTTGTGAAAAGAGGAACATTGAGGATCTAATCATGAACGTCGGAGCCGTAGGAGGCACCGCCGCCGCTGCAGTGGCTGCTCCGGTCGCAGGTTATGCTGGGGGTTCCGCCACCGCAGCTGCCCCAGCGGCAGAGGAGAAGAAGGTACGGATTATTGCATCTGTTTATTTTTCTATTATTGTTGATATGTTAATTTATGGTCGTGTTATTTCGTACTTTACTAAGGAATATATTATTTTGATTTCAATGCTTAGAGCCTGCAAACGTCTGGAAATTCTAAATTTTCTTGTACTTTAGTTTACAAGAAAATGATCTATTTTGCATTAATTATTGTATCAAATGATTTAATCATGAACTACCTGAAAGATGTTTAGAAGCCGATATTCCTCCAAGTTTCTTTCATAATGGGACAAAGCTTTGGATAAAATAAAGGACAAATTGGGCGTACGAAGCTCCCGCAACGAGCGGGATCGGATAAGAGATTGGGTGATTTTGGTCCTAAAGTATGCATCCTTCTATTGCTTCGTTAGAGAATGTTTGCTCTACTCGAACCCGTGACCTCCAGGTTACATGATCAACTTTACCGTTGTATCAAGCTTCACCTTGAAGCTTTTGACGAAATGATGTCTTAAATTTGGAAATGTGATTATTCTACCAACTGTTATAAAATAATAGTATTGTATTCTATATAGAACAATTAGAGAGAGAAATTTAGAGAGTTTTTCATTCTATATTTCATTTAACTTTAAGCCTCTATTTATAGGCTTAAGATTGTAGCTACATGGTGGTGGAGTGTGGAAGGTAAATGGACATCCAATATACATAAATATTACGTTTCACAACACCTTAATTAATACATGCATTAACACATGTATTTATGACATATTTATAACACTCCCCCTTGGATGTCCATACACTGCCTCGTTAAAAACCTTACCAGTAAAAACCCATTGGGAAAAAAACATGGTTAAGGAAAAAAGAGTACAGTGTGAAATAATTCCACTTCTTGAGCTCATCATTTGACGTCTTTTAGTCGTCGCTTCCAATTTTGTGAACCAACTTTTCAAATGATGAAGTCGGTAGAGACTTTGTAAATAAATCTACCAGATTATCATTTGAACGAATTTGTTGAACATTGATTTCACCATTCTTTTGAAGATCATGAGTGAAAAAGAATTTTGGTGAAATGTGTTTCGTTCCATCACCTTTGATATATCCTTCCTTCAATTAAGCGATGCATGCAGCATTATCTTCGAACAAAGTTGTAGAAACGTTTTTGTCCAAAAACAAACCACATGTTCCTCGAATATGATGGATTACAGATCGTAACCAAACACATTCCCGACTTGCTTCATGGATCGCCAATAATTCAGCATGATTAGAAGAAGTGGCAGTTATAGTTTGTTTTATAGCACGCCAAGAAATAGCTGTATCACCACATGTGAACACATAACCCGTTTGTGACCGAGCATTATGCGGATCAGATAAATATCCAGCATCTGCATAACCTATGAGATCAAATTTGGGTGCCTTAAGATAATAAAGGCCCATATCCATCGTTCCTTGAAGATAGCGAAATATATGTTTAACACCATTCCAATGTCTTCGTGTAGGTGAAGAACTATATCTTGCTAGCAGATTCACGGCAAATGATATATCAGGGCGTGTATGACTAGCAAGATACATTAGTGCTCCAATAGCACTAAGATATGGCACTTCTGGGCCTAGTAGTTCTTCATTATTTTCATTCGGTCGAAAAGGATCTTTGTGCACATCAAGTGATCTTACAACCATAGGTGTGCTTAGTGGATGTGCTTTATCCATATAGAATCGTTTAAGCATTTTTGTTGTATAAGCAGACTGATGTAACAAGATGCCATTTTCTAAGTGCTCAATTTGCAAGCCTAGGCAAAATGTTATTTTTCCAAGATCCTTCATTTCAAATTCTTGCTTCAAATAATCCGTAGCTTTATTGAGCTCCTCAGGAGTCCCAATAATATTTAAATCATCAACATATATTGCAATGATTGCAAACTCAGTTCCAGACCTCTTAATAAAAACGCATGGACAAATAAGATCATTCATATAGCCTTGTTTCATCAAGTATTCACCAAGACGATTATACCACATGCGTCCAGCTTGTTTCAAGCCATATAGCGATTTATACAATTTGATCGAGTAAAGTTCTTTAGAACAGTGGTCATGTCCCTTAGGTAATTTTAAACCTTCAGGGATTTTCATATGAATATCATTATCAAGTGAGCTATACAAATAGGCAGTAATAACATCCATAAGACGCATTTCAAGTCGTTCATTTGCTGCCAGATTAAGCAAATAACGAAAAGTTGTTGCATCCACAACAGGAGAATATGTCTCCTCATAATCAATACCAGGTCTTTGGGAAAAACCTTGTGCAACAAGTCGTGCCTTATACCGCACAATTTCATTTTTCTCATTTCGTTTTCGCACAAAGACCCATTTATAGCCAACTGGTTGCACATCTTCAGGTGTGCGTATTACTGGTCCGAAAACTTTACGTTTTGCCATCGAATCCAACTCTGTGTGAATTGCATCTTTCCACCTTTCCCAATCATTTCTAAGTCTGCATTCATCCACAGATTTTGATTCATGATCCTCATTCTCATTCATAATAGTAATTGCTGTAGTATATGCAAATTTATCATCAACATTAGTTGTATATCGGTTCCATCTTTTCCCAGTCATGACATAATTTATTGAGATCTCATTATTATTAAAATTTTCAGGTACCTGAACTTCTTCTGGAAGTTTATTATTTGTCATGTCTGGAAACTCTTCAAGAGTTTTTGATTTTGAGAATTCTTCTGGATTTTCAATTTCCTCGATTTTACTATCTTCATTATTAACTTCTTTTCGTTTTCGAGGATTTTTATCCTTAGAACCGACTGGTCTACCACGTTTCATAGGCGCCTTTAATTTACTAATAATGGTAGAAGCTCCTTCAGGGACACTAATTCGAATTGGAGCATTAACAGCCGGTACATGTGACTTGGTCACACGTCTTTAGGTCAGAAATAGCATCTGGCAATTGATTTGCTAACTGTTGCAAATGAATTATCTTTTGAACTTCAAGTTCACATTGTCTTGTGCGAGGATCAAAATGAGATAATGACAATTCATTCCACATAATTTTATCAACCGACTGTTTATTTTCTCCCCCTAATGTTGGGACAAATGATTCATCAAAATGACAATCAGCAAAACGAGCGGTAAATAGATCTCCAGTTTTTGGCTCAAGATATTTTATTATAGAAGGTGATTCATACCCAATATATATGCCCAATCTCCTTTGAGGTCCCATCTTTGTGCGTTGTGGTGGAGCAATTGGAACATAAACTGCACATCCAAAAATTCTAAGATGGGAAATGTTTGGTTCCTGACCAAAAAACAATTGTTGGGGAGAATATTCATGATAATTCGTTGGCCTTATGCGAATTAATGCAGCTGCATGCAAAATAGCATGTCCCCACGCAGATATTGGGAGTTTAGCTCTCATGAGCAATGGTTGTGCAATCAATTTAAGACGCTTAATAAACGATTCTGCAAGATCGTTTTGTGTATGAACATAAGCGACGGGATGTTCAACAATTATTCCAACAGACATACAATAATCATTAAAAGATTGTGATGTAAATTCACCAGCATTATCAAGACGAATTTTCTTGATAATATAATCTGGAAAATGTGCTCGTAACCGAATTAACTCCGCAAGTAATTTTGCAAATGCCAAGTTGCGAGTTGACAATAGGCATACATGCGACCATCTCGTTGATGCATCAATTAAAATCATAAAATATCGAAATGGTCCACAAGGTGGGTGAATAGGCCCACAAATATCTCCATGTATGCGTTCTAAAAATGCAGGAGATTCATTTTTAATTTTCATCGGTGACGGTCTTATGATTAACTTGCCTTGAGAACAAGCTGCACATGAGAATTCATTGGATTGAAGAATCTTCTGGCTCTTCAAAGAATGACCACGTGAATTCTCTAAAATTCTTCTCATCATTATAGAACCGGGATGACCCAACCGATCATGCCAAATGATAAAATCACTATGATCAGTAAACTTCTGGTTTACCGTTGCATATATTTCAATTGTAGTTATATATGTGTAGTATAATCCAGAGGAATAAGAAGGTAATTTTTCCAAAACAACTTTCTTTCCAAAGTTAATACTTGTAATATACAAGTATTCATTATTATCTTCACTTTTAGTCTCAATATGATATCCATTTTTACGAATATCTTTAAAGCTCAATAAGTTTCTTTGAGACTTTGAGGAAAATAAAGCATTATCAATGCAAAATTTTGTTCCTCCAGGCAAAATTATAGTTGCTCTTCCGGAGCCTTCAATTAATTTTGCATTACCAGATATTGTACTAACATGAGCTTCTTTCATTATTAGATATGAAAAATACTTCTTATCCTTAAGTATAGAGTGTGTTATTGCACTGTCTGCCAAACATAATTCTTTGTCAATGATCATTGGAACGTCCATTTTCTTCAAAAAAAAAATTCAAAATGAGATTTTTTCTTCTTCTATTTATGATAAATAAAAATATTTGTATAATAAAAGAAATATTGACAATAAAAATTTATTATAAAAATTTATTTGGAAACATAAAAAATGAAACATTTATTTGCATACATAAAATGAAAATTCTTAGGCATTTCCATGACTAGTATCACCTTCAGGGTGATTGACAAAGAAATCAGCAACATCAAAAGAAGTAAAATCATTAAAACCATTGTCAACAAAATTATGGTCAAGATTAACATCTTTGCTATTGAAATTTGTCTCTATCATTTTCTCTTTTTTCTTCAATGATGCTTGATAGAGATCAGCAAGATGCTTTGGCGTACGACAAGTACGAGACCAGTGGCCTTTCATGCCACAACGATAGCACTTATTCTCCTCCATTTTATTTTGGTTTACATATTTCTCATCATTATGCTCCCACTTCTGGTGGTGTGCAATGTTTTTGATATGACCACCACGATTATTGTTGTAACGGTTATTGTTACTTTCCCACTTCTGGTGGTGCTTAATACTTTTGATATGGCCACCACGATTATTCTTGTAACGATTTCGACCATGACCACGACCTCGGCCTCGATTTTGTTCATTATTATATCGCACAGCTGTCGCATTTACTTCAGGAAATGGAGCAGCACCAGTTGGACGAGCCTCGTGGTTTTTCAACAAAAGCTCATTATTTTGTTCAGCAACAAGAAGACAAGAAATCAATTCAGAATATTTTTTGAAACCCTTTTCACGATATTGCTGCTGCAGGAGCACATTCGATGCGTGAAAAGTGGAGAATGTTTTCTCCAATAAATCCTCATCAATTAAATTTTCCCCACATAATTTCAACTTTGAACTGATTCGAAAAATTGCTGAATTATACTCACTTACAGTTTTAAAATCTTGCAAGCGAAGTGCATCCACTCATAACGAGCTTTTGGAAGAATAACCGTTTTTTGGTGTTCATATCTTTCCTTCAAACTAGTCCACAAGGCAAAGGGATCCTTTATCGTCCAATATTCCGTTTTTAACCCTTCATCAAGGTGGTGGCGGAGGAAGATCATTGCTTAAGCCTTTTCTTGATTTGTGGCTATACTTTCTTCTTTTATGGTTTCTCCAAGACCATTTGCCTCTAGATGAATTTCAGCATCTAGTACACATGATAGATAATTCTTTCCAGTGATATCAAGAGCAACAAACTCGAGTTTTGCAAGATTAGTCATACTGTAATTAAAATCAAGAAAACAAATAAAACTTACCACACTTACACAAAGTTGGCTAGAGATTCGTGCTGATAACGTGTTATAAAATAATAGTATTGTATTCTTTAGAGAACAATTTAGAGAGAGAAATTTAGAGAGCTTTTCATTCTATATTTCATTTAACTTTAAGCCTCTATTTATAGGCTTAAGATTGTAGCTACATGGGGGTGGAGTGTGGAAGGTAAATGGACATCCAATATACATAAATATTACGTTTCACAACACCTTAATTAATACATGCATTAACACATGTATTTATGACATATTTATAACACCAACTACCAATTGTTTGTCTTGATTTTACAAATATAAGCTCTTCATATTTCCTTCTTGAATTCACGACGCCCTTAGGCCAAATATTTGGTTCATAGACTTAGTTGTTTCTCATTTTGATCCTTTAAATTTACATTTTGCTTAAACATTTTCAGGAGGAGCCAAAGGAGGAGAGTGATGATGACATGGGATTCAGCTTGTTTGATTAGAAGATGTTTATGGATATTTTCTTTCAGTTTTTGCCAACATAGGTGAAAGTTATATACTTAAATTTCATGGATTAAAATTTTAACAGTGTTCTGTTGTCCACCTTTGGCTGATGCAATGCTTTGAAGTTTAAGTGTATTTTGAAGTGTTCAATTCTAGATGTCCAGTTATAATTTCCGGAAATGTGCCATTAATTTGTCTTGTTTGTGTTTTAATTACATATTTACAGTTTGGGTTCCTCTCTGGCTGTTTCTTACCCGCCTCACTAATGTAGCATAAATTTAGAAAGTTGAATCGAGCCAAGTCTTGATTTTCGTTTGGACAAAATGTTTGTGTACACACTGTGTAAAGACCCGGAGTTTAGTTAAGGGGTAACTAAAACTTGACTAAGAAGAGTTTGAAAATTTCTAAACTCTAGCCAAGAGTTTCACCACATCAAGGAGTCCCAATTTAACTAAACCACTCTCGGTTTTATGCCAAATAAACCGAACCATACCAAGCAAGAGATAAGCGTGCATTCAACTCAATTTTGGGCCGTGTGTTTGCTTCGAAGTTGGCACGATTTTGTTAGATTTGTTCCCTCAATTTAGAAAACTCCAAGCCAAGATTAACACCTACTTTGGGCACTCCTTAACCGAGCAAAACACCTCCAAGATAGCAGCAAATCAGAGTGACAAAGAATCCAACTTAAGCGCATCAGAATCTGTTCGATTGGATCCCGTTTTCTCAGATTATAACTCTCGTGGCTTCGATCCAAGTCACATCTAATTGCAGCCCATTAACCAAGGGTCCAAGCCACTACCAACCAAGAGACCTTCACCAAGCTAGAGCCACAGAATCACTCACCTAAGTCTGTGAAAGACTCACCCGAGAAGAGCCCCAGCAGTTCGAAGAATTGCATACCAATTAGGAGTCTCAGATTTGCTCTTATCCAACTGAGAGTCCCTTCACCTGTGGGTATCAAGTTTTGCCTCTATATCAGCAAGGTTCCAGCATCTATTTCATTCACGAATTCACTCTCAAACCAGGAGCAAAAGCCGAAGCTTTCTGACCACCAAACTAGAAGCTTTAATCATCGAAATTCTGCACCAGCAGCAGATTTAGATTCTGAAATATTTTCGCATCCCTTTCAGAAGCTGTTTCATTGTGTTGTGTCTTCAAACCAAACCGTGATTTGATTCCATAAGCTGTCCAAGTAATCCAGGAAGGATTAACCGCAAACCAAGCCAAGTTTCGAACCAAGATCCATCGTTTGTTCAAGCGATAGTGTTCTGTCTTCGATTCGATTAATTGACAGAAACTTGCTCGTTTTAATCCAACTTTGAACCTTCAAAGATTTCCAGCAACCTTGTTCGTAACTCCCTCTGTTTTGTGAGTTGAAACTCAAGCAGAAACCATCGAAATTCCATCAACTCTCAAACCAGCAATCTGCCAAGTTCTGTTAAGTGGTCCAGCATTTATTCGATCGTGTTGTATCGTTTATTCAAAGGATTCCAGACGTGATTCAAGGATTTTAGCGTGGTGTTTCGAGTGTTGTTCGGAAGCCAAAGAAGTTACGGAAACGTGTGTTTCAATCCCTTGATTCAAGCAAGCAAGTACCAAGCACTGTAAGTGGGCTTTTGTTAATATTCGTTTCGTTTTTGAGAAAACCTATGTATGTTTTGAAATATCAATCGATATGTTTTATATGAAACTATGAAAGTATTAATTTGTAAGCACGTTAAACTCGAAATCTAATTGGATTGGAATTCCCCATGACCCTGATGCGGTGGGGTGTAACCGCTAAAAGAACCTTATACGGTGGTTATCCGTTGTTTCTGGAGTATCCAGACCCTTTATTCGTGGGTAAGCCGATGTCATGACCTCATCTCTAGGAGGGATAAGTCTAGAGACTGATATCAGTACCAAGAGGAGATTAGATGCTTTACTGTGCTTAAGTATATGAAAAATTATGAACGATATGAGATGTCATGTTATGGCTCGTTGGAGCAATTATGTCAAGATACATTCATATCGGTTTATGTCAAGTTTTGATTCATGTTATGAAAATTATGAAGTATTTATTATGATATCATATCGATTGTCCCCCACTTGCTGAGTGTTTTCCAAAGCATTCAACCCCTTACTCTACATCCCCAGATAAAGCTGAGGAAGAAGTTGAAGCCGAAGAAGATTACCAATTTTGGGGTTGGTGATATATCCGCTGCGTATTTCTAAGAATTAAGATCCCAAGACTTTATTTAAGTACGATTTTACTATTTAAGACTTTTAGAGTTTGATTACGCGTTTTTAATTCAGTTGTAAAGACAATGATTTCTTTATTTATGGAATATAGACTGGTTTTGTTTATTACGATATTACGAGGCTTATTGATTTCAAGTTGTTTATGGAAATCAATGCCGGTGTTATTGACCCCGGTCTCGGGGCGTGATATTTTAGTGGTATCAGAGCTAGCCAGGTTTGTTCCATAATCCCGCTGGGAAAAGTATTCTAGTTAAGGAAATAACTAGAAGAAAATTCCGGTTGAAATAGACCAACTGGAGAAATAAATACAGTTGGGTGAAAATTGTCGTTTCATGATAATTACGATAATCAGGAGTCCAATCTGATTAATCACATGAATACGAAAATTTTTGAATTTTTAAAATTTTCAGTTTCCTGTTTTAAAAATTTTATTTTCGAAAAATCGGATTTTTAGAATTATTCTTCGGATTTTTCGAATACAGAATAGTGAACCCTAAGCTCCAAGTCGTCGCCGCAGATTGCCGCCATGATAGACGCCGGGGAATATACCAATCGAATCGTCTTCTTCAGTCGATCATTCTATCCAAGTATCAGACCAATCGGACTTCGTTTGATCCGTCAATTTCCCGATTGTTCTCAGGAACCCTAATTCCCAATTTTTGTTCGATTCCCGATTTCTCGAGCATCGCACGATTGTTTTGAAATTAAAAATTTTCGTGTGATTATTCCAGCAAGTCGATCATTAGCCCTCTGTCAATTTCAGATTTCAAGCTTCGATTAGGGATTAATTCGAAACCCCTATTATTCGAATTAAGAACCCTAATTTTCAAATTTAAAAAAAAAAAATTCTTTTTCCAAAATTCGAATTCTTGTTTTTGATACTTGATTTTATAATTTGTCAAGTATTTGATTTATTCCGTGTTTGGGTTTAGGTGATGACAACCCGAGCGCAATCAGTCCAAATTCTTGGCATGGAGCAAGAGATTGAAAAGCTCAAGGAAGCCAAAGCTGAACTGATAGAAGTTGTGGACCATCTGAGAGGCGATGTCCATAGAATTGGCTACTATCATCATCAAGCCAATGAGCAGCTTGAGGGAACTAAGGAAGAAGTAGCTAGACTAGACGAACTCCATAGGACTGAAGAGGAAAAATGCGTAGTCCAACGACAGCAGCTTGATCAAATGGCTGATCATATTCTCTCACTTCAAAATACGAACCATCGCCTGTCTATAAGAAGCAATGGTTACTGGGGTATAGTCACTCATCTCCTGAATGTCAACAGTGATCTAAGGTAAGCCAATGATCACATGAGAAATCTTCTGGATGTTGTCGATTCAGATGAAGATTCAGACGAAGACCCTGAGGAAGAACCCATGTAGGAAGATGTCGTAGAAGAATTAGGAAGTGGAGAAGTAATAGATCCATAGTTCTTAGAAGTTTTGTTTAGGAGTTTTCGTTTTATTTCAATGTTCAGCATTTTCCTTTCCAGTAGTTGTGATAAACATTTTCCCAGTGATTACTAAAATTATCATTTTTGTTGATCATGTCTTCTTTATCTTTCCGCTATCATTTTATTTCCGCGCAAAGATTTTAGATTCGTGTTATTATAGGAAATGGCAGGACGCCGCAATACCCGCAATACCAATACCAATGAGGAAAGGTATACTGACGAACAACGAGCCCCACGAATGGGTTTGAGCAGGGAAGACCTGATGGCAATTGCCACTATAGTAGCAACTACTATGCAGGGAATGACCAATCCTGCTGCTACCCAGCCTCAAGCACAGCCAGCACATCCGCAAGGTGTAAAGTACCACTATGAATCATTGCGGAAAAACAGAGTTCCAACCTTCGATGGTAACTCAGACCCGGAAAGGGCGCAGAACTGGCTGAAGCAAATAGAGAACCACCATAGACTGTTGGAAGTACCGGAGGATATCAAGGTGGAAGTTACCACGTCTTTTCTCATCGACCAAGCAGGGAAGTGGTGGGAAAACGTGTCGCCATTAATGCAAGAAACGGGACCAGTTACATGGCAAAGGTTCCGGAGCACATTTCTGAAGCAGTACTTTCCAACTGCGGTCCAGAACCAGAAGCTGCGAGAGTTTGAAAACCTGACACAGACTACAGTTATGACAGTTGTGGATTATACCGCAAGGTTTTAACTCGCTGGGAACGTATGCACCGAGTATCATGGCAGACGAGTCCCTTAAGTTACATCGCTTCAGGATTGGACTGAACAGTCGAATCCAATCCGCCCTGGCAATTTTTGAGACAACCAATTTCGGAGATTTAATGGGAGCCGCCATCAGGGCTGAAACAGATATCAAGCGTCGCGAGGAAGAGTTTAAACGCAAGCGACCCTCCATTAGTCAGCATACCTCTAGCAGTCAAAACTTCAAGAGGCCTAGTCCGTCCAGCAACCAGCAAAGGGGACCCACAGTAGGCCCAACTCAACAGAGGTACCCTAAGTGTTCGAACTGTGGATTCAACCATCTAGGAGAATGTCTCAGAGATAATGGTGCATGTTTCCGATGTGGGAAGACAGGCCACCGAATTGCTGAGTGTCCCGAACCTGATATGAGGGGGACGACTGTAAGGAATAACGGCCCTCCTAGTAAACCAAAGGAGAATAAGCCGAACGCCAGAGTGTTTGCTATAACGCGAGAAGAGGTCGAGGACGCAAACGACGTAGTGGCAGGTACCATTTATTAAAACGAATTACCTGCGTATACATTGTTTGATTGTGGTGCCACACATTCGTTTATGTCCAAAAGGTTTGCTAATAAACTAGCCCTTAAGCCAGAACTGCTTAGTGAACCATATAACGTAGCAACACCAACCAATAAGACCCTTATAGCACATAGCATACACCGAAATTGTAATCTTAGTATTAATGAAATCAAGTTTAATGATGAGATAATTCAACTCAACATGATGGATTTTGATGTTATATTGGGAATGGATTGGTTATCAAAACATCATGGAGTAGTAGACTGCCATGACAAGAATGTTAAACTACGGACTCCAGACGAGAAGGAGATCGTATACCATGGCAAAGCTAAGGAAAGAAAATTCCTACTGACGGCAGCCCAAACCTGGAAAGCCGTAAAGAACGGTGAAGAAGTTTACCTAGCTACAATAAACGAAGTAAAAGAGGAATATGGACCCAGGATAGAAGACATAGCCGTTGTACAAGAATTTCCGGATGTCTTTCCTGAAGAGCTGCCCGGTTCTGTTCCAAACCGAGAATTGGAATTTGATATTAATTTGGTGCCAGGCGCTACACCAATTTCTAAGGCACCATACCGAATGGCTCCAGCCGAACTGAAGGAACTTAAGGAACAACTGCAGGAGTTATTGGACAAGAAACAAATCAGACCAAGTGTATCCCCATGGGGAGCTCCAGTGTTGTTTGTGAAGAAGAAAGACGGGAGCATGAGATTATGTATCGACTACAGAGAGTTGAACAAGATCACAATAAAAAACAAGTACCCTCTTCCGAGGATAGATGACCTATTCGATCAACTTAAAGGAGCTAAAGTGTTTTCCAAGCTCGATTTAAGGTCAGGCTATCACCAACTAAAGAGTAAAGCAGAGGACGTGCCGAAAACCGCATTTAGAACACGGTATGGGCATTATGAGTTCACGGTAATGCCATTTGGCTTAACAAACGCGCCAGCTGCATTCATGGATTTAATGAATCGTGTATTCAAGCCATTCCTGGACGACTTTGTAGTAGTGTTCATCGACGACATACTCATTTACTCGTCGAGCAATGAAGAACACGAACGACACCTTCGTCTTACGCTCCAGACACTAAGAGAGAAAGAACTCTACGCCAAGTTTAACAAATGTGAATTTTGGCTAGAAAGTGTATCTTTCTTAGGTCACATAATATCAAAGGAAGGCGTATCAGTGGACCCTAAAAAGGTAGAGGCAGTTTTAGATTGGCCTAGACCAACGACAGTGACTGAAATACGAAGCTTCTTGGGATTAGCTGGTTACTACCGGAAGTTTGTCGAAGGATTTTCGTCAAGAGGAGTACCTCTTACCAGGCTCACACAAAAGAACGCAAAGTTCATATGGAGTGAAGAATGTGAGAAGAGCTTTGAGACTTTAAAGGAAAATCTCTCATCTGCACCTGTACTGGTATTACCAACTGAAGACATGAGTTTCACTATTTATAGTGATGCATCTAAAGAATGACTAGGATGTGTACTCATGCAGGAAGGAAGAGTGATTGCTTATGCTTCAAGACAGCTCAAGCCCCATGAGCAAAACTACCCTACGCATGACCTCGAGTTAGCCGCAGTAGTGTTCGCCCTGAAGATTTGGAGACACTATCTGTATGGCGCCAAGTGCAAAGTGTTCACGGACCATCAAAGCCTCAAGTACTTGTTCACTCAAAAGGAACTCAACATGAGGCGGAGACGATGGATCGAACTTCTAAAAGACTACGATCTCACTATTAGCTACCACCCCGGCAAGGCAAACAAAATAGCAGATGCTTTGAGCCGAAAAGGCAAAGGAAAAATAATCTTAGCTACGGTCTCAGCTCAACCTTGTCTTCGAGAGACCATCAAGCTAAGCCAAGATCAAGATCCGAGCCTAACCAAGCTAAAAGAACAAGTCAGCGAGAAGAAAATTACTGACTTTGAGATCGATAACAATGGAATCCTGTGGATGAAAGGACAATTATGCGTGCCAGATGTTAACAACATAAGACAAGAAGTAATGTCTGAAGCGCACAAGTCAAAGTTTTCAGTCCACCCTGGGAGTACAAAGATGTACAAGGATCTGAAGGAAAGTTTTTGGTGGAACGCAATGAAAAAGGACGTAGCTGAATTTGTTGCCCGATGCTTAGTATGTCAGCAAGTGAAAGCTGAGCATCAGAGACCCGGAGGACTTCTTCAACCTCTGGAAATCCCGGAATGGAAATGGGATCACATCTCCATAGATTTTGTCGTGGGACTACCAAAGTCAAAACAGAGCCACGACGGAATATGGGTAATTGTTGATAGACTAACCAACTCAGCACACTTCCTACCAGTCCGCATGAACTACAACTTAGATAAATTGGCAACACTATATATGGACAATATAGTGAGAATGCATGGAGTCCCAGTAAGCATACTATCGGACAGAGATCCCAGATTTGTGTCGCGTTTCTGGAAAAGCTTTCAGCAAGCTATGGGAAGTAAGGTAACTCTTAGCGCGGCTTATCACCCACAAACTGATGGCCAGACGGAGAGGACTATCCAAACCCTCGAAGACATGCTAAGAGCTTGCGTATTAGACTTCACAGCAAATTGGAGCGAGCTTTTACCGCTAGTCGAGTTCGCTTACAATAACAGCTACCACAGTAGTATTGGGATGGCGCCATATGAAGCACTCTATGGGCGCAAATGCCGATCACCATTGTATTGGGATGAAGTATGAGAAAGAGCTATCACAGGACCGGAGTTAGTACAAGCTACTACCGACAAGATAGCTATTATCAGAGATAGACTTAAGACAGCCCAGGACCGACAGAAAAGTTGGGCTGATCTGAAAAGGAGACCCGTGGATTTAGAGATTGGTTTGAAAGTCTATGTAAAGATTTCACCAATGAAAGGGGTAATCAGATTTGACAAAAGGGAAAAGTTGAATCCAAGATACGTGGGACCATTTGAAGTTCTAGAAAAGGTGGGAACGTTAGCATACAAAGTAGCACTACCACCAAGTCTGTCAAGAATTCACAATGTCTTCCATGTATCACAACTAAGAAAGTACATTGCCGACCCAAGTCATGTACTTGAAGCAGAAACCCTAGTAACTCAAGGGAACTTAGACGAGACATTGAATTATGAAGAAATCCCAATCCGTATTCTGGATACTAAGGACCAAGTTCTAAGGAGAAAACCAATTCCTTATGTTAAGGTCCAATGGTCAAACCGTACGGAGAGAGAAGCTACTTGGGAAATGGAAGAATCAATGCGGGAGAAATATCCCTATCTTTTCCTAAATCAAGTTGACTCAAGTTTCGAGGACGAAACTTCCAATAAGGAGGGAGGGATGTAAAGACCCGGAGTTCAGTTAAGGGGTAACTAAAACTTGACTAAAAAGAGTTTGAAAATTTTTAAACTCTAGCCAAGAGTTTCACCACATCAAGGAGTCCCAATTTAACTAAACCACTCTCGGTTTTATGCCAAATAAACCGAACCATACCAAGCAAGAGATAAGCGTGCATTCAACTCAATTTTCGGCCGTGTGTTTGCTTCGAAGTTGGCACGATTTTGTTAGATTTGTTCCCTCAATTTAGAAAACTCCAAGCCAAGATTAACACCTACTTTGGGCACTCCTTAACCGAGCAAAACACCTCCAAGATAGCAGCAAATCAGAGTGACAAAGAATCCAACTTAAGCGCATCAGAATCTGTTCGATTGGATCCCGTTTTCTCAGATTATAACTCTCGTGGCTTCGATCCAAGTCACATCTAATTGCAGCCCATTAACCAAGGGTCCAAGTCACTACCAACCAAGAGACCTTCACCAAGCTAGAGCCACAGAATCACTCACCTAAGTCTGTGAAAGACTCACCCGAGAAGAGCCTCAGCAGTTCGAAAAATTGCATACCAATTAGGAGTCTCAGATTTGCTCTTATCCAACTGAGAGTCCCTTCACCTGTGGGTATCAAGTTTTGCCTCTATATAAGCAAGGTTCCAGCATCTATTTCATTCACCAATTCACTCTCAAACCAGCAGCAAAAGCCGAAGCTTTCTGACCACCAAACCAGAAGCTTTAATCATCGAAATTCTGCACCAGCAGCAGATTTAGATTCTGAAATATTTTCGCATCCCTTTCAGAAGCTGTTTCATTGTGTTGTGTCTTCAAACCAAACCGTGATTTGATTCCATAATCTGTCCAAGTAATCCAGGAAGGATTAACCGCGAACCAAGCCAAGTTTCGAACCAAGCCAAGTTTCGAACCAAGATCCATCGTTTGTTCAAGCGATAGTGTTCTGTCTTCAATTCGATTAATTGACAGAAACGTTTGCTCGTTTTAATCCAACTTTGAACCTTCAAAGATTTCCAGCAACCTTGTTCGTAAGTCCCTCTGTTTTGTGAGTTGAAACTCAAGCAGAAACCATCGAAATTCCATCAACTCTCAAACCAGCAATCTGCCAAGTTCTGTTAAGTGGTCCAGAATTTATTCGATCGTGTTGTATCGTTTATTCAAAGGATTCCAGACGTGATTCAAGGATTTTAGCGTGGTGTTTCGAGTGTTGTTCGGAAGCCAAAGAAGTTACGGAAACGTGTGTTTCAATCCCTTGATTCAAGCAAGCAAGTACCAAGCACTGTAAGTGGGCTTTTGTTAATATTTGTTTCGTTTTTGAGAAAACCTATGTATGTTTTGAAATTTCAATCGATATGTTTTATATGAAACTATGAAAGTATTAATTTGTAAGCACGTTAAACTCGAAATCTAATTGGATTGGAATTCCCCATGACCCTGATGCGGTGGGGTGTAACCGCTAAAAGAACCTTATACGGTGGTTATCCGTTGTTTCTGGAGTATCCAGACCATTTATTCGTGGGTAAGCCGATGTCATGACCTCATCTCTAGGAGGGATAAGTCTAGAGACTGATATCAGTACCAAGAGGAGATTAGATGATTTACTTTGCTTAAGTATATGAAAAATTATGAACGATATGAGATGTCATGTTATGGCTCGTTGGAGCAATTATGTCAAGATACATTCATATCGGTTTATGTCAAGTTTTGATTCATGTTATGAAAATTATGAAGTATTTATTATGATATCATATCGATTGTCCCCCACTTGCTGAGTGTTTTCCAAAACACTCAATCCCTTACTCTACATCCCCAGATAAAGCTGAGGAAGAAGTTGAAGCCGAAGAAGATTACCAATTTTGGGGTTGGTGATATATCCGCTGCGTATTTCTAAGAATTAAGATCCCAAGACTTTATTTAAGTACGATTTTACTATTTAAGACTTTTAAAGTTTGATTACGCGTTTTTAATTCAGTTGTAAAGACAATGATTTCTTTATTTATGGAATATAGACTGGTTTTGTTTATTACGATATTACGAGGTTTATTGATTTCAAGTTGTTTATGGAAATCAATGCCGGTGTTATTGACCCCGGTCTCGGGACGTGACATTTTAGTGGTATCAGAGCTAGCCAGGTTGGTTCCATAATCCCGCTGGGAAAAGTATTCTAGTTAAGGAAATAACTAGAAGAAAATTCCGGTTGAAATAGACCAACTGGAGAAATAAATACAGTTGGGTGAAAATTGTCGTTTCATGATAATTACGATAATCAGGAGTCCAATCTGATTAATCACATGAATACGAAAATTTTCAAATTTTTAAAATTTTCAGTTCCTGTTTTTAAAATTTTATTTTCGAAATATCGGATTTTTAGAATTATTCTTCGGATTTTTCGAATTCAGAATAGTGAACCCTAAGCTCCAAGTCGTTGCCGCCGATTGCCGCCATGATAGACGCCGGGGAATATGCCAATCGAATCGTCTTCTTCAGTCGATCATTCTGTCCAAGTATCAGACCAATCGGACTTCGTTTGATCCGTCAATTTCCCGATTGTCTCAGGAACCCTAATTCCCAATTTTTGTTCGATTGTGATTATTCCAGCAAGTCGATCATTAGCCCTCTGTCAATTTCAGATTTCAAGCTTCGATTAGGGATTAATTCGAAACCCCTATTATTCGAATTAAGAACCCTAATTTTCGAATTTAAAAAAAATTATTTTTCCAGAATTCGAATTCTTGCTTTTGAGACTTGATTTTATAATTTGTCAAGTATTTGATTTATTCCATGTTTGGGTTTAGGTGATGACAACCCGAGCGCAATCAGTCCAAATTCTTGGCATGGAGCAAGAGATTGAAAAGCTCAAGGAAGCCAAAGCTGAACTGATAGAAGTTGTGGACCATCTGAGAGGCGATGTCCATAATTGGCTACTATCATCATCAAGCCAATGAGCAGCTTGAGGGAACTAAGGAAGAAGTAGCTAGACTAGACGAACTCCATAGGACTGCAGAGGAAAAATGCGTAGTCCAACGACAGCAGCTTGATCAAATGGCTGATCATATTCTCTCACTTCAAAATACGAACCATCGCCTGTCTATAAGAAGCAATGGTTACTGGGGTATAGTCACTCATCTCCTGAATGTCAACAGTGATCTAAGGGAAGCCAATGATCATATGAGAAATCTTCTGGATGTTGTCGATTCAGATGAAGATTCAGACGAAGACCCTGAGGAAGAACCCATGCAGGAAGATGTCGTAGAAGAATTAGGAAGTGGAGAAGTAATAGATCCATAGTTCTTAGAAGTTTTGTTTAGGAGTTTTCATTTTATTTCAATGTTCAGCATTTTCCTTTCCAGTAGTTGTGATAAATATTTTCCCAGTGATTAATAAAATTATCATTTTTGTTTATCATGTCTTCTTTATCTTTCCGCTATCATTTTATTTCCACGCAAAGATTTTAGATTCGTGTTATTATAGGAAATGGCCGGACGCCGCAATACCCGCAATACCAATACCAATGAGGAAAGGTATACTGACGAACTGTGATGCCCCGAAATTAATTGATGGCAATCTGAATATTAATTATGCTTATATGATGATTTATTACGATGATTAATATATGTGTGGGAAATGAAGAAGTAACATGATTTAAGGATGTTAATTTTAATTATGAGGATGATATGGGTTTAATGAAGTTGGTTGCAATTTGTAAATGCTTATCATGTTAATGTATTTTATATACATCATGTTGTTATTGGGGTACAAGTTGAAAGTAAGAATTAATACTTAACCCACCACTTTTACCTCACCTCACTTTTACACTCAAATCCCCAAAATCACTTTCTCAAAACCCTCTTCCCCTCATTTTCGATTTTTGTCCAAGGGTGGGAAGAAATCCTTGTAAAAGCTTTGTTCTTGCACTTCTTGGTAAGATTTAGTGCCTATGATGTTTATATACCACTTATTGATGTTCTTGAAGTGTTGATTGAGTTTTGGAAGGGTTTTAAAAAGGGTTTTAAAATGGGTTTGTTTGGGTTAGTGTGATTCTTGGTGGGATGTTGGATTTTTAGTGGTTTTATGATGTGTGTTGAAGGTTTTGAGTGTTTTAATGTTTATGAGTTGTTGGTATAAATGATGGTTGAGGTTGGTGAGGTTTAAATGTGCAAAAATGGAGTTTTTTCGTGGTACAGAGGCTGGCGATCGATCGCCCGTTGTTGGCGATCGATCGCGAGCATGCATTAGGCTCAAGAAGCCTTTGGCGATCGATCGCCACTCTTGGGCGATCGATCGGTGACGATGGCGATCGATCGCGCCAAGTATGGCGATCGATCGCCGAAGAGGGAAAATTTTACCCCCCGTCCAGTGTACTCTCGCGATCGATCGCGCCAGGGCGGCGATCGATCGCGAGATGAAAAAAAAATGGATATTTTGATTTTTGTGGGATTTTGAATATTGGACTATGATTAGCTTCTAATATTGAATTGTATGGTTGTGTAGAACCATCCCAAGGACCCACGACTTCAAGAAGATAAAGTACTACGATTCCACCACATTTTGAAAAGGTACGTAAGGAACGTACGGGCATCACACGGTAACATATTCCTAAACTATGACTTTGCATTAATTGCATAAGTATTTATGATGATGATTATGATGATTATGATGAATAAGTTTATGATAATGATATTGTGATAAGCGAAGTTGATATGATGTTATGATGACAATTATGATAAGATGATGATGTTTGAAATGATGATGCTTATAAGATGATGACGCATGTTTAACTATGCTACTTAGAATGGTTGAATGTCCGGTGACTATTATGGGCAAGCGAGGAAGGTCTTGCCGCTCACATAACTGAGCGATGGGGTACATCCGCTATCAAGGTGTAGCGATGGGTATCATCCGCTGAGCGATGGGGTACATCCGCTATCAAGGTGTAGCGATGGGTATCATCCGCTGGATAAGAGATACATCCGCTATCAAGGCGTAGCGATGGGTATCATACGATGAGTTATGTCGAGCGAGGGGGCCAATTGTGCCGCTGTCATAATTGAACTCGGATAGTCCCATTTCTAATTAACATGGATTGTTGTGAGCTTATATACGAAATATGATGTTAATCATACATGTCTTGAACTAATGATGATATGCGTAATTATGACACAGGGACAACCAAGGAAGGATAGTACTATTAAGCAGGAAGTATATGTTATCAATTATTTCCATGCATTATTTATATGCCAGTAACTCATAATGTTAAGTAACGATGTACATGCTCACGATGGGTTGTTCCTGTAGGTACACTTTTGGATCGAGACTAAGGGTCGGGTTGAGATGGTGAGCCAAAGGAGCATAAGAAGATAGATACATGATTTTGTTAGCCTTAACATTCATTTTGGGGAATGTAACTAACTAACTATTGAAGTTTCATTTTGGCCTGTAATTACATTGAGCTCACATAACAACCAGAACTCTAAGATGTCTCTAATACATGTTTAGTTCATAATACGCTATTAATATGATGTTAAGGTAGGAAGACCCTACACGAACAGCGAGCCCCACGAATGGGTTTGGTCAGGGAAGACCTGATGGCAATTGCCACTATAGTAGCAACTACTATGCAGGGAATGACCAATCCTGCTGCTACCCAGCCTCAAGCACAGCCAGCACATCCGCAAGTTGTAAAGTACCACTATGAATCGTTGCGGAAAAACAGAGTTCCAACCTTCGATGGTAACTCAGACCCGGAAAGGGCGCAGAACTGGCTGAAGCAAATAGAGAACCACCATAGACTGTTGGAAGTACCGGAGGATATCAAGGTGGAAGTTACCACGTCTTTTCTCATCGACCAAGCAGGGAAGTGGTGGGAAAACGTGTCGCCATTAATGCAAGAAACGGGACCAGTTACATGGCAAAGGTTCCGGAGCACATTTCTGAAGCAGTACTTTCCAACTGCGGTCCAGAACTAGAAGCTGCGAGAGTTTGAAAACCTGACACAGACTACAGATATGACAGTGGTGGATTATACCGCAAGGTTTAACTCGCTGGGAACGTATGCACCGAGTATCATGGCAGATGAGTCCCTTAAGCTACATCGCTTCAGGATTGGACTGAACAGTCGAATCCAATCCGCCCTGGCAATTTTCGTGACAACCAATTTCGGAGATTTAATGGGAGCCACCATCAGGGCTGAAGCAGATATCAAGCGTCGCGAGGAAGAGTTTAAACGCAAGCGACCCTCCATTAGTCAGCATACCTCTAGCAGTCAAAACTTCAAGAGGCCTAGTCCGTCCAGCAACCAGCAAAGGGGACCCACAGTAGGCCCAACTCAACAGAGGTACCCTACGTGTTCGAACTGTGGATTCAACCATCTAGGAGAATGTCTCAGAGGAAAAGGTGCATGTTTCCGATGTGGGAAGACAGGCCACCGAATTGCTGAGTGGCCCGAACCTGATATGAGGGGGACGACTGTAAGGAATAACGGCCCTCCTAGTAAACCAAAGGAGAATAAGCCGAACGCCAGAGTGTTTGCTATAACGCGAGAAGAGGCCGAGGACGCAAACAACGTAGTGGCAGGTACCATTTATTTAAACGAATTACATGTGTATACATTGTTTGATTGTGGTGCCACACATTCGTTTATGTCCAAAAGGTTTGCTAAGAAACTAGCCTTAAGCCAGAACTGCTTAGTGAACCATATAACCCAGCAACACCAGCCAATAAGACCCTTATAGCACATAGCATACACCGAGATTGTAATCTTAGTATTAATGAAATCAAGTTTAATGCTGAGCTAATTCAACTCAACATGGTGGATTTGGATGTTATATTGGGAATGGATTGGTTATCCAAACATCATGGAGTAGTAGACTGCCGTAACAAGAATGTTAAACTACGGACTCCAGACGAGAAGGAGATCGTATACCATGGCAAAGCTAAGGAAAGAAAATTCCTACTGACGGCAGCCCAAACCTGGAAAGCCGTAAAGAACGGTGAAGAAGTTTACCTAGTTACAATAAACGAAGTAAAAGAAGAAGATGGACCCAGGATAGAAGACATAGCCGTTGTACAAGAATTTCCGGATGTCTTTCCTGAAGAGCTGCCTGGTTCTGTTCCAAACCGAGAATTGGAATTTGATATTAATTTGGTGACAGGCGCTACACCAATTTCTAAGGCACCATACCGAATGGCTCCAGCCGAACTGAAGGAACTTAAGGAACAACTGCAGGAGTTATTGGACAAGAAACAAATCAGACAAGTGTATCCCCATGGGGAGCTCCAGTGTTGTTTGTGAAGAAGAAAGACGGGAGCATGAGATTATGTATCGACTACAGAGAGTTGAACAAGATCACAATAAAAAACAAGTACCCTCTTCCGAGGATAGATGACCTATTCGATCAACTTAAAGGAGCTAAAGTGTTTTCCAAGCTCGATTTAAGGTCAGGCTATCACCAACTAAAGATTAAAGCAGAGGACGTGCCGAAAACCGCATTTAGAACACGGTTTGGGCATTACGAGTCACGGTAATGCCATTTGGCTTAACAAACGCGCCAGCTGTATTCATGGATTTAATGAATCGTGTATTCAAGCCATTCCTGGACGACTTTGTAGTAGTGTTCATCGACGACATACTCATTTACTCGTCGAGCAATGAAGAACACGAACGACACCTTCATCTTACGCTCCAGACACTAAGAGAGAAAGAACTCTACGCCAAGTTTAACAAATGTGAATTTTGGCTAGAAAGTGTATCTTTCTTAGGTCACATAATATCAAAGGAAGGCGTATCAGTGGACCCTAAAAAGGTAGAGGCAGTTTTAGATTGGCCTAGACCAACGACAGTGACTGAAATCCGAAGCTTCTTGGGATTAGCTGGTTACTACCGGAAGTTTTCGAAGGATTTTCTTCAATAGCAGTACCTCTTACCAGGCTCACACAAAAGAACGCAAAGTTCATATGGAGTGAAGAATGTGAGAAGAGCTTTGAGACTTTAAAGGAAAAGCTCTCATCTGCACCTGTACTGGTATTACCAACTGAAGACATGAGTTTCACTATTTATAGTGATGCATCTAAAGAAGGACTAGGATGTGTACTCATGCAGGAAGGAAGAGTGATTGCTTATGATTCAAGACAGCTCAAGCCCCATGAGCAAAACTACCCTGCGCATGACCTCGAGTTAGCCGCAGTAGTGTTCGCCCTGAAGATTTGGACACTATCTGTATGGCGCCAAGTGCGAAGTGTTCACGGACCATCAAAGCCTCAAGTACTTGTTCACTCAAAAGGAACTCAACATGAGGCAGAGAAGATGGATCGAACTTCTAAAAGACTACGATCTCACTATTAGCTACCACCCCGGCAAGGCAAACAAAGTAGCAGATGCTTTGAGCCGGAAAGGCAAAGGAAAAATAATCTTAGCTACGGTCTCAGCTCAACCTTGTTTTCGAGAGACCATCAAGCTAAGCCAAGATCAAGATCCGAGCCTAACCAAGCTAAAAGAACAAGTCAGGGAGAAGAAAATTATTGACTTTGAGATCGATAACAATGGAATCCTGTGGATGAAAGGACGATTATGCATGCCAGATGTGAACAACATAAGACAAGAGTAATGTCTGAAGCGCACAAGTCAATGTTTTCAGTCCACCCTGGGAGTACAAAGATGTACAAGGATCTGAAGGAAAGTTTTTGGTGGAACGCAATGAAAAAGGACGTAGCTGAATTTGTTGTCCGATGCTTAGTATGTCAGCAAGTGAAAGCTGAGCATCAGAGACCCGGAGGACTTCTTCAACCTCTGGAAATCCCGGAATGGAAATGGGATCACATCTCCATGGATTTTGTCGTGGGACTACCAAAGTCAAAACAGAGCCACGACGGAATATGGGTAATTGTTGATAGACTAACCAACTCAGCACACTTCCTACCAGTCCGCATGAACTACAACTTAGATAAATTGGCTACACTATATATGGACAATATAGTGAGAATGCATGGAGTCCCAGTAAGCATACTATCGGACCAAGATCCCAGATTCGTGTCGCGTTTCTGGAAAAGCTTTCAGCAAGCTATGGGAAGTAAGGTAACTCTTAGCACGGCTTATCACCCACAAACTGATGGCCAGACGGAGAGGACTATCCAAACCCTCGAAGACATGCTAAGAGCTTGCGTATTAGACTTCACAGCAAATTGGAGCGAGCTTTTACCGCTAGTCGAGTTCGCTTACAATAACAGCTACCACAGTAGTATTGGGATGGCGCCATATGAAGCACTCTATGGGCGCAAATGCCGATCACCATTGTATTGGGATGAAGTAGGAGAAAGAGCTATCACAGGACCGGTGTTAGTACAAGCTACTACCGACAAGATAGCTATTATCAGAGATAGACTTAAGACAGCCCAGGACCGATAGAAAAGTTGGGCTGATCTGAAAAGGAGACCCGTGGATATAGAGATTGGTGAGAAAGTCTATATAAAGATTTCACCAATGAAAGGGGTAATCAGATTTGACAAAAGGGAAAAGTTGAATCCAATATACGTGGGACCATTTGAAGTTCTAGAAAAGGTGGGAACGCTAGCATACAAAGTAGCACTACCACCAAGTCTGTCAAGAATTCACAATGTCTTCCATGTATCACAACTAAGAAAGTACATTGCCGACCCAAGTCATGTACTTGAAGCAGAAACCCTAGTAACTCAAGGGAACTTAGACGAGACATTGAATTATGAAGAAATCCCAATCCGTATTCTGGAATTCCCCATGACCCTGATGCGGTGGGGTGTAACCGCTAAAAGAACATTATACGGTGGTTATCCGTTGTTTCTGGAGTATCCAGACCCTTTATTCGTGGGTAAGCCGATGTCATGACCTCATCTCTAGGAGGGATAAGTCTAGAGACTGATATCAGTACCAAGAGGAGATTAGATGCTTTACTGTGCTTAAGTATATGAAAAATTATGAACGATATGAGATGTCATGTTATGGCTCGTTGGAGCAATTATGTCAAGATACATTCATATCGGTTTATGTCAAGTTTTGATTCATGTTATGAAAATTATGAAGTATTTATTATGATATCATATCGATTGTCCCCCACTTGCTGAGTGTTTTCCAAAGCACTCAACCCCTTACTCTACATCCCAAGATAAAGCTGAGGAAGAAGTTGAAGCCGAAGAAGATTACCAATTTTGGGGTTGGTGATATATCCGCTGCGTATTTCTAAGAATTAAGATCCCAAGACTTTATTTAAGTACGATTTTACTATTTAAGACTTTTAGAGTTTGATTACGCGTTTTTAATTCAGTTGTAAAGACAATGATTTCTTTATTTATGGAATATAGACTTGTTTTGTTTATTACGATATTACGAGGCTTATTGATTTCAAGTTGTTTATGGAAATCAATGCCGGTGTTATTGACCCCGGTCTCGGGGCGTGACACACTGCACCAGAATCTTAAATCAGAAGTTACTCATGTATGGAATAGCTAGGCAAACAGCCTAATCTCATTTTGGCGTGAAAGATTTAGGGATTTTCCTTAATTGGTCAATACTACTCTCATTGTCCTTTGATTTTTGATCGATTTGTATTTGTAGCTCTATAAATATGGAACTTGGGGGACTATTTTCTCGTAATTTGTTGTCTATGATTATTTGAAGATCCCAAGGTACGCGTCTAGGCACAAGGTGCAGCGGAGCACAATTCTTGTGTTTGGACTCGAGCCATGCTTGACGATCTTTGGGGCGTTTTAAAGGTGCAAGACATTTTTTTAAATGTCATGAGTATTGTAAGTAGGGATGGACTTGGGTGGACTTGGGAGGGTAGACATTAAAAAATTATTCAACCCAATACATGCGAGTTGTTAAATTGTTAAAGCGTGACTGCACAATAATTATACAAAACCGTGTGGTTCAGGTGAATGAGGGTGCGGCTTGGGTGGGTGGGCATATCATTCAACCCAGTGCATATGAGCTGTTAAATTGTTGAACCGCAACTGCACAATAATTATACAAAACCGCGCGCTCGGGTGAATAAAGGTGCCGGTGGGTGTGGATGGTTTGCAGGATCAAATCTTTTGCAAATGAGAATCAAAGATACTTAAACAATGGATCACCAATGATATCACCGTTATTATGAAACTATATATATTTAAATCATATACTGAAAGTGAAAATGTCATTTTACAATATGAAACAAAAAATAACATAATGAATTAAAGTATCAAAATCTTCCACGATCAAATTAGGATATCAACAACATTAAACTTTTGATTGTACAAAGAAAGCGACAATTCATAAGTTCGCAAAATAAAAAAAAACATTTCTTGTTACTACAAGATGTATAATGAAAAAACTTGAAACTAATATTTCTCGATGAATCAACTTTTTTTTACTCGAGAAAATAAATTATACTAAAAAGATGAGTACAAGTCATACTCTAAATAATACATAAAAAATCAGCAAACTGAAGCATTGGTGAAGTTAAAATTTACGATTTGCAACTTAAACCACTAAGATATTTACTTTTATAATTCAAGGTATATTTAATTTATAAAGATGCGGCGTATTGGGTGTTGTATGTTGGTGGAGATGCAACAATCTACTACTCACCCATGTAAATTCGGGTTGCTGAATTTTACAACCGCAACTTCTTTTTCCGAATGTTAAGACTGCGGATACGGGTCGATGAATACAGGTCGAATGGGTGACTTGGGTTGTGCAAATTTTTTTGTACGCCACTAATAGTAAGCCATGGAGCAATAGCGAAATTTTTTTAGTTTAGCAGAGCTAGTGGCAAATAGCTCCCTTGTGGTTTGCCAAATAGGCAAATTAGCTCCATGTGGTTTGAAAATATGCATTTTACGCCCTATAGTTTACAAAATAGGCAGATTACCCCATGCGGTTTGAAAATAGGCATTTACCCCCTTGTGGTTTGTGAAAATAGGCATTTTACCCCCTTATAGTTTGTGAATAGGTGATAAATACACCATACACATATATGTAAACTGTCTATTTTGTAAACCACTAGGGGATAAAATGTCTATTTTTACAAATCATATGGTGTAAAATGACTATTTTCAAACCACGAAAGGGTGAACTGCTTATTTTGTAAGTCACATGGGGGCAAAATGCCTATTGTCAAACCACATAGGATAATCCGCCTATTTGGAAAACTATAGAGATGCAATCTGCCAAAAACCCGACTTATTAGTACAACTAGTTACTTTTGGCATGTTATGGTGCATATGGAATGGAAAAATTAATGTAAAATATTTATGTGAATAACTTTAATAAATTTGGATTGATATTTATATTTGAGTTTTATATGTAATTATATTCTGTTTTATGATTAAAAATAAAGGTGTTTCTGGAAAGAAAATTTTTGTTTTTATAGTCTAACAGTATTTCTTTAAATGAAAAACTACTCTTAGGTGTAAAAAAAACAATTTTTTTTTTAATTCCTAGAGTAGTTATGGGAATCTTTTGTTTAATCAGGTGTTAGAGATTTATTTGCCAAAAGTATATAAAGATCGAATAATTCTAGATACAGAGCTGAAATCTAGGGGCCATATTTGTAAGTTCTAATTGCATAGGAACAAGAATCCCGACTGAATTATATAAACAGTCCTTTTCGATATAAAACTTGAATTACAATCAAATTCTACTTCTCTCTTATAACTATAAATAAATACATCTCCACTGCTACCCTACACACAAATTTAAATAAATCCTCCTTCAAAACTTGCAACAAGTTCCTAAATTTACACTAACTTTTTTTGTCTAATTTACTGAACTATGACAATAATGCTATGGATTTGTGTCCCTATCGTTTTCCATGGGATCCATCTCATTCTAACAAGCCAAAGCCGACAGTGGCAGCTTCTAAAATCGATGATCTGAGAAAGGGCAAAGAAGTCATTAGCTTGTCTCAGTCCTCTTCACCAGAAGCGAGCCGGAGGCTGAAAGCACCTAGGTTGGCCCTCGAACTCGATGGGCTCCACGGTTTTGAGAGTGTTCTTACAATTTGAAATACTAGTAATATTTTAATAAGTTTTTAAGAATTTATATGTTTTCTTGATTAAATTTTGTTAGTTCTTTTCTCACTTCTTAATGACCAAAGAGTTTTGAAGTTTTAGTGTTTTTTTTTTTGTGCGGAAAATTTAAATGTTCTTGTGCTCTTTAATCTGTAAAAATTGGAACTAAAATGATTAATTCATGTAGGATTTTTTGATTCTATCCCATGAAAGTGTCATTGGCTCATCCATGTGGATGTAATATTTCACGTGGATTCATATGAAAGACTAGATTGTCTCTACGAACAGATATTGACATCATCAATGTGATCATTCTTCTGTACGTACGTAAGGACCCTCGTGCCCTTAACCCGTTATTAGTGTATTAATCCAAGCAATTAGTGCATTTAATCAAACATATAGGGGAAAAACCACTTATCACCATACTAATTCATGCCAATAATAAAATTCTTTACATTATTCCATACAATGTCTAGTTTTTCCCCAACCAAGTCCACATACATATCATGCACCATTATAATACACTAACATGTTCTCAGTTCATTTAGCAATTCAATCAATAATTGCGTGCAACTCATAACTGAAGAGAGAAAGGCTCTTGCCTTTTTATACATGCCATATACACATAATAGTGCTCACAGACGAGCATCAAATAGGTATGTGTGTATCAAATGTATAAAATATGGTGCTCGATACCGTCACTGGTATTTCGATCCTTGGAAGCACCTCCAACCCATAGCTCGAGCTCATCTCCAAAGCCATCGATGTACCTGATCACCTGCCCCAACAGAGACAGCCCCACACGGGGTGAGCATACCAATATCCCAAATCCAATAATCATAATGATACAATTCATAATTTACAAAAATGTAAATGCTATGAAATATAAAAGATGCTCCCTGGATGGTATCATCCTCATCCGGGATTTCCTGTGCCGTCCCTGTTCTCAAAATAACTGAACCATCAAATTCCCAAGTGCCAGTTAATCATTACATTGATTAACAAATCCAATTGCCATATACCGATATTATAATCAATAATACCAAATCTTTAAACAATGATTACAAATATTCCATGTATCTTACTTATGGTTACATCTTTCTATTTCATTGCTCGCTCTACAATAGCGGCATTTCATTCTCACGCGTGCTCAACAGCAGTGGCGTCATAACCGATGTTCACTCAAAGGCGACAACATCCAATCATTGCTCGCTCAAAAGCGGCACCATATAATTCCCAATGCATATATATACATTTGTAGCAAATACCATGAACCATGTATTTCCTTATACATTCAATGCAATACAGTGTACCAAGCACTCAACAATTACAATTATATTAAAGGGCTATGCTCGTACGTCATACGAACCTTAAAATCCGTGGTTCGAGTCCAACCTTGCCTGAGTCCCACGATGTGATATCCCCGAAATGATTAATTGCAATTTGGTGCATTAATTGTGTTTATATGATTAATTATGTGGTAATTAATTATGTGTTGGAATTATTATGTTGAAATGCTTAGTCATGTGTTAAAGTGACCCGGGATAGCATTTCAGGGTGCATGTTGGGAATTATTGTTGGAAGCATGATTTATTTGCCTTGGTTAGCAATTAATTAGAAATCATGTGTTTAATTGATATTTTGGTGCATTTGGTTTAATGCTTTGGAAAATATCATGTCGGGGTGTTTTATACACCATGATTTGTGGATGGCATTTTAATTTAAACTCAACACTTTTATACCCAACCCCACCTCATCCACTCTCACTTCACCTTTACCAAACAACACCCAAACCCTTCCCCTTTCCCCTTCATTTTCGAGTTCAAGCTTTGGGGTGAAGAGAAACCTTTCAAAAATCTTGATTTGTGGAGATTGTTGGGTGATTTGAGATCCCCAAGAGGTATGGATACCTCATGGTTCATTTTGTAAGGTTTTGTTTGAGTTTGGTATGATTTTGAATGGTTTTAAAATGGGTTTATGTTGGGTTGTTGTGGGTTTGGTTATATGTTGGATTTATACTTGTTTTGAAGTATATTTTGGTGGTTTATGTTGTTTAGATGTTGTTGGTTTGTTTGGTTAAGTGTTGGTATGGATTGGAAGAAATTTTGGGAGCAAAAATGGTGAAAAACGCATGTCTGTGCGAGGCGATCGATCGCCTGAAAAGAGGCGACCGATCGCCAAGAGGCAGTAACATTTTTGCGGGTTAGGCGACCGATCGCCTAAAATGAGGCGACCGATCGCCGAGAGGCAGTAGCCAAATCAAAGAAATGGCGATCGATCGCCATGTTTGAGGCGACCGATCGCCGCGATGAAAATTTTGAGGCGACCGATCGCCTGGGTGAAGCGATCGATCGCCGCCTGTGGAATTTTGGAAAATGGTTTCTTTTGTCAAATTTTTGGTATTTGGCTATTATTTGGCTTCTAATATGGGGTTGTGTGATTGTGTAGAACCATCCCAGGTAGCAACGCAACCGAGGAACTGAAGCCAGATTAATTCCACTTTTGGAAAGGTACGTAGTGGACGTACGGGCACCCAACGGTACATGTATCTTATATACTTATTGTTATGCATTATGGATGCAAGTATATATGTGGTATTGCATTGTGGATGCAAATACATGTTATGCATGATGTTTATAGATGCATATGATTATTGGTGCACATCCCATGAGTCGTGGTCATCCCTTGATGATTTTAATGCTTGCCGCTATTGGTTTGGTTCCGCTAAATGTGAAGCGAGGGGTGGGAGCGCCGCATGTCACATTTGAGCGTGGTTATCATATAGGGCGAGGAAAGGGTATTTGCCGCTCAATGAGAGGCGAGGGGTGGGAGTCCCGCAGTCCATTGAAGCGAGGTTATCCTATGCCGCCTATATGTAAATAAGCGAGGGGCATTAAAATACATTGTGATGGACAGACTAGGGATTGTTGATCAGTATTTGGTATTGATGAGCTGATATATGTCATGACATGTTTAGACCATTAAAAATAATCTATTGATTATACTCATGAGTTATGGTACAGGGACAACCAAACGGGAAGCGTTTGAAATGCATGGGAAAAACAGGAAGTGTTTTATTTTAATTATGCATTTACGCTTGGGGGTTGTCCTTGTAGGTACACGTTTGGCATGATAGAAGGGCTAGACGGGTTGAGATGGTGAGCTTTTTGAGGATGCTTTTGGGACTTGAAGGACAGGATTATTTTGGATAGTATCTGCTCTAGGAGTAGTATAAAACTATAGTTGAACACATTCATTGATTGGAATGTAATTAATCCATTTGGTAGTCCTTATTTTTGGCATGTAATTCTTAAGCTCATAAACTCAACACGTTCTTTTACACTCTGATTATTATGATAGCTCTATTATGCCTTGATTCCGCACTTAAGGATTAGGGTCCTTACATTAGTGGTATCAGAGCAGTGGTTAGAGAACCCGGGAACGAGAGAAGGGTAGCCTTAGCACGATTGGCTAGGTGCTTACATTTGAAGCATGTTTATGCATGTGGTGCATATTAATGTATATCCTGTTATACTAACGTGCTTATTCTCATTCCTGTTATCTAACGGCATAACATATGTATTGCTTTGGAATTGTTGTTAACATTTGTGTTACAGCATGGCTGCTAATGAGGAGGTTGGAGATGTTGGTAGTGTGAACGCAAGTATTGGACAGGCAAACCCTCTACCTCCACCGGCCGTAGGCATGGAACCAGTGGTTCAGTTATTGCTACCAGGTGAGATTAGTCTGACACAATTTCTGTCGTATCATCCGCCCCGGTTTGAGGGGACAGAGTCCGGAGAAGAGGCTGAAGAGTGGCTGGAAAGACTTGAGCAGATCTTTGTATCGGCTCCTTGTGCTGTGACAGCTTGGCTGAGGCTGGCGGAGTTTCAATTAGCCAAGAAACCTCTGATGTGGTGGAGGAGCACGGTGATGGAACTAAGAGCACTGGGTGCTGTGATTGATTGGACACTCTTCAGGACTAGGTTTCTGAACCGGTACTTCTCCGCAGCGGCAAGGCAGGCAAAGGAGGATGAATTTACAAGTTTGAAGCAGGGGAACATGACAGTGGCAGACTATGCCACACGGTACTCTTCGTTGCTGAGGTACGTTCCCCACATTGCCACCAGTGGGCACGCAAAGATGAGGAATTTTATGAAGGGGTTGCGACCGGAGCTCTATGACCAGGTTATCACCAATAACCCAACTTCTTTTGATGATGCTCTCACAAGGGCGGAGCTTGCCGAGCTTGGGGTGGGAGCTTATTCTAGTGCTATGCCACCACCGGTACCGCAACAGAGGCAGACTAGTGACAGTTTGAGGCCCCGGGGAGAACCATTTAAGCCTCGTGGTGCCTCTTCATCTTCGCGATATGGTGGAAAGAAATTCTTTGGACAGAAGCAGGATGGCAAGAAGGGCAATTGGTCCGCCAACCGGGGGTCTTCACAAGGGGATAGGCCGGGAGAGCCGAGGTGCAACAATTGTGGAGGGCCACATTCTTCAAACAAGTGTCCTGCTTGTTATATCTGTGGCAAGATGGGCCACATCGCTCGGTATTGCCCCACCCGGGGAGGACAGTCAGAGTATCAGGGCAACAGGCCGAGGTTTGAGGATAGGACAGTGCAGCAGAGGCAGCAGTTTGGGCCTCGACCATCGGGAGGTCAGACAGTAGGACCGCCCCAAGGACAGGTGTATGCACTGACCAGGGAGCAGGCCCAGGCAGCCCCAGAGGAGGTGATTGCCGGTACGTGTCATTTATTTACGTACCCTGCTTTTATTTTGATCGATACAGGTGCCTCCCACTCTTTTGTATCGGTGGGTTTTGTGGAAAGACACCATATGCGCACGTCTTCTTTACCCACGCCTCTCCTTGTCTCGACACCCACTGGAAGAAATGTCGTTGCTGATCAGTTTATGGCAGACTGCCTCATTTATTTTGAGGGCAACGAATTGAGATCAGACTTGATTGTGCTGGGTATGTCAGACTTCGACTGCATCTTGGGTATTGATATTCTGAACAGATACCAGGCAGTGGTAGATTGCCGGCAGAGGACAGTGAAGTTCAGACCTGAGTTGGGCAGTCAGTGGACTTTCTATGGCAACGGTTCTCGTGCGAAGATTCCGTTGATTTCAGCGATCAAGATGGCTCAGTTGTTGGAACGTGGCCACACGGGCTATCTCATTTATGCCATGGACACGTCTGGGAAGAGTAAGAGCTAAGAGTTGAGGATGTGCCAGTAGTGGCAGAATTTGCTGATGTATTCCCAGAAGAGATCCCAGGATTTCCACCGGCTAGGGAAGTTGAGTTTGGGATCGAGTTGCTGCCAGGGACATCCGCTATCTCTCGTGCACCTTACAGGATGGCACCGGCTGAGTTGAGAGAGTTGAAAGAACAGTTGCAGAATCTCCTGGATAAGGGATATATACGCCCGAGCGTGTCGCCATGGGGCGCACCAGTTCTCTTTGTGAAGAAGAAGGACGGCTCGATGCGGTTGTGCATCGATTACCGGCAACTGAATAAGGCTACAGTGAAGAACAAGAATCCTCTTCCAAGGATCGACGATCTGTTTGATCAGTTGCAAGGTACCAGGGTGTATAGCAAGATTTGCCCTTCTTTTGGTCAGAAGCTTGTGAGGAAAGCTTCCAGGAATTAAAGCACCGGTTGACAACGGCGCCAGTGTTAGTGATCCCTACGGAGAACTCCAGATTTGTTCTGTATACTGACGCATCACTTCAGGGCCTTGGGTGTGTTCTGATGCAAGATAAGCATGTGGTAGCTTATGCATCGAGGCAGTTGAAGCCGCATGAGACCAGATATCCAGTTCATGACTTGGAACTGGCGGCTATCATCTTCGCCCTGAAGATTTGGAGGCATTATTTGTATGGTACGTCGTTTACCATATACACGGATCACAAAAGCCTCAAGTTTTTATTCACTCAGGCAGAGCTGAACATGAGGCAGAGGAGATGGATGGACCTACTCAAGGACTATGATTGCGAGATAGAGTACCATCCCGGGAAAGCCAATTTGACAGCAGACGCTTTGAGCCGGAAAGTGAGGAGTTCTCCTGAGGACGTCATTCATCTGTCGGCTATGATGACCTCTTATTGCCATCTGGGCTATGATTTTGACATAGATGCATCGCCTGTGTATGTATCGACTCTGTTAGCCGAGCCAGACATCTATGAGAACATCAGGAGAGCTCAGAGGTCAGATGATGAGGTTCAGAGGTGGTTATCTTTAGTACATCTTGGTCAGCCAACGAAATTCAGAGTGGCCGATGACGGGTCTTTGAGATTGGGTGACCGTTGGGTGGTTCCGAGTACGCCGGAGTTGCGTAAGGGGATCTTGGAGCGAGCTCATAGTAGCAGACTTAGCATCCACCCAGGCGGGAAGAAGATGTATAAAGATCTGCGTGGTCAGTTTTGGTGGAAAAGGATGAAATCTGATGTCGTCGCTTTTGTAAAGAGGTGTTTGATCTGCCAGCAGGTTAAGGCAAAGAGACAGAGACCTGGCGGCGAGTTGAGAAGCTTGGAGATACCGAAGTGGAAGTGGGAACACATTTCCATGGACTTCGTGACTCATTTGCCGAGGAGTGCTTCAGGCTTCGATGCTATTTGGGTGATCGTGGATCGATTGACTAAGGTAGCTCATTTGATCCCCTATAGCATGACTTTCACCTTTTTGAGGATGGCGCAGTTGTATATTAGAGATGTGGTGAGATTGCATGGGATCCCCGTTTCCATAGTGTCAGATCGAGATCCGCGATTCACATCTCATTTCTGGGAAGGCCTTCAGTCAGCCTTGGGAACTGAAGTCAGATTGAGCACTGCTTATCATCCTCAGACGGATGGCCAGACCGAGCGTACAATTCAGACGCTCGAGGACATGTTGAGAGCTTGTGTTTTGGAGTTCGATGCTTCTTGGCAGGATTCAGTGCCTTTGGTAGAGTTTTCTTATAACAACAGCTACCAGGCGAGTATTCAGATGGCTCCGTTTGAAGCTCTTTATGGCAGACGGTGTAGATCACCCTTGTGTTGGGATTATTTGGACCGCAAATCGGTCGGAGGACCGGAGTTGATTCGGGAGATGGAAGAAAAGATAAAGACGATAAGGCAGAAAATGAAAGCGGCACAGGACAGACAGGCAGCTTATGCAAATAAACGGCGGAGACCGTTGGAATTTCAGTTGGGAGATAAGGTCTTTTTGAAGATCTCGCCTTTCAGAGGCGTTGTGCGATTTGGGATGCGCGAGAAACTGTCTCCGAGGTATGTTGGACCGTACGAGATTTTGCAGCGCATTGGCACCTTAGCTTACCGACTGGCCTTGCCGCCTTCTTTATCTGGAATACATGATGTGTTTCATGTATCGATGCTGCGGAAGTATGAGCCGGATCCGTCGCATGTTTTACAGCCTTCCGAAGTTCAGTTAGAGTCCGATGTGTCTTATGTGGAACGGCCTGTCAGAATTCTGGATCGAGCAGACCGCAGACTTCGGAATAAAGTGATACCTATGATCAAGGTTCAGTGGGATCGCAGGGGTGTCGAGGAGGCTACGTGGGAGACGGAGCGGCATATGGTGCAGCACTACCCGGAACTATTCTCTGGTATGTGTTTATGTTTAGTTTCCTTTTGGGGTAAGTGCATGTGATTTCGAGGACGAAATCTTATAAGTAGGGGAGTATTGTGATATCCCCGAAATGATTAATTGCAATTTGGTGCATTAATTGTGTTTATGATTAATTATGTGGTAATTAATTATGTGTTGGAATTATTATGTTGAAATGCTTAGTCATGTGTTAAAGTGACCCGGGATAGCATTTCAGGGTGCATGTTGGGTATGTTGGGAATTATTGTTGGAAGCATGATTTATTTGCCTTGGTTAGCAATTAATTAGAAATCATGTGTTTAATTGATATTTTGGTGCATTTGGTTTAATGCTTTGGAAAATATCATGTCGGGGTGTTTTATACACCATGATTTGTGGATGGCATTTTAATTTAAACTCAACACTTTTATACCCAACCCCACCTCATCCACTCTCACTTCACCTTTACCAAACAACACCCAAACCCTTCCCCTTTCCCCTTCATTTTCGAGTTCAAGCTTTGGGGTGAAGAGAAACCTTTCAAAAATCTTGATTTGTGGAGATTGTTGGGTGATTTGAGATCCCCAAGAGGTATGGATACCTCATGGTTCATTTTGTAAGGTTTTGTTTGAGTTTGGTATGATTTTGAATGGTTTTAAAATGAGTTTATGTTGGGTTGTTGTGGGTTTGGTTATATGTTGGATTTATACTTGTTTTGAAGTATATTTTGGTGGTTTATGTTGTTTAGATGTTGTTGGTTTGTTTGGTTAAGTGTTGGTATGGATTGGAAGAAATTTTGGGAGCAAAAATGGTGAAAAACGCATGTCTGTGCGAGGCGATCGATCGCCTGAAAAGAGGCGACCGATCGCCAAGAGGCAATAACATTTTTGCGGGTTAGGCGATCGATCGCCTAAAATGAGGCGACCGATCGCCGAGAGGCAGTAGCCAAATCAAAGGAATGGCGATCGATCGCCATGTTTGAGGCGACCGATCGCCGCGATGAAAATTTTGAGGCGTCCGATCGCCTGGGTGAAGCGATCGATCGCCGCCTGTGGAATTTTGGAAAATGGTTTCTTTTGTCAAATTTTTGGTATTTGGCTATTATTTGGCTTCTAATATGGGGTTGTGTGATTGTGTAGAACCATCCCAGGTAGCAACGCAACCGAGGAACTGAAGCCAAATTAATTCCACTTTTGGAAAGGTACGTAGTGGACGTACGGGCACCCAACGGTACATGTATCTTATATACTTATTGTTATGCATTGTGGATGCAAGTATATATGTGGTATTGCATTGTGGATGCAAATACATGTTATGCATGATGTTTATAGATGCATATGATTATTGGTGCACATCCCATGAGTCGTGGTCATCCCTTGATGATTTTAATGCTTGCCGCTATTGGTTTGGTTCCGCTAAATGTGAAGCGAGGGGTGGGAGCGCCGCATGTCACATTTGAGCGTGGTTATCATATAGGGCGAGGAAAGGGTATTTGCCGCTCAATGAGAGGCGAGGGGTGGGAGTCCCGCAGTCCATTGAAGCGAGGTTATCCTATGCCGCCTATATGTAAATAAGCGAGGGGCATTAAAATACATTGTGATGGACAGACTAGGGATTGTTGATCAGTATTTGGTATTGATGAGCTGATATATGTCATGACATGTTTAGACCATTAAAAATAATCTATTGATTATACTCATGAGTTATGGTACAGGGACAACCAAACGGGAAGCGTTTGAAATGCATGGGAAAAACAGGAAGTGTTTTATTTTAATTATGCATTTACGCTTTATCTTCATATTGTGTTGAATATGAATGATTATTATTGCTCATGTTTGGGGGTTGTCCTTGTAGGTACACGTTTGGCATGATAGAAGGGCTAGACGGGTTGAGATGGTGAGCTTTTTGAGGATGCTTTTGGGACTTGAAGGACAGGATTATTTTGGATAGTATCTGCTTTAGGAGTAGTATAAAACTATAGTTGAACACATTCATTGATTGGAATGTAATTAATCCATTTGGTAGTCCTTATTTTTGGCATGTAATGCTTAAGCTCATAAACTCAACACGTTCTTTTACACTCTGATTATTATGATAGCTCTATTATGCCTTGATTCCGCACTTAAGGATTAGGGTCCTTACACAGACCCGATGAGTTTAAGTGCTAACATGCAAATAACTCTCAATTAAACATAGGCGTGCAATCATGTGCCCAAGCACGTTCACAACATCCAAATCTATCGTCCATCCATGACTATTACAAAAAATAAAAGCCCCCCGGCTAAGCATGCATAATACCCAAAATATTCCATTTTATAGGTTTAAAACATAGCCAAAAACCCAACCGAGAATTCCGTTTTATTAACTTTGGCTCCAACTAATCCATTTTAAAAGTATAGCATTCCCATTGGAATGTAGACATTGCCCTGGAAACGGGCCATTTAAACCTCGATTTCAAAATCCCAACATTTTCCATAAGTTTCAAAAAAAATAAAAATTTCCAAGCGGCGATCGATCGCCTATAACATCGCGATCGATCGCCTCCATCCAGTGGCCAAACCAATGCTCATTCGCGATTGATCGCCAACCCGCTCGCGATCGATCGTCGAGGCCACGCGATCGATCGCCCGCACTGTTCATCGTCACCAAAAATTGAGCTGCTCGTCGCGATCGATCGCCCCTCCTCGGCGATCGATCGCCAACTGTGATTTTCCAAAAATTCGAGCTTCCATGGTGTTTTTTACACCCAAACTCAAAACCCAACACCACATACACCTTCAACACCTCAAATACACCCTTAAAACTCAATAAAAACTCCAACAACAAACTTTAGGATTTTTAGCCAAAATCCACAAATCCAAATCTAACATTAATACTCAACCAAAATCAACAATACTACTACCAAATCGAAGACAATGACGAGGGGAAGACTAATACCTGATTATCTTCGAGAAAATCGGCTCCCTAGCCAAGCTACCAATGATTCCTTCCAAGAGCAAAAGAGGGGAAATGGGGGAAAGGGTTTTAGCGTGGAGAGAGGGGAGAGAGAGAAGGGTTCCATGCCAAATGACGGAATACCGAGTCCACTTGGTATATATATAGTACCAAAACTCGAAAATACCAATCCCTTCACAAATACATCATGATTCATTAAATATTATCTATTTTCAAAAATCATCTCTCTAACCTCAATTCTCATTACCAGCCCCAGTACAAAGTACTCCGGACCCCAAATCCCACCAAAGACCAAATTCCAAGGTTATCACCACGATGAGAATACAATCTCATCCCTTGGATCCAACGACTCCAAAAACAGGATTTAAAATCCCCGAGAGTCCCAAAACCACAATTAATTCATAATTGCCACAAATAAAATCCATTAAGGATTATTACCACACCTGGATTAACATCATTAATCCCCGGGCATCACAACGTAGGTGGAAAAGAGTATATGATTAACTCCAAAAATCTAGGAGTCATAATTTACTCATCTAGATAATTATTAGAATTCAAATATCAAATTATCCAAGATTTCTGAATAACCAAGATGAAAAAACTATATATGTATACACAATTACATCTATTTTATGTTGGTGTTACGTTAATCGAAGCATTATTTAGGAATTTAATTCCATGTTTTGGATTTTCTGAGAAGTAAAAAAAAAAGTCTACAAAAATTTATTATTTAATATTCTTTCAATAATCGTATATATGCCTGATCCAATATTTTTTAAATAATGTCAATAACTTTCTAGATTTTTTTTTTTTAATGTTTTTCAACACAATTGTAAACATCAATTTATAATTGGAGATCTAAATCTGATAATAGTTTCAAAAATCAATAATTTCATAACAAACTATTTCGATTTTGCGAAAATCGGGTATAGTGTAATTTACTTTTTATCAAATTTTTCTTCATCTTAATCGAATATTTTTATAAATATCCTAAATTATTATTTAATATACCAAATATTATTATTTTATTAAGCATTGGATAAACAACGACACAATAATCCTATTAATTTACAATATAGTGCATTGTAATAAGGAAAATGGAGATATAACATAACAAATACCAGACAATGCACGGTTTTTATTTTTTATTTTATTCATGATTTTATCAGTTTTATTTTTAAAAGTTGGAATCGAATGAAGTCGTCGACTTTGGATTTCATTTTGAACGGTTTTTTTAATAGATAATTTCAATTTTATTTGATTATATGAGTAGAATCGATGTTAGAGGTAACTAACATCGTGAAAACCTAATTGGAGCAATTTATATCTTTTTCTATGATTTCTTTTCTTTCTTTTTTTAATCTTTCTATGTTCTTGACTTTAGGCAAATAAATCAAAATCTTTCCAATAAAGAAGAGCTATAGCTTATGCACATAATATAGAATACTTATGGATCGCTTTATACTAAAAAAATAATTATATTATCTAGAAGAGATAATACATAAATTCGTTCCTCTAGATTAGATATATTCTCGAGTCTCTCAATTTACTTGTGTGCTAAAGTGAAGACTTCTGAACTATCAAAGGTGGCATCACAATTTGTTTTGAAACTATAATATAGGAGGTTTGCCCATGAATTCAGTCTGTCTTCGACAAACAGGGTTCTTGAATCCCTATTTTGGAATATAGGCCTATCGTAAAATATGAGAGACCTATGTCATCATGGGTTCTAATGCGACCAAGTGGAGAATAGCAATTTTTCCTATATCATATACAATATGGCCCTTGAATGACATTTTACATGTGTAATATTTTTGTACTATTAAACCTTTTCATATCAGCGAATGAAGTTTTCCTTGCCCCTATTGTGATGTTACAAGCTCTTTTTGTGGTGCACCTTCTTCAAAAACTTTGAAATACAAATCGGGGCGATTGCGGTGACGTAGCCGTGCTTGCATGATATCATAAACATTGGATGTGCTTCTTCATCCAAGCCGATCAAATGCTCGGGGTTAAAATAACCCATTTTGTGTAAATCATTAGGCCAATCTGTAAATATCATTCTATCGGCATGGAGGACATGATTAGAACCCTCAGATCTTGTCATACAAGAACAATATTGGGCAAACACTAATTGTTCTTGTTCTCATGATTAGTCCTTATGATAAGTCCAAGGTACATATAACCTCTTAACTAACATTAACAGACTAATAAATCCTTTTATGTTTTAAAACACAAGTTTAGAACCCCTGCATATGATATTGTAGCTGTACACACTTTAAATGCAGTTGGTTATGTTTATTTCATTATTTGTCATTTTTCTCATGTAAACTTCAAATGCAGAGGATTTTAAACTTATGTTTTAAAACATATTGGACTTATTATCCTATAGTTTTACTTGGAAGTTACATATACTTATGTTAGTGCCAAATGAATTGTGATTCTTGAGCTGAGCTGAAGTCCAAAAAATCGAGGTTGTATCATTACACTAGAGTATAAATTCTAAAAGCGCAATGAATACTCTGTCGTAAAACTGATATCAGAATCATCAATATCAAACTATCAATTCCAGTAACTAGAGGTTGAGGAATAATATTCAGGAGAATTGCTGTGTAAAGTAATAATTGTTCCCTACGGTTTATGTATCACAACAATAACAAAATTCAAATTTGAGATACTACAGAGCAAAGCAAACAGAGGTGAACAGCATTCTACATTATCAATTAAAAGGAGGCCAAAAATAAATTTGGAATGTTAGAAGAAAAAAAAAATATATATTTCCGGTGTATGGAATTGTATTTGTATGGTATTCCAGTATCTTCTTTGTCCCAGTAACAAGCAACAGCTACACATCAATACTTGCTGGTCAAATCCTGGGCATTGCTCTTTTTCCCATGTTGCCAAATCTTCGAGCAACACCAAATACAAGCGTCTTCGTCAGGAGCCCCCGGTCGAGACTAAAAGCAATGGCGATCACCCCACCAAATATTAGGAGTTTGGGTATATTCACACCCTTTTGTTTCTCATCAATTGAAGCAACTAGTTGTGTTTCTTTCGAGTCTTCATCACCCTCCAAGATCTTGAGATAGCCGGGGTCGATCTTTGTGTTGACTCGAGCCATCAAAGCATGGTGGGAGAGGGGAGCTCCAGAAGCTCGATGCTTTTGGTAAGCTCGGAAACCTCGTTCAATATTCTTGACTGCTCCCCACATACCTTGCCGTACACCGAATTTTGCGATTTCCCATGGAATCCCCATGTCTTCGTGATGGAAGAGCATTACCTCACATGAAGACAGTTGCCCGTTCCCTTGCCTTGATTCCACTGTTTCATTCAAAAACAAAGAATTTATGGCACTTTCCTGTCAAAAATGAGTTTTATGTCCCAAATTCCAAGGAAAAACAAATGTTGCAGCATTGTTTTACAATATACCTGCTTGAATGTACCAACTAGAATAGTAAAGATCAACGCGTCTAGGCTTGTCTCGCCTTGGAACAGAAGGGTATGGAACTCCCTGGTTTAGAAATGAAGGGACAGTCATATTTCATCATAAGAACCTCAAGTAAGAAGACCGGTAGAACACAATAACCCGAGATAGTATGGGAAATGCACAAGATTCATTACAATTTCTGAAACTCATATAGCATATCCTTATACATATTCCAATGAATAAAATTTTCCATGATCAGAAAAGTGTAATCTTAAGCCAATTCAAAATTCAAAATGCAAAATCAATTTCAAATCACTGGGTTCAAAAGAAGTCCATACAGAATCACAAAAGAACCAAATCAGAAGTATCCCTGGATTTACCTTAGACACACAATAATATGATCGTCCTGATTCCCACATTCGACGGCCTATTATGTATTCTCTGTCACTGCAGAAAAAAGGAAACTGCGCGCAAAAGTGAGAAGTCAATTATGAAATCTCACACCAATAAGATTCATGAACAATTTTTCAGATTTTTTAGGTGAGCCAGGGTCTTGTGGTAAACTAGTGGATCCTAGGTTATTAATGGTATGATAGCACGTGGATTACAATTTTCAGATTCACCAAAGAATAAACCATTTAATTTCCCAACCTTGCGTATCCAATGGACTATCATTGTTTTTGTAGTAAGGCATTCTTCCAAAATCGCAGCATGTAGAATCATATTATCCCACTTTAGCCGAAACTCGTCATCCCAAAAGAAGTCCCTCACCAATTCTGGAGTTGCATCCTCATAAACAGTTCTGCTACAATATTGGGGAGGACCATTCTGGAAAATCATCATATCATGTATGATTCAAGATTCTACAGAGGAAAAAATAATTTTGGACTCAGATATCGTAAAATAAGGCATTTAGTACCTCAGGATCTCTCTGCCATGCTTGGTAGCTCATGCTGTCAGTCGAGCGATCGAACACATGCTTCCAGGATGGACCTTCATCTTTCCTCTCAACAAGGTGAGACAGATGTTCTAAATCCTCATCCATAATAACCACGCTATCTTCTTTTCTTGATTCTGATGGTCTATCAAAGTATAACATATTGTCTCAGAAAGTTACATATCACCAACTTGAAAAGTATATTTCAATCTCATTTCATGTCTACTACTATGGAAAGGTTAAAATGACATTTTCAAAATATTATACTAAGCAAATTGGGATTCTTCTGTTGTTGAACCAATTGGGCATCCAAGTTTAAGCCATCCTGGTCTCATTACACGACTGAGTGGACAACACTATAAGTCTACAAACCATTTCACATTCAATGCAGATATACAACTTCAGGTTGCAGATAACGACGCATAATGGAAAATAATTTTGTTTATGCACTCAGAGCAATATCATATCAGGACTTCCAAGTTGAAATATCCATATCTACCAAAGTCATAACTGATATGCAATTAGTTTCCTGATTAAACTTACACGTTAACAAATATATCAAAAAACAAAAACAAACATTACAGATCAACAGAATACAAGTTGGCCAATGTATTACAATTGCTCAAAACCAATAAAGAATTAAACCAACAAAAACAAAAAAAAAATTACAATTACCAAAATATTACCTGCAAACAGCAGTTTCAACGGGCGCCAATGATACTTGCTCCTTATCCAATCCATGATTCAACAAACAAGAACCAAAACCTTGAATGTTAACCTTGCCAGAACCCACACTTTTGCTGGTTGAAACAAAACTTTTAACATGAGAAGGGATCTGAGAAGAAGGTGAAGAAGGAGCTGAAAATTCAACTTTACAATTCCCTAAACCAGCCCACCTAGGTTTCCAAGCCCACCCCACCGTTACACCCACAAGAAAAGGAATCCAAACAGGCCCTAGCAGCTGAATCATCCCTAAAATAATCGCCCAAATCGTGGGCCTCTCTAAAATCTCCAAGAACGCCTCAACCAATGCCATAACTACGATTTTTACAACAGGTCTTCGAAATGGCAGAAGTCAAAGCTTCGTGTCAAGCAAACACTGCAATGGGATTTAATAACGAAGGTAAACTTGAAAAACAAACAGAAAAGGAAAGAAAACTGAAGAGTATATACAAAAACAATAGAAATAAGAAAATAATAAACGTTGATATCAACCCAAAAGGGTAGATTCAGATTATAGAAACACAGAAGATTAACGTGATAAGGATGACAGGAACGCGAAAGGTGGAAACTTGGCTGAAAAAAATTTGTGGACAAGCTTTATTTTATCCAAGGTAGTTTTTATTGGAGTTCCCTCCCAATAAAGAAAGCTCCTTGCCAATTTTTGGAATTAAAGATATACACGGGAATTAAAGAAAATGGCAAATAACTAGACCGCCATGTTCTTGTGGAGAGAATCTAATTGTCTTACTTCTTCGAAAAAAAATTTAATTTACTAATTTCTGGTCGTTGCTCCACGAAATCCACTTGGCTGCCAACCATTTCGCGTATATAATCAATTGTATCTATAAGATATAGGATGCACAGGCAATGGCACAATGAAACGATATAAATATGACCATATTATAAAATATTAAAATCACATTTTAATATAAATAGCGTGTAAAAGCAATAAAAATATTATCAAAATTCAAGAAGCATATAAATAAATATATATCACTAGAATCATTATAGTATTACACATACTAACACCAAATGCATATTATTTCAAATAACAAATTACAAGTACGTCCAATAAAACATAACACCAAAAATATTTTATCAAATTCAAGAACCGTATAAATAAATGCATGTCATTGAAATCATTATAGTTTTACCCATACTAACACAAAATGTATATTACTTCAAATAACATAAAATTTAACAAACACGTCCAAATTTCATTTTAGTCAAAAAAAATTAAATTGTACAATTAACCACTATAACTGTCATTTTTGTGTCGGACACGCCCATCGATCGTTCACAACATGCTTGTCCAATTTTTTTTCTTAAATTAAGGACAAATCATGTGGCGTGTTTGACATGTTTGCGATGCATGTCGGTGCTTTTATAAGTATCCGACACTGTATCATTTTGACTGGTACATTGTTTGATATTTTTGAATTGACACCCTTGAATTTATGATATTTCATCCTCGCTGCATTCTTTACTGGAATGAAACCATCCGCGTCATTCTTATACGACACAAAAACATATATACTTGTAGATATGGATACTTGCCAAATAATGAAAATTCAGACCGATTATAACTTATGTAGCAAAAAATATTACACAAAATGCAGGAAATAATTTCATCCACGAGAATAGATAATAAAGAAATTTAAACAATTTTTTTTTTCTATTGTTATTTTTTAAAAAAATTCATTTAATTTATGTAAAGAATAACACATATTAAACCTATGATGTCACTTTCCCATTTGTTTTCTTCTTAGAATTTGCAATTTCTCAATGGTTGCTTATCCAATCTTCCCCGACTGAAAGGGCAAATTTACAAACCATCCATTTGTTATTTCAAATCTCTAAAACGTCTTGTGAAAAATTAATGGATTGAGTTGTAATTTATCCCCATATAATATTGTTAATAGGTATTTTAAACCCTATGTTATTTGTAAATAGGAAGTTTACCTCATGTGATATCGACAATAGACATTTCCCTCCTGTGGTTTGTAAATAACATTTTACTCATTGTGATTTACAAAACATAGCACACTGTCTCCCTCACATATACACAAATATAGTGTTTTGCACTTATTCACAAAGCATATTGGGGTAAACTGTCTATTTTCAGCACACATGTGGCAATTTCCTTTTTTGAAGAACACATGGGTAAATTGCATATTTTCAAATCATATGGGGTAAGCTACTGTCAAACCAAAGGGGTGGAATTGCCTATTTGAAAACACAATGGTTCGTTGCCTAAAACCCGAATTAACGAGCTGAAACCTTGCGTATATTTTAATTTGTAGAAGAAACCCATAGCTAAAACCAGTAATAAAAACGCTATGTGAAAATTCAATGATCTAAAGCCTTATGTCACGGGATGAGAGCTTTCACCCAAACTTCCTCGAACCCGTGCGGCACTTGACTAGTAACCCCGCGTCGCTAGCAAGTCAGCCTTCCTCCCGAGTTGGTTGCTAAAGTGCTAGAAAGAGAGAACACAAAGAGATTTGAGAGAATGCTTTGTATTGCTTGAATACTTGATTGAAAACTTGATGATTACAAATGAACTCCTACCCCCCTATATATACAAGTCCACCTCCTCAATGGATGGTTGTGATCGATTTGATCTAATGGTGGAGAATGACCTTCTAGGATCTTCTACACTTCTACATGTTTCTATAAGGTTCCATGGATATCTCCTACAAGATTCTAGAAAACTCTATATTACAAAAGAATATACAAGTGGACCTAGAATCTTCCAGGGTGCTCTAAAGTGTTCTTCAAACTTCTGGGAGCTTCCGGAATGTCCCAAAGCCTCTTAATATGCCGGAATCCGCTAGAAAGTTCCGGAGTGTGACATTCTCCCCACCTAAGTTGGCGACGCCCTCGTCGCCTGCATATCACGGAACTCCTTGATCTTGTGTGCAAATTGCCACAAGTGGTCTTCGTGCTCCCAGCTAGACTCTGCCTCAGGTAGACCCTTCCATTGAAAGAAGTACTCTGTGTATGGGGGAACTCCTCTTTTACGTATCACTCGGTCCGCCAGAATCTCCTCTACGCTTTTGTCATATGAAGTGACCACAACAGTTGGCGTCCGATGTGATGTCCCACGGCTTGGATCCTCCATGTCTGCATGATATGGCTTCTGCTGACTCACATGAAACACTGGATGGATCTTTAACTTTGGCGGTAATTGTAGTCGATAAGACACTGTGCCTATACGCCGCTCGATGGGAAAGGGGCCTTCATATCTACGTATCAACCCCTTGTGTACTGGCCGTAATGATTTGAATTGTTGAGGTAGGAGCTTCACCATTACAAGGTCCCCTTCCTTGAACTCGACCGCTCGTCGCTTAAGATCTGCCCACTTCTTCATCTTTTTGGCGGCTTTGTTCAAGGATGCCCGAGCCAAGTCAGTCTCCTCATGTATGGACTTGGCGAATGTGTATGCCGCGGGACTGCTCCCTGTGCAGCCCGTGGCAATGTTATGCGGTGTCATCGGCTGTCTGCCTGTGGCTAACTCAAATGGACTACGCCCAGTAGATTCGCTCCGCTGCAAATTATAAGAGAACTGGGCAGTGTCTAAGAGTTTTGCCCAATCTCGCTGGTTGGCACTCACATAGTGCCGTAGGTATAATTCCAGTAGCGCATTCACCCGCTCGGTCTGCCCATCCGTTTGCGGGTGGAAACTTGTTGAGAATGCAAGATCGGACCCCAAAAGCTTGAATAGCTCGGACCAAAACTTCCCCGTGAAGCGAGGGTCGCGATCACTCACAATGGTCTTCGGAATGCCCCAATGCTTGACCACGTGCTTAGTGAAAAGCTTGGCTGTGTCAACGGCAGTGATGTCTGGCGGTGCAGCAATAAAGATAGCATACTTAGAAAACCTGTCCACCACAACAATGATAGTCCCGCATTCTTCTGACTTGGGTAGTGCCGTAATGAAGTCCATTGATATGCTCTCGAACGGGTGCTCGGGAATGGGAAGTGGTTGTAGGAGACCGGCTGGCTGCTGTTGTTCCACCTTGTCTTGTTGGCATACAAGGCAAGTCCTCACATAGGCCTCCACATCCTCCCGCATCCTTGGCCAATAATAAGAATCATCCATGAGTGCCATAGTACGATGCATCCCCGGGTGGCCCGCCCACTTTGTATCATGACACTCCTTGAGTATTTCCCGACGCAAATTTCCCCACTTGGGCACAAAGAGGCGGTCTCCCTTAGTGAATAGCAAGCCATCTCGAATCCAAAACCGTCGGGTTTTGCCTTCCCTAGCAAAGTCCATGATGTTCCTTGCCATTGGGTCTTGATCAAGCCCTTCCCGTATGCGATCCTTCAACATGCTGGCGGGTTGGCTTATGGCTGCAAGCTCTACCTTCCGGCTTAAGGCATCGGCTACACGATTGGTTGTCCCCGGCTTGTACTCCAATGTGTAGTCAAACTCCGCAAGAAACTCCTGCCACCTTGCTTGCTTCGGAGTGAGCTTCTTTTGGGTTTGGAAGTAGCTTGTGGCAACATTGTCTGTCCGCACAATAAACTTGCTCCCAAGCAAGTAATGCCTCCATACTCGTAGACAATGGACCACCGTAGTCATCTCCTTCTCATGGACTGTGTAGCGCCGCTCGGCATCATTCAACTTGCGGCTCTCAAAGGCAATAGGATGTCCATTTTGCATAAGAACGCCCCCAATGGCATAGTCTGAGGCATCAGTGCGCACCTCGTATGGCTTTGTGTGATCCGGCAGGGCTAAGACTGGTTGCTCCGCCACCTTGATCTTTAGCTCTTCAAATGCTTCCCGGCACTTTGGATCCCACTCCCACTTCTTGTTCTTCTTCAAGAGATTAGTGAGGGGTGTGGCAATGTTAGAATACCCCTCTATGAAGCGCCGGTAATAGTTGGCTAGCCCCAGAAAAGATCGGAGTTGGGGCACATTGGTTGGAGCCTCCCATTCTCGTATGGCCTTCACCTTGGCCTCTTCCATCATGATATGCCCGGTCTTGATGTTGTGGCCCAAGAATGACACATCATCTCGGGCAAAAGAGTACTTCTCCAATTTGATGTAAAGTTCATTCTCCCGAAGTGCCTGAAACACCTTTCTCAAATGCTCCACGTGTTCCTCCAACGTGGATGAGTAGATAACAATATCATCAAGGTAAACAACCACAAATTTATCCAAGTAAGGGTGGAATACCTTGTTCATGAGGGTGCAAAATGTAGCCGGGGCATTGGTGAGACCAAAAGGCATAACTAGAAATTCATAAGACCCGTACCTCGTCACCATGGCGGTCTTTGGCTCGTCCCCTATGGCAATCCGCACTTGCCAATATCCGGACCGCAAGTCTATATTTGAAAACCACTTGGCCCCTCCAAGTTGGTCGAACAACTCTCCAATGAGTGGTATTGGGTACTTGTTTCGGACGGTCAATTTGTTCAAGGCCCGATAGTCCACGCACATGCGTAAAGATCCATCATGCTTCTTTTGAAAGAGCACTGGTGCACCATATGGGGACTTGGATGGCTGGATCATCCCCGCATCAAGTAGTTCCTTGAGTTGTTTCCTCAACTCTTCCAATTCAGGTGGTGCCATCCGATATGGTGTGCGTGAGGGCGGGCTAGCATCCGCTACTAGCTCGATTTTGTGGTCCACGTCCCTCCTTGGTGGTAGCTTCTTCGGGAGCTCCTTTGGCATAATGTCCTTGAAGTCCTCAAGCACGACCTTGACTTCCATGGGCAACTCCCCCAAGCCCTCGGTCTTTGGCCCTTCGTCTATCTTAGGAACTATGGCATAGGTCTCCTCACTACGCCTAAGTCCCTTTGCGAATTGAATATCCGACAACATGCCCGGTCCCTTGGCCTCCCTCTTGGCCGGTATAGTGCATGGAGTGTTTGCATCAAGGATATATAAAGAGTCTGAAAAGGGTAAAATGCAAGCCCGTACCTCGTCGAGCCACTCCAGTCCAAGTACCATGTCATAATCATCCATGGGCACCACTGTGTAGGAGACATATCCCTGCCATTCTCCTATCGTGGTATTCACTCCCTTGGCCGCTCCGGCGATTGGTTTGGCCTTTGAATTCATTGACTTGATTGATCCTCCGGTTGGAGTGATGGCAAGCCCCAGCTTCTTCGCCGCCTCCTCTCGGATGAAGTTGTGTGTGGCCCCCGTATCCACTAATGCCTTGACTCGTCGCCCCCTGACCAAGGCATCCACAAACATAGACCCCCCCTTGGGTCCTTTAGCACGCTCCACCTTTGCTTTGACGGCATTGAGGAGCCGTAGAGATCCAATCTGTGTGCCCTCCTCCTGTGGCTCATCATCTTCATCTGCAAGAGCTGCTAGCTTGTTTACTTTTGGGCAATTGGCCATGAAGTTGTCGGTCTTGTGACAAAGGAAGCAAGTCTGTTCCCGGTCATTGGACCTATAGGTTGATGGTCTTGGTGCATTGCCCCTGTTGTAGGTTTGGCTTGAGTTTGACTGGTTGCCTCCCATACCTTTGCCCTTGTCATCCCTCTTGCCCTTGTTGTTGCCATCGTTGGAGGGCCGCAACTCAATAAGGCTCTCGGCATAAGCAATTGCCGTAGCCAAATCTTGCACTTGACGGCGTTGGATGTGATATCCCTGAAATGATTAATTGCTATTTGGTGCATTAATTGTGTTTATATGATTAATTATGGTGGTAATTAATTATGTGTTGGAATTATTATGTGGAAATGCTTAGTCACGTGATAGGGTGACCCGGGATAGCATTTCAGGGTGCTTGTTGGGTATGTTGGGAATTATGGTTGGAAGCATGATTTATTTGCCTTGGTTAGCAATTAATTAGAAATCATGTGTTTAATTGATATTTTGGTGCATTCTAGTTTAATGCTTTGGAAAATATCATGTTGGGGTGTTTTATACACCATGAATTGTGGATTGCATTTTTAATTACCCAACCCTTATAACCCCCCACCTTTACCAACACCCACACTTTACCAAAATCAAATCCACAAACCCTTCCTCCTTCCATTTTCGAGCTCAAGCTTTGGGGTGAAGAGAAACCTTTCAAAAATCTTGATTTGTGGAGCTTGTTGGGTGATTTGAGGTCCCCAAGAGGTATGGATACCTCATGGTTAATTTTGTAAGGTTTTGTTTGAGTTTGGTATGATTTTGAATGGTTTTAAAATGGGTTTATGTTGGGTTGTTGTGGGTTTGGTGATCGCTTTTATTCTAAACAGTTATTTCGAGCGATTCTACCGCAAGTGCACGGTGTCAAGTTTTAGTATAATGATCTAGAAGTAAGGATTGTCGAACCCACGAGGACTAGTAGTAATTACCAAATTTAACTAGCGTTCTATATTCAACCTACGAAACTGGTTGAAAGATGAACTAATTTAATCAACTCCAATATTCAACGCACCACAGAGAATTAAGATAATAAACAGTAGAGATAAATATCGAGACTTCGGTTCACTTGAGTAATCCCCCACAATTTACCTACTAGTTCTAATTAAAATTAATGCATCTAAGGTGACAAGTTTTCCGATTATATCCAATATACTCTCTCGAGCTATATTAAACCTAACACTGAATTGCAGTAAGTAACTCTTGTTCACTTATTTAACAATTCAATGTTGCATACGTTCTATGAAAACCCTTAGCCTTCGATTACTAGATATCTATAGCTATCACTCGTGTATTTGACGTCATCTCTCGATCTCGGTCTGAAATCCACGGTTTATGTTATTGGTTCCGTTTCACAAAATCATCTCTCGATCTCAATTGCAAACTAACAACATTCAAAGAGTAGCTAATTCTTCAAAAGCATTAACAGCATAACATAAACTCAAAAATAACAAAAACTCAATCAAAAACTAGAATTAAAACTGTGGGTTCATACACAAGATCTCCTTGTCTCGATAACAAACTTAGCCTAGCATATTAACGGAAAAACAACGTTTTATAATATCTAACAACCTTATAAACATTGGAATTCGAAAATAAAACTACACAAAAGTTCAGAAATACTAGTAAACACTCGATGTTGAATCGTGCGTCGATCCGTTGTTCCCGTCTCTAGCTGCGTTCCTTTGAATCGTCTTGAATGAATCTTCTCTTCCAAGAGGTGGCTGCCTATCCAGAGGTAAAAAGCACCCTCCTAATGACCTAAAAATCTCTTTTTATATGTCTCCTCACGAGCTCCAATAATCTGGTACCAAAAATAGCCCCAAAACTTAATTAAGGAAGTTTTTTATTCTGGGACTCTGCACGCGATCGATTTCTTCGAATTGGGCGATCGATCGCCTTCAGCTTTTTCTCCTCGGCGATCGGTCTCTTCAAGATAGGTGATCGATCGCCTATATGTTCTGCCCCGAGGCGATCGGTCGCATGATTTGTTGCGATCGATCGCCTCTCGCTTGAAAAATTCCACGAGCTCACTGCCTTCAGGCGATCGATCTCTTCGAAATAGGCGATCGATCGCCTGAAGCTTTTGTCAATTTTTAAGTCATTTTGACATCTTTTCCCACGGATTGCCTCGTACTGTCATTGTTCCACCTCCTAGTCCATAAAACGGGGTTTTTCCAGTATTTCTTGCACTTCTACTGGATTCCTGGAAATACAACAAAACACAACCAAAAGTATAAAATCTTCCAAGAATCACTATAAAAATCGCAAGAACTATATGCAAATATAAGTGTAAAAATGACACTTATCAACTCCCCCAAACTTAGCTCTTGATCGTCCTCGAGCAAGAATAAAATCAAAAACAGTGAATTCACAACAGATAAGTGACATGGATCATTTCGTGCTCGTATGTTTATCTCAGACTTTTACTCATACTACAACAAAGAATCCTTCAAATTGTTGGACACAAAGTGTTTTCTCTTTAAGTCAAATAACAGTTTCAAATTCGGAACGTGTGTGTGTGCTGTTGTCAATCCCAAGTCTCATACAATTATCATAGATCAAAACAGTGTTAATCAATAACAATCAAGATTTTTCATCGAGGATCTCATAAACCTAGTCTTCAAGAACTTCTCCACTAATATAATCAATTCCTAGACTTGGATCAAAAGGACTTTTAAAGCTTATAATGTTAGGCCTTTTGGTGTCGGGTACAAAGAAAAGATAGGATAAGCGCAAAGAAGAGAGTATAATCTTTTATAATTCAATTGTTCGCACACATCGAGCTTCTCTTCTTTTTCTTTTATAGCCTTGGCCACTTTGGGTCTTATATGTTTATTTTTTTTATTTTTATTTTTTTCTTTTCAAGGCTCTTTGTCTATCCTTTTCTTTTTCTCATTCACAAGCTCTTTTCACAATAAGCTCATCAACTATAAACATCTATGTGCATCTAATGAAATTCATTATACTCCCTTGGGTGAGGATAAGATTTTTTTTTTTTGGCTAAACAAGGTAGGTATAATGAGTTTATCAACAAATGTCGAATGGTGGCTAATTTCCATTCTTATTCAATCAAGCTCAAAGTTGGACACTAGAGAAAGATGTAAATAAGGTAGGCTTGAAAGGCTCAAACGTTCCAAAGATCGCCTAAATCATATCCAAGTCTAGTTCATAATTATAAAAATTTCGCCTCAAAGTGCCATCATCAAATAAGTTCTATGATTACTCTAAGATGCTCAAGACATGTCATCAAGTTCACACCTATCATCACTACTTCAAAAGTAATCAACAAGTTTATGACTCAATGTGCTCAAATTATTCCTCATTTTCAACATGTCAATTCGACTCAAAATATTCACAACATGTTTACAATCATCCAGATTCAAGTCATAAGTAGAGTAAACTAATATCATCATAGCATGGAGTCACTACTTTTAATCCAATTACACTAAAAACAATTTTTCAGGCTCTTCATCGGACTCATCAATATTATGCTAAAATCAAAGATTCCACAGCAGTAGACATGTTCAAACACACAATTAAACAAATTCAACTCAGCACAAACACCATTCACTCCTTAAACAAAAGCAAAAACAAAATTCCCATCTCCACATATCATATCATAGTTAACCAATTACCCCCCCAAACTTAAGTAATACATTGTCCTCAATGTAGTGAACAGGAAGAAATAATAGGACAACGTAATACCTGTGGTGACAACCGTCAGTGGTCGTCACCCTCATCCGCATCGGCAGCGCCATCAGCATCATCATCGTCATCAGAGGGTGGCGGGTATGGCTGGAGCGTGGGTGGCAGTGGAAACGCCAAGTCGGGATGGGCCTGGGCTGCGACTGTGTGCCAGTCGTATGAAAAATGTAGAAACTCATGAAGCTCAAGGCGCATGTCATCTTGATTGTGCAACATCTCCTCTTGATTGCGCCGGAGCTCGCGTTGCCCATCACGAACCAATCGCTGTTGCAATTTGAGTGCCCTAAGCTCATCCTCTAAAGATTGAAATCGTTGAGCATTGGTTGTAGGATGAGCTATTGGAGAATGGCCACGAGAAGCTCGGCGATGTGAAGATTGGGGCTGGTCCGGATCATTGGAAGGCCCTGGTGCAGACTCGGGCTCCGCCGGTGGTCTAGGAAGGCAAAGTGGCATAAATGGCACACTGGTTTCCTCATAAGCCTCCCAAGGGACTTGTTCCTGGCGGCACAATTCAGTGACTAAAGACGGAAAGGGGAGACCAATCGTGGTAGAGCCTTCCACCGCTACTTTCATCGAAGAGTATATGGTCTCCCCAATATCCACCGAGCGGCGTGTCATGATAGCGAAGACTAACACAGCTCTCTCCTTAGTAACCACGGCAGTGTGAGTCGATGGAAGGACTCGATGGGAGATAAAAGTAAACCAGATGTCTGCCTCTGGTTTCAACTGAGTTTTCTTACAATGTTTGATCTGCCCATCCGAATTGAGTATCCATTCTGCCCCTTCCCCACAGTTTGTCTCTATCACTTCATTATAGTCAAGGTGGTGATGCAAATAAGTCGAGTATTCATCGTTTCTGAAATCCGGCATCTCATATGTGCGATTGATGCGTTCGCTAAGAAAAAGAAACGTCTTCCGCCGGATAGTCAGATACGGACCGTTCGCTTCGACTTTGAAGTTGGCATAGAACTCCTTGACTAAGGGGATGACTGCATGGCACGGGGGTGATACAAATCGCAACCATCCGCGGCGTTCCGCCTCGCGGAGGATGGACGAATCGGGTGTGTCCATATCCATTCCCCTCTCCCTCACCAAAGGTCTAGCATGCCATTTTTCATAGAATTCTGATGCGGCATGATTGGCAAAACGAGTCGTGTCATAATTCGGGGTGGGGGTGGAAGAGGAAGCCCCTCGCCTAGGTTTCTTTGTAGGTGCCATGCTATGAGATATATGAATACGAACAAGCAATGCCTCAATAAATTCCTACACAGTCCAACTTGCCTCAAACCACTTTCAAGAAGTTACTAAGCACCACCAAGCCTCAACAATATCAATACTAGCAAGCCTCTAACACCAATCTTCAAAATAACTTTCCTACCCACAAAGAATGCAAATCCTTGCCCACTTTCACCAAATATCTAGTAATTAGGCATGACCCGGAAATTGCAAGCCAAATTACCTCTAAATTTCGAAGCTTTGATGGAGGGTGTTCCTGGGCTTGGAGTAATCTCTCCTTGGTGCTGGAATGGCTTCCCGATCTTGTAATCTGTAGAAGAAAATTGCACCCTTTAGCCAATAATAGTGGAGGGGAAAGGAATTTGTGATAACATGAAAAATTGAGAAGAGATTGGGAAGGAAATTTGGGATTTGAGGATTTGGGGATTTGAAAGGAGGAGGAGATGTGAGTTGGTGTGGAGTGAGCGAATCAGAGGTGTTTAAAAACAAAAAAACGCGACAGGCGATCGATCGCCTCAGATTAGGCGATCGATCGCCTGTGTCCAGTAGCATTTTTTAAAAAATTTTCGTTGAGGCGATCGATCTCCTAAAAATAGGCGATCGATCGCCTACCTCCAGTAGCATTTTTAAAAAATTTTGCGTTTAGGAGATCGATCGCCTAAAAATAGGCGATCGATCGCCTACCTCCAGTAGCTGTTTTTGAAAAGTGCATGCTCAAGGCGATCGATCGCCTGGTTAGGCAATCGATCGCCTCCCTCCAGAGTTTTTATTTTTTATTTTTTTTAAATATCGATCAAAACCTACAAAAATTAAAAAGAAAAACGAAATTCCAAACCAAAATCAATTAACTAATTACTAAATTCAAAACGAAGGAGAAGGGAGAAAAATTAGTTCTTGATTTATAGTCCCAAGCTGGACTTTTTGCATCTGTCGCTTCATTCAACAAAATGGACGGTGGTGCACTCCGGTATACTGAAATCATGCCCGTGGTAGTGCTTCAATCGCTGTGCATTCACTGTGAACGTTCCCTTGGTTGGATCATAGAGTTCGATTGCACCTGATGGAAACACCTTGGAAATACGGAATGGTCCGGACCAACGAGATTTAAGCTTGCCTGGAAACAGCCTTAATTTGGAGTTAAATAATAACACCATATTTTCTTCCTTGAAATCACGTTGACTGATCCTTGCGTCATGCCATTTTTTTGTCTTTTCTTTATAGATCTTGGAATTCTCGTATGATTGGTTCCAAACTCTTCCATTTCGTTCACTTGGAGGAGACGGTGATCACCTGCAGCAGTTAAATCAAAGTTTAGATTCTTTATTGCCCAAAATGCTCTATGTTCCAGTTCAACCGGAAGATGACATGCTTTTCCAAAAACTAACCGATATGGTGTGGTGCCAATAGGTGTTTTATATGCAGTTCTATAAGCCCATAAAGCGTCATCTAACCGTAAGGACCCGTCTTTTCGAGAAGTATTGACAGTTTTTTCTAAAATGCGTTTTACTTCCCTATTCGACACTTCTACTTGCCCACAAGTTTGTGGATGATAAGGTGTTGCAACTTTGTGGGTGACTCCATATTTGCTTAAGAGTTTGTCAAAAAGTTTGTTGCAAAAATGTGACCCACCGTCACTAATGATTGCCCGAGGCGTGCCAAATCGAGTAAAAATATGTTTTTTTCAAAAATTGCACCACCACTCTAGCATCATTAGTGCGAGACGCTGCAGCCTCAACCCACTTTGACACATAATCGACCGCAACTAGAATATAGTAGTGTGAACATGAAACTGGAAATGGTCCCATAAAATCAATGCCCCAAACATCGAACAATTCACATTCAAGAATGTTGTTTATGGGCATCTCCTGTCTCCTAGAAATGTTACCAGTTCGTTGACACCTATCACAAGCTGAAACATACCTGTATGCATCTTTAAATAATGTAGGCCAATAAAATCCAGATTCCAGTACCTTGGCAGCAGTTTTGGTTGGACCCATGTGTCCCCCTACCTCGCGATCATGACAATGGCTCAATATAGATGACATCTCCTCCTCTGGAACACACCTCCTGATCATGTTATCTGCACAAACTTTGAACAACAATGGTTCCTCCCACATGTAGTGTTTAACGTCAGATAAAAATTTCTTCTTTTGATAAAATGTCATTTGTGGGAGGATACCACTAACCAAATAGTTTGCAAAATCGGCATACCAGGGTAGGGCAAGAACTTGAAAGAGCTGTTCATCGGGGAATTTTTCATTGATCTCTTCCACATCATTATCATGTTTCTCAATCTCAAAATCAATCCTAGATAAATGATCCGCCACTACGTTCTCTACACCCCTCTTATCCTTAATTTCTAAGTCAAATTCTTGCAATAAAAGAATCCATCGGATTAAACGTGGTTTAGCGTCTTTTTTAGCAAGAAGATACTTGAGTGCCGAGTGATCAGTGTACACAATGACTTTTGATAGACAAAGATAAGAGTGAAATTTATCGAAGGCAAATACTACTGCTAGAAGTTCTTTCTCAGTGGTGGCATAGTTCTGTTGTGCCTCATTTAACGTTCTACTAGCATAATAAATAGTGTGAAATACCTTATTCCTTCTTTGTCCCAATACTGCTCCGACAGCTGTGTCACTTGCATCACACATCAACTCAAATGGTATATCCCAGTCAGGTGCTATCAAAATAGGTGCTGTGACCAATCTCTCCTTTAGTGTCTCAAATGCCTGCAAGCAGTCAGCATTAAAATCAAATGGTGCTTCTTTAGTCAACAAGTGAGATAAAGGTTTTGAAATTTGAGAAAAATCCTTTATAAATCATCTATAGAACCCAGCATGGCCTAAGAAACTGCGAATTCCCTTCACAGATACTGGTGGAGGTAGTTCCTGTATCACTTGTACCTTTGCTCGATCCACTTCAATACCCTTTTGGGATATTTTATGGCCCAAGACTATTCCTTCTTTTACCATGAAGTGACACTTCTCCCAGTTTAGTACTAAGCTGTTCTCCTCACACCTTGTCAATACGAGATCAAGATTATGCAGACATGCATCAAATGAATTTCCAAACACAGAAAAATCATCCATGAATACTTCTAAAAACATTCCTACCATGTCATGGAATATCGACATCATGCATCTTTGAAACGTAGCCGGTGCATTACATAACCCAAAAGGCATTCTCCTAAATGCAAATGTACCATAAGGACAAGTGAAGGTGGTCTTCTCTTGGTCCTCAGGTGCAATTGCTATCTGATTATATCCCGAATACCCATCTAGGAAGCAATAATAATCATACCCAGCTAGTCTCTCTATCATTTGATCAATTAAGGGGAGGGGGAAGTGATCCTTACGTGTAGCTTCATTAAGTTTTCTATAGTCAATACAGACTCTCCAACCAGTGACTGTCCTAGTAGGTATTAATTCATTCTTTTCATTAGTAATAACAGTCATACCTCCCTTCTTTGGTACACATTGCACCGGACTCACCCATGCACTATCTGAGATAGGATAGATAATACCTGCATCGAGTAGCTTAATCACTTCCGCCTTGACTACTTCTTGCATCTTTGGATTCAAACGGCGTTGTGGTTGCACCAACGGCTTGTAAGTGTCTTCCATCAGAATTTTATGCATGCACATCGATGGGCTTATTCCTTTTATGTCCGCCACTTTCCATGCAAAGGCTTGCTTGTGCTCCCTCAAAATCCTAAGGAGCTTCTCTTCGTCAATACCTGTCAAAGATGAAGACACAATTACTGGTAGAGAATTACTATTACCCAAATAAACATACTTGAGGTGAGTTGGTAGTGTCTTGAGTTCAAGATTGGGTGGTTCTTCAATTGAAGATTTCTGTGGCTTGATGTCCCTTTCTCCCAACTCTCCTAAATTATTGCTTTGACGTCTAATGTAAGGAGGGTTAGCTCGCATCTGAGCAACTATCTCTTGTTCTTCTTCATTCTCAAGCATGTCCTCATCATTAGTGAGATAAGCTTCCACTACATCCTTGCATTCTGTTCGAAATATCATGTCAGATAACACATCAACATGGTCAATACTAAAACACATATGCTCGTCATGAGGGTGTTTCATAGCTTTAAAAACATTAAAAGTAAATTGATCCTCCCCTACACGGAGGATCAACTTCCCTTGATGCACATCTATGAGTGCTTTGCCAGTGGCCAAGAATGGTCTTCCCAAGATCAAGGGCATTTCAGCATCTTCTTCCATATCTAACACGAGAAAATCCCCCGGGAAAATGAATTTATCCACCTTGACAAGTACATCCTCGATGAGTCCTCGTGGGTAGGTGATAGATCTATCCGCCAGTTGAAGTGACACTGTAGTGGGTTTAGGCTCGCCTAATCCCAACTTCCTGAAAATTGACAGTGGCATTAAAATAATACTCGCACCCAAATCACACAAAGATTTAGTAAATGAAATAGAGCCAATGGTGCAGGGTATAGAGAAACTCCCTGGATCTTTTAACTTAGGAGGCAATTTGTTTTGCACAATTGCTGAAAACTCCTCTGTTAAACTTACCGTCTCATGCTCTCCTAATTTCCGCTTATTCGATAAAATTTCCTTCAAAAACTTAGCATAACTAGGCATTTGAAGTAAAGCATCAGCAAATGGTATATTGATATGTAATTTCTTAAAAATTTCAAGAAATTTTGCAAAACTTGCATCTACCTTAGCTCTTTTTAATGCAGCGGGAAAAGGAGGTGGGATTTGTACCTGCATTGGTGGTGTGATGGGTGTCTTGATAGAAGACTTACCTTTAGCTTCAACGTCTGCTTCAGTCTGTTCACTTTCCTCTATTTGTACTTCCTCAACTTCCTCTTTCTCCTCAGTGGGTGATCCAATCTGCTTACCACTTCTCAATGATATAGCCTTTACTTGCTCCTTTGGATTTTTCTCGGTATCGCTAGGTAAGGTCCCTTGCATTCTTCCTGACAAAATATTCGCCAACTGTCCCACTTGAGTCTCCAAGTTCTTTATTGATGCATCCTGGTTCTGCATTCTATTCTCCGTTGATGTAATAAACTTGGTCATCAACTCTTCCATACTCGGTTTTGATTGATAACCCGGTGGAGGTTGTGGATTCAAAACATTCTTTTGGTTAGACCAAGAGAAGTTTGGATGATTCCTCCACGGTTGGTTATAATTGTTGGAGTAAGAGTTACCCTGTTGTGGCCTGTTTCCTACAAAGTTAGCATTTTCAGTAGATTGCACAAAAGGATTACCTGCTTGGCATTCTGTACTCTGATGGTTGCCTCCACATAATTAACATATGACTACTTGAGCTTGCATCGCTGTCATGCTCAAGCTATCCATTTTCTTATGCAATGCCTCCAACTGAGCTTGTATAGATGTCACCTCATCAACTTGATGCATCCCAATCGGTCTTTTAGGCACATTCCTTTCGGACTGCCACTGGTAACTGTTGGATGCCATCTCTTCCAAGAGTGTGTAAGCTTCCTCAGGTGACTTTCTCATAATCGTACCTCCTGCTGCTGCATCAATCATAGATCTATTAGCAGAAAATAACCCATTGTAAAATGTTTGTACCTGAAGCCAAATCGGAAGGCCATGATGTGGGCATCTTCGAAGTAAATCCTTGAAGCGCTCCCAAGCTTCATATAGAGTTTCCGGATCATGTTGCATGAATGTGGTGATATCATTGCGCATCTTAGCTGTCTTGGAAGGGGGAAAGTATCTTGATAGGAAGGCTTGAGCCATCCCCTCCCAAGTAGTGATCGACCCTGCAGGCAATGAATTCAACCAGCTCTTAGCTTTGTCATTCAAAGAAAAGGGAAAGAGACGTAACCTGATGGCGTCGTCAGTGACACCATTGTGATTGAATGTGTCGCATATCTCCAAAAAGTTGGAGATATGAGCATTAGGATCATCAGCAGGCGATCCTCCGAATTGCACAGAGTGTTGAATCATCTGAATTATGGCAGGCTTGATCTCGAAGTTATTAGCCTGAATCCTTGGTCTTGTGATGCTAGACATGGTGCCTTGAAAAGATGGTTGTGCATAGTCCATCATGGACCTTATAATTGGCACTTCATCATTATGTTGTTCACCATTCCCTCGATTGTTCTCAGCCATCTCTCTTGTTTCTTTTCGAAGTCTTCTGCAAGTTCGTTCAATCTCTAAGTCGAGTGGCTCTAATATAGGTCTGTCACTTCGTAGCATGCACTACAAAGACAACTCCCTGCAAAATTCAACACAACGAAGGAAGAACAGTAATGAAATCGTATAAACCGTAATATAAATAATTATAAAAGAAAAAATGGCTAAATTATAATCAACTAATCTCTTATGATATTACTTAAACTAGTCCCCGGCAACGGTGCCAAAAACTTGATCGCTTTTATTTTAAACAGTTATTTCGAGCGATTCTACCGCAAGTGCACGGTGTCAAGTTTTAATATAATGATCTAGAAATAAGGATTGTCGAACCCACGAGGACTAGTAGTAATTACCAAATTTAACTAGCGTTCTATATTTAACCTACGAAACTGGTTGAAAGATGAACTAATTTAATCAACTCCAATATTCAACGCACCACAGAGAATTAAGATAATAAACAGTAGAGATAAATATCGAGACTTCGGTTCACTTGAGTAATCCCCCACAATTTACCTACTAGTTCTAATTAAAATTAATGCATCTAAGGTGACAAGTTTTCCGATTATATCCAATATACTCTCTCGAGCTATATTAAACCTAACACTGAATTGCAGTAAGTAACTCTCGTTCACTTATTTAACAATTCAATGTTGCATACGTTCTATGAAAACCCTTAGCCTTCGATTACTAGATATCTATAGCTATCACTCGTGTATTTGACGTCATCTCTCGATCTCGGTCTGAAATCCACGGTTTATGTTATTGGTTCCGTTTCACAAAATCATCTCTATCTCAATTGCAAACTAACAACATTCAAAGAGTAGCTAATTCTTCAAAAGCATTAACAGCATAACATAAACTCAAAAATAACAAAAACTCAATCAAAAACTAGAATTAAAACTGTGGGTTCATACACAAGATCCCCTTGTCTCGATAACAAACTTAGCCTAGCATATTAACGGAAAAACAACGTTTTATAATATCTAACAACATTATAAACATTGGAATTCGAAAATAAAACTACACAAAAGTTCAGAAATACTAGTAAACACTCGATGTTGAATCGTGCGTCGATCCGTTGTTCCCGTCTCTAGCTGCGTTCCTTTGAATCGTCTTGAATGAATCTTCTCTTCCAAGAGGTGGCTGCCTATCCAGAGGTGAAAAGCACCCTCCTAATGACCTAAAAATCTCTTTTTATATGTCTCCTCACGAGCTCCAATAATCTGGTACCAAAAATAGCCCCAAAACTTAATTAAGGAAGTTTTTTTATTCTGGGACTCTGCACGCGATCGATTTCTTCGAATTGGGCGATCGATCGCCTTCAGCTTTTTCTCCTCGGCGATCGGTCTCTTCAAGATAGGCGATCGATCGCCTATATGATCTGCCCCGAGGCGATCGGTCGCATGATTGTTGCGATCGATCGCCTCTCGCTTGAAAAATTCCACGAGCTCACTGCCTTCAGGCGATCGATCTCTTCGAAATAGGCGATCGATCGCCTGAAGCTTTTGTCAATTTTTAAGTCATTTTGACATCTTTTCCCACGGATTGCCTCGTACTGTCATAGTTCCACCTCCTAGTCCATAAAACGGGGTTTTTCCAGTATTTCTTGCACTTCTACTGGATTCCTGGAAATACAACAAAACACAACCAAAAGTATAAAATCTTCCAAGAATCACTATAAAAATCGCAAGAACTATATGCAAATATAAGTGTAAAAATGACACTTATCATTTGGTTAATGGTTAGATTTATACTTGTTTTGAAGTATATTTTGGTGGTTTATGTTGTTTTGATGTTGTTGGTTTGTTGGGTTAAGTGTTGGTATGGATTGGAAGGTTTTTGGGAGCAAAAATGGTGAAAAATCGCATGTCTGTGCGAGGCGATCGATCGCCTGAAAAGAGGCGACCGATCGCCAAGGGACAGTAACATTTTTGCGGGTTAGGCGATCGATCGCCTAAAATGAGGCGACCGATCGCCGTGAGGTAGTAGCCAAATCAAAGGAATGGCGATCGATCGCCATGTTTGGGGCGACCGATCGCCGCAGTGAAAATTTTGAGGCGACCGATCGCCTGAGGGAAGCGATCGATCGCCGCTTGTGGATTTTTGGGAAATGGTTTATTTTGTCAAATTTTTGGTATTTGGCTATTATTTGGCTTCTAATATGGGGTTGTGTGATTGTGTAGAACCATCCCAAGTAGCAACGCAACCAAGGAACTGAAGCCATATCAAATCCACTTTTGGAAAGGTACGTAGTGGACGTACGGGCACCCCAGCGGTACATGTATCTTATATACTTATGGTTTATGCATTGTGGATGCAAGTATATATGTGGTATTGCATTGTGGATGCAAATACATGTTATGCATGATGTTTATAGATGCATATGATTATTGGTGCACATCCCATGAGTCGTGGTCATCCCTTGATGATTTTAATGCTTGCCGCTATTTGGTTTGGTTCCGCTAAATGTGAAGCGAGGGGTGGGAGCGCCGCATGTCACATTTGAGCGTGGTTATCATATAGGGCGAGGAAAGGGTATTTGCCGCTCAATGAGAGGCGAGGGGTGGGAGTCCCGCATGTCCATTGAAGCGAGGTTATCCTATGCCGCCTATATGTAAATAAGCGAGGGGCATTAAAATACATTGTGATGGACAGACTAGGGATTGGTGATCAGTATTTGGTATTGATGAGCTGGTATATGTCATGACATGTTTTGACCATTAAAAATAATCTATTGATTATACTCATGAGTTATGGTACAGGGACAACTAAACTGGAAGCGTTTGAAATGCATGGGAAAACAGGAAGTGTTTTATTATGATTATGCATTTACGCTTTATATTCATATTGTGTTGAATATGAATGATTATTATTGCTCATGTTTGGGGGTTGTCCTTGTAGGTACACGTTTGGCATGATAGGAGGGCTAGACGGGTTGAGACAGTGAGCTTGAAGAGCATCTTTGGTAGATGAAGGACAGGATTATTTTGCCTAGTGTCTACTCTAGAGTAGTGTAAAACTAGTTGATAGCATTCATTTGATGGGGAATGTAATTAATCCATTTTTGGTAGTCCTTATTTTTGGCATGTAATGCTTAAGCTCATAAACTCAACACGTTATTTCTCACTCTGATAATTTATATTAGCTCTATTATGCCTTGGTTCCGCATTTAAGGATTAGGGTCCTTACATTAGTGGTATCAGAGCCAGGTTAGAGAACCCGGGAATGAGTGAAGGGTAGCCTTAGCATGTTTGGCTAGGTGCTTACATTTGAAGCATGTTTATGCATGTGGTGCATATTAATGTATATCCTGTTATACTAACGTGCTTATTCTCATTCCTGTTATCTAACGACATAACATATATTGCTTTGGAATTGTTGTTAACATTTGTGTTACAGCATGGATGCGAATGAGGAGGTTGGAGATGTTGGTAGTGTGAACGCAAGCGTTGGACAAGTGAACCCTCTACCCCCACCGGCCGTAGGCATGGAACCCGTAGCTCAGTTATTACTACCGGGTGAGATCAGTCTGACGCAATTTCTGTCTTACCATCCGCCCCGGTTTGAGGGGACAGAGTCCGGAGAAGAGGCTGAAGAGTGGCTGGAAAGACTTGAACAGATCTTTGTATCGGCTCCTTGTGCTGTTACAGCCTGGCTGAGGCTGGCGGAATTTCAGTTAGCTAAGAAACCTCTAATGTGGTGGAGGAGCACGGTGATGGAGCTAAGAGCACTGGGTGCTGTGATTGATTGGACACTCTTCAGGACTAGGTTTCTGAACCGGTATTTCTCCGCAGCGGCGAGACAGACAAAGGAGGACGAGTTCACAAGTCTGAAGCAGGGGAACATGACAGTGGCAGACTATGCCACACGGTACTCTTCGTTGCTGAGGTACGTTCCCCACATTGCCACCAATGGGCACGCAAAGATGAGGAATTTTATGAAGGGGTTGCGACCGGAGCTCTATGACCGGGTTATTACCAATAACCCAACTTCTTTTGATGATGCTCTCACAAGGGCGGAGCTTGCCGAACTTGGGGTGGGAGCTTATTCCAGTGCTATGCCACCACCGGTACCGCAGCAGAGGCAGACCAATGATAGTTTGAGGCCCCGAGGAGAGCCATTTAAGCCTCGTGGTGCCTCTTCATCTTTGCGATTTGGTGGAAGGAAATTCTTTGGTCAGAAACAGGATAGCAAGAAGAATTGGTCGGCCGATCGAGGGTCTTCACAAGGGAATAGGCCGGGAGAGCCTAGGTGCAACAATTGTGGAGGGCCACATTCTTCAAACAAGTGTCCTGCCTGTTATATCTGTGGCAAGATGGGCCACATCGCTTGGTATTGCCCCACTCGGGGAGGACAGTCAGAGTTTCAGGGCAACAGGCCGAGGTTTGATGATAGGACAGTGCAGCAGAGGCAACAGTTTGGGCCTCGACCATCGGGAGGTCAGACAGTAGGACCGCCCCAGGGACAGGTGTATGCACTGACCAGGGAGCAGGCCCAGGCAGCCCCAGAGGAGGTGATTGCCGGTACATGTCATTTATTTACGTACCCTGCTTTTATTTTGATCGATACAGGTGCCTCCCACTCTTTTGTATCGGTGGGTTTTGTGGAAAGACACCATATGCGCACGTCTTCTTTACCCACGCCTCTTTTGGTCTCGACACCCACTGGAAGAAATGTCGTTGTTGATCAGTTTTTGGCAGATAGCCTCATTTATTTTGAGGGCAACGAATTGAGATCAGACTTGATTGTGTTGGGCATGTCAGACTTCGACTGCATCTTGGGTATTGATGTTCTGAACAGATATCAGGCAGTGGTAGATTGCCGGCAGAGGACAGTGAAGTTCAGACCTGAGTTGGGCAGTCAGTGGACCTTCTATGGCAACGGTTCTCGTGCGAAGATTCCGTTGATTTCAGCGATCAAGATGACTCAGTTGTTGGAACGTGGCCACACGGGCTATCTCATTTATGCCGTGGACACGTCTGGGAAGAATAAAGAACTAAGAGTTGAGGATGTGCCAGTAGTGGCAGAGTTTGCTGATGTATTCCCAGAAGAGATCCCAGGATTTCCACCGGCTAGGGAAGTTGAGTTTGGGATCGAGCGGTTGCCAGGGACATCCGCTATCTCTCGTGCACCTTATAGGATGGCACCGGCTGAGTTGAGAGAGTTGAAAGAACAGTTGCAGGATCTCCTTGACAAGGGATATATACGCCCGAGTGTGTCGCCATGGGGCGCACCAGTTCTCTTTGTGAAGAAGAAGGACGGTTCGATGCGGTTGTGTATCGATTACCGGCAACTGAATAAGGCTACAGTGAAGAACAAGTATCCTCTTCCAAGGATCGACGATCTGTTTGATCAGTTGCAAGGTACCAGGGTGTATAGCAAGATTGATTTGAGATCCGGGTATCATCAGATTCGAGTCCGAGAGGAAGATGTGCAGAAGACAGCATTCCGGACCCGATATGGACATTATGAGTTCCTAGTGATGCCGTTCGGCGTGACGAATGCTCCAGCAGTCTTTATGAGTCTGATGAACAGAGTGTTTCAGCCGTATCTTGATCAGTTCGTCATTGTGTTTATTGACGACATTCTCATCTACTCCCGGAGTGAGGAAGAGCATGTGAAACACTTGAGGACAGTGCTTCAGATTCTCAGAGAGCATCAGTTGTATGCTAAGCTCAGTAAGTGTGAATTTTGGCTGAGCAGTGTAGTGTTTCTGGGGCATGTCATATCGAGCAGCGGGATATCTGTAGATCCCAAGAAGATTGAGGCTGTGATGGAGTGGGCTGCCCCAACTTCTGTGCCTGAGATACGGAGTTTTCTTGGTTTGGCCGGATATTATCGACGCTTTGTCGAGGGCTTTTCGAAGATTGCCAAGCCGCTGACGCAGTTGACTCAGAAGGGAGTGCCCTTCTTTTGGTCAGAAGCTTTTGAGGAGAGCTTCCAGGAATTAAAGCACCGGTTGACGACGGCGCCAGTGTTAGTGATCCCTACGGAGAACTCCAGATTTGTTCTGTATACTGACGCATCACTTCAGGGCCTTCGGTGTGTTCTGATGCAAGATAAGCATGTGATAGCTTATGCATCGAGGCAGTTGAAGCCGCATGAGACCAGATATCCAGTTCATGACTTGGAATTGGCGGCTATCATCTTCCCCCTGAAGATTTGGAGGCATTACTTGTATGGTACGTCGTTTACCATATACACGGATCACAAGAGCCTCAAATTTTTATTCACTCAGGCAGAGCTGAACATGAGGCAGAGGAGGTGGATGGACCTACTCAAGGACTATGATTGTGAGATCGAGTACCATCCCGGAAAAGCTAATTTGACAGCAGATGCTTTGAGCCGGAAAGTGAGGAGTTCTGCTGAGGTTGTCATCCATTTGTCTGCTATGATGACCTCCTATTGCCATTTGGGCTATGATTTTGACATTGATGCATCACCTGTGTATGTATCGACCTTGTTAGCTGAGCCAGATATCTATGAGAACATCAGGAGAGCTCAGAGGTCAGACGATGAGGTTCAGAGGTGGTTATCTTTAGTACATCTTGGTCAGCCAACGAAGTTCAGAGTGGCCGATGACGGATCTTTGAGATTGGGTGACCGATGGGTGGTTCCGAGTACGCCGGAGCTGCGTAAAGGGATCTTAGAGCGAGCTCATAGTAGCAGACTTAGCATCCACCCAGGCGGGAAGAAGATGTATAAAGATCTACGTGGTCAATTTTGGTGGAAAAGGATGAAGAGTGATGTCGTCGCTTTTGTAAAGAGGTGTTTGATCTGCCAGCAGGTTAAGGCAGAGAGACAGAGACCTGGCGGCGAATTAAGAAGCTTGGAGATACCGAAGTGGAAGTGGGAACACATTTCCATGGTCTTCAGTGACTCATTTGCCGAGGAGTGCTTCAGGCTTCGATGCTATTTGGGTGATCGTGGATCGATTGACTAAGGTAGCTCATTTTATCCCCTATAGCATGACTTTCACCTTTTTGAGGATGGCGCAGTTGTATATTAGAGATGTGGTGAGATTGCATGGGATCCCCGTTTCCATAGTGTCAGATCGAGATCCGCGATTCACATCTCATTTCTGGGAAGGCCTTCAGTCAGCCTTGGGAACTGAAGTCAGATTGAGCACTGCTTATCATCCTCAGACGGATGGCCAGACCGAACGCACTATTCAGACGCTCGAGGACATGTTGAGAGCTTGTGTTTTGGAGTTTGATGTTTCTTGGCAAGATTCAGTGCCTTTGGTAGAGTTTTCTTATAACAATAGCTACCAGGCGAGTATTCAGATGGCTCCGTTTGAAGCTCTTTATGGCAGACGGTGTAGATCACCCTTGTGTTGGGATGATTTGGACCGCAAATCGGTCGGAGGACCGGAGTTGATTCGGGAGATGGAAGAAAACATAAAGACGATAAGGCAGAAAATGAAAGCGTCCCAGGACAGACAGGCAGCTTATGCAAATAAACGGCGGAGACCGTTGGAATTTCAGTTGGGAGATAAGGTCTTTTTGAAGATCTCGCCTTTCAGAGGCGTTGTGCGATTTGGGATGCGCGGGAAACTGTCTCCGAGGTATGTTGGACCGTACGAGATTTTGCAGCGCATTGGCACCTTATCTTACCGACTGGCTTTGCCGCCTTCTTTATCTGGTATACATGATGTGTTTCATGTATCGATGCTGCGGAAGTATGAGCCGGATCCGTCGCATGTTTTACAGCCTTCCGAAGTTCAGTTAGAGTCCGATGTGTCTTATGTGGAACGGCCTGTCAGAATTCTGGATCGAGCAGACCGCAGACTTTGGAATAAAGTGATACCTATGATCAAGGTTCAGTAGGATCGCAGGGGCGTCGAGGAGGCTACGTGGGAGACGGAGCGGCATATGGTGCAGCACTACCCGGAACTATTCTCTGGTATGTGTTTATGTTTAGTTTCCTTTTGGGGTAAGTGCATGTGATTTCGAGGATGAAATCTTATAAGTAGGGGAATATTGTGATATCCCTGAAATGATTAATTGCTATTTGGTGCATTAATTGTGTTTATATGATTAATTATGGTGGTAATTAATTATGTGTTGGAATTATTATGTGGAAATGCTTAGTCACGTGATAGGGTGACCCGGGATAGCATTTCAGGGTGCTTGTTGGGTATGTTGGGAATTATGGTTGGAAGCATGATTTATTTGCCTTGGTTAGCAATTAATTAGAAATCATGTGTTTAATTGATATTTTGGTGCATTCTAGTTTAATGCTTTGGAAAATATCATGTTGGGGTGTTTTATACACCATGAATTGTGGATTGCATTTTTAATTACCCAACCCTTATAACCCCCCACCTTTACCAACACCCACACTTTACCAAAATCAAATCCACAAACCCTTCCTCCTTCCATTTTCGAGCTCAAGCTTTGGGGTGAAGAGAAACTGTGATGCCCCGAAATTAATTAATTGCAAGTAAGGCATTAATTATGTTTATATGATGTATCATGTGTGATGGATTTATGTGTTGGGTATTAAGATGCTTAACATGATTTAATTGTGTTAATTATTAAATATGAGGAGGATGTGATTTTAGATGAAGTTTGGAGCATTGTTGTAAAATGCTTTTAAAATACCAAGTAGAGTATTTTATACATCATGTTAAGTTTGGGGTACATTTTTAAATTAAGTTAAAGACAACCCCTTTTAATCTTTTACCCACCACTTTAACCCCTCTATACCTTTCACTTTATTAAAAATCCCCAAATCACTTCCCAAACCCCAAACCCTCCCATTTTCGAGTTCCACCAAAAGAGAAGAAGGAAAGTTCCACAAAAACTTTGTTTGTGTGATCTTTGCTAGGATTTGGAGCCTACAAGAGGTATGGAACCATTCCTATAAGTTTTATGATGTTTGGTGTTGAAATGGGTTAAGTTTTTGATGTTTTATGTGGGTTTGTTTGGGTATGTGTTGTTTATGGTTGGGGTATGATTTTTGAAGTGTTTTAAGTGGGTTTTAGTGGGTTATGATGTTATTGTTATTGTTGGAAAGTTTGGTGTTGAAAGGTATGAAGATGAGCTTGCAAAATGCACATGAAAATGGTGAAATCGCGGCCACTGTAAGTGGCGATCGATCGCTACAAAAGCAGCGATCGATCACCGGGAAGCAGTACGCGAAGAAGAGCTTAGGCGATCGATCGCCTCAAATGGCGCGATCGATCGCCAACGTCCAGTAGCCAAATAAGCATCAGGCGATCGATCGCCTCATTTTGAGCGATCGATCGCCACTAAGTGAAAAATCAGGCGATCGATCGCCTCATTTTGAGCGATCGATCGCCACTGTTCAAAAGATGAAAAATGTTGATTTTTGTGGGATTTTTGGATATTGGACTATATTTAGCTTCTAATATCAATTTGTATGGTTATGTAGAACCGTCCCAGGTACCCACGACTTCAAGGAGATAAAGTCTACGATTTCTCCTTCTTTTGGAATTAAGGTACGTAAGAGACGTACGAGCATCGGACGGTAAACCATACCCTTACATATTATGATGATGTTTACGATGATGATGTTTAAGATGATGTTTACGATGATGATGTTTAAGATGATGTTATGATGATGATGTCTATGATGATATTTATGATGATGATGCTTATGATGATGTTACGACGATGATGCTTATGATGATGTTATGATGATGATGCTTATGATGATGTTTATGATGATGATGTTTATGATGACATCTATGATGATGAAGTTTATGATAAGGTCATACGACGTGTATGATTGGGTAAGACGCCCACGTGGTAAGATGCCACCCAAAGTATGTGAGTGGGTAAGATGCCCCCGTGGCAAGATGCCACGCAATGTTTATGATATGGTAAGACGCCATATGATTGGGTAAGACGCCCATGTGGTAAGATGCCACACGATGATTATGATATGGTAAGATGCCATACAATGGGGTAAGATGCCCTAATATATGAATAAGAGTCAGGGATAACAAATGAAGTCGAAGGACGACCAATAACCTTTACTTAACTAGGATGTTATGCATTACTGTATGCTTTTGATATAATGTTAAGTAAATATGTATATGCTCACGATGTGTTATCCCTGTAGGTACACTTTTGGACCAAGGGCCTAGGGTCGGGTTGAGGAGGTGAGCTAAGGGAAGCAAGATGAACGTAGGATGCAGGATTTTTGATAGTCTCTACTCTAGGAGTAGTGTAAACCTATAGCTATAACATTCATTAATGGGAATGTAATTAAATAGCTTTTGGAAATTTTATTTTGGCCTGTAATCTCCTTAGCTCAAGCTACAACCGGAACCCTTAAGAGGTTATAAATGCATGTTCTGTCCAATTTATGTGTACTAATTGATATTAAGGTAGGAAGACCCTACATTAGTGGTATCAGAGCAGTGGTTAGATAACCCGGGAATGAGTGAAGGGTAGCCTTAGCAATAAGTTAGCTAGGTGCTTGCTTTCGAACATGTTTTGTGCATAAGTTGCATATGAAGTATATGATGTTATGCTAACATGTTTTGTTTATCTAACGAAGTATTATACGAACTGCTTTTGGATCTTGTTGTTAACCCTTGTGTTGCAGTATGGCAGCAAATGTGGAGGTAGGTGACGCATTGAGCATCAATGCAAGTGCGGGGCGTACGAATCCCCTACCCCCGCCAGCTTTTGATGATGAACCAGCCGAACAACAATTGTTGCCAGGGGAGCTAAGCTTAACTCAGTTTCTTGCTTACCGACCCCCAACCTTTGAAGGAACCGAAACTGGGGAACGAGCTGAGGAATGGTTAGAAAGAATAGAGCAGATCTTTGTGGCAGCCCCATGTGCGAAGACAGCATGGATACGGTTAGCAGAGTTCCAATTGGCCAAGAAGGCGCTAATGTGGTGGAAGACCACAGTGGTTGAGCAAGAGGCTCAAGGTCATGAAGTCAATTGGAAAATGTTTCGGACTCGCTTTCTGAACCGTTATTTCTCGGCTGCAGCACGACAGGCTAAGGAAGATGAATTCACTCACCTCAAACAAGGTAATATGTCAGTGTCAGATTATGCTCTTCAGTTTTGCTCCTTGCTCAGATATGTGCCTCGCATCGCCACGAGCACTCAAGCAAAGATGAGGAACTTTATGAAGGGCTTGAGGCCGGAGCTGTACGATAGGGTGATTACTTATGGCCCTACTTGCTTTGACGATGCACTCTCACGGGCTGAGCTAGCCGAACTGGGAGTGGGTGCATACCCTGATGTTGTACCACCGCCAGCACCCCCTCAGAAATCCACTCATGATAGTTTGAAGCCAAGGGGCGAGCAGTTCAAATCAAGAGGAAACACATCGGCGTCAAGGTTCAGTGGTAAGAGGTCTGACAATAGATGGAAGGGGAACCGAAGGAGTGATGCCCCATCTGGAAGGGGGCAGTCTCAGGGAGACAGATCCGGGAAGATCCAATGCACTCTTTGTGGGCAACCACATCTGACGAAAGAATGTGTAGGGTGCTATGTTTGTGGCGACAAGGGCCACTTTGCTAGACAGTGTCCCAACAGGGGAAGTCAACAGGGTCCTGCGGGGAGGCCTGCGGATAGGACAGCACAGCACAGACCCCCATTTGTGCCGCGTCAGCATGGAGGTCAGCCCATGGGGCCACCTCAAGGACAAGTCTATGCATTGACAAGGGAGCAGGCTTCAGCGGCTCCGGAGGAGGTTATAGCGGGTACGTGTCTTTTATTTACGCACCCTGCTTTTATTTTGATCGACACAGGTGCGTCACACTCTTTTGTATCAACAAGTTTTGTGGAAAGATTATGCACTTCTCCGTCGCCCACGCCTATTATAGTCTCGACCCCCGCTGGAAGAAGTATGATTACTGACCGGATCGTCTACAATGGCCTCATTTATTTTGAGGATAAAGAACTAAGGTCAGATTTGATTGTTCTGGGAATGTCAGATTTTGACTGCATTCTGGGCATCGACGTTCTGAACAGGTATCAGGCAGTTGTGAACTGCAGGCAGAGGACAGTACGGTTCAAATCTGATATGGGAATTCCATGGACGTTCTATGGGGATGGTTCTCGCTCAAAGATTCCATTGATATCTGCTGTCAAGATGGCACAGTTATTGGAACGAGGCCATACAGGCTATCTCATATATGCCGTTGATGTTACTAAAAAGAAAGAAGAAGTAAAAGTTGAGGATGTGCCTGTAGTGGCGGAGTTTCCCGATGTCTTTCCGGAGGAGATTCCCGGATTCCCACCGACGAGAGAGGTCGAGTTTGGGATTGAATTATTACCGAGGACGTCTGCCATTTCTCGTGCCCCTTATATGATGGCACCAGCGGAGCTAAGAGAATTAAAGATTCAGTTGCAAGAGCTCCTTGATAAAGGCTATATACGCCCTAGCGTATCGCCCTGGGGAGCACCAGTTTTATTTGTGAAGAAGAAAAATGGTTCGATGCGTTTGTGCATCGATTACAGACAACTGAACAAAGCTACAGTGAAGAATAAGTACCCACTCCCGAGGATCGATGATTTGTTTGATCAGTTGCAGGGTACGAGGCTCTACAGTAAGATCGATCTGAGGTCGGGGTACCATCAGATTCGAGTAAGAGAAGAGGATGTTCAGAAGACAGCCTTCAGGACTAGGTATGGGCACTATGAATTCCTAGTCATGCCTTTTGGGGTGACAAATGCCCCGGCTGTTTTCATGAGTTTGATGAACAAGGTGTTCCAGCCATTTTTGGACCAATTCGTCATAGTTTTCAGTGACGATATACTCATCTACTCTCGGACCGAAGAAGATCATGTACGGCACTTGAGGACAGTACTTCAGATCCTCAGGGATCATCAGTTGTATGCAAAGCTTAGCAAGTGCGAGTTTTGGTTGGACAGCGTGGTATTCCTAGGCCATGTCATATCTAGCCAAGGGATATCTGTGGATCCCAGGAAGATTGAAGCTCTGATGGAGTGGGCAGCACCCACTTCTGTACCCGAGATACGGAGTGTTCTTGGCTTAGCAGGTTATTACCGACGTTTTGTCGAGGGATTTTCTAAGGTCGCTAAGCCATTGACACAGCTGACTCAGAAAGGAGTCCCATTCTTTTGGTCAGAAGCTTGTGAGGAAAGCTTCCAAGAATTGAAGCGTCGTTTGACGACAGCGCCAGTGTTGGTGATTCCGTCGGAGGATAAGAGGTTTGCCTTGTACACGGACGCATCATTGCAGGGTTTGGGCTGTGTATTGATGCAAGACAGACAAGTGGTAGCCTATGCTTCGAGACAGTTGAAGCCTCATGAGACCAGATACCCAGTCCATGACCTGGAACTGGCGGCTATCATTTTCGCCTTAAAGATTTGGCGTCATTATCTTTACGGTACTACGTTTACCATCTTACGGACCATAAGAGCCTAAAGTTTCTATTCACTCAGGCTGAACTGAACATGCGTCAAAGAAGATGGATGGATTTGCTCAAGGATTATGACTGTGAAATTGAGTACCATCCTGGTAAAGCAAATTTGATAGCAGACGCCTTAAGTCGGAAGGTGAAGAGTACTGCTGAGGATGTTATGTGTTTATCAGCTTTGATGACTTCCTATTGCCATCTGGGCTATGACTTCGATGTGGACACGTCGCCGGTGCGAGTGTCGACCTTATTGGCCGAGCCAGACGTATTTGAGGCTATCAGGAAAGCCCAGAGGTCGGATGATGAAGTGCAGAGATGGTCATCGATAGCACTTCGAGGTCAGCCAACAAAGTTTAGAGTGGCTGAAGATGATTCATTAAGACTGGGCAACCGATGGGTAGTCCCAGATACACCAGAGTTACGTAAAGGAATTTTAGAACGGGCTCATAGTAGCCGATTCAGTATCCACCCCGGAGGAAGAAAGATGTATAAGGACCTGAGTGGTCAATTCTGGTGGAGACGCATGAAGCGTGATGTGATCAGTTTTGTCAAGAGATGTTTAATTTGCCAACAAGTAAAGGCAGAAAGGCAGAGGCCTGGTGGCGAGCTGAAGAGCTTGGAGGTACCTAAGTGGAAGTGGGAGCATATATCTATGGACTTCATGACCCACTTGCCAAGGTCGGCCTCTGGATTTGATGCGATCTGGGTGATCGTGGATAGGCTGACGAAGGTAGCTCATTTCATCCCTTACAGTATGACTTTCACGTATCTAAAGATGGCCCAATTATATGTACGGGATGTAGTGAGGTTGCATGGGATTCCAGTCTCGATCGTGTCTGATAGAGACCCAAGGTTTACTTCTCATTTCTGGGAAGGTCTCCAGACAGCTTTGGGCACCGAGGTGAGACTGAGTACAGCTTATCACCCTCAGACTGATGGCCAAACGGAGCGTACTATACAGACGCTCGAAGATATGCTGAGGGCATGTATTTTGGAGTTTGATACTCCGTGGCAAGAGTCTATATCACTGGTAGAGTTCTCCTACAATAACAGCTATCAAGCGAGCATTCAAATAGCCCCTTTTGAAGCTCTTTACGGACGACGATGTAGGTCACCGCTGTATTGGGAGGACTTGACGAGTAAAGCGGTCGGAGGACCGGATATGATTAAGGACATGGAAGAAAAGATTAAGATGATACGCTTAAAGATGAAAGCGGCTCAAGATAGGCAAGCAGCCTATGCAAATAAGCGGCGACGGCCGCTAGAATTTCAAGTAGGAGACAAGGTCTTCTTAAAAATCTCACCCTTCAGGGGTGTTGTTCGTTTTGGTATGCGGGGGAAGTTATCCCCGAGGTATGTTGGACCGTATGAGGTATTACAGCGTATCGGCACTTTGGCTTACCGATTGGCTCTACCGCCGTCTTTATCTGGAATTCATGATGTCTTCCACGTTTCTATGTTGAGAAAGTATGAGCCAGATCCGTCTCATGTGTTACAGCCTACTGAAGTGCAGTTAGACTCAGATGTATCCTACGTTGAACGACCGGTCAGAATTCTGGATCGTGAGGATCGCAGACTACGAAGTAAAGTTATACCGATGGTCAAAGCTCAGTGGGATCGTCGGGGTGTCGAGGAGGCTACGTGGGAGACGGAGCGGCATATGATGCAGCATTACCCGGAACTATTTTCTGGTATGATTTATGTTTAGTTTCTTTTGGGTAAGTGCATGCGATTTCGAGGACGAAATCTTGTAAGTAGGGGAGTAATGTGATGCCCCGAAATTAATTAATTGCAAGTAAGGCATTAATTATGTTTATATGATGTATCATGTGTTGATGGATTTATGTGTTGGGTATTAAGATGTTAACATGATTTAATTGTGTTAATTATTAAATATGAGGAGGATGTGATTTTAGATGAAGTTTGGAGCATTGTTGTAAAATGCTTTTAAAATACCAAGTAGAGTATTTTATACATCATGTTAAGTTTGGGGTACATTTTTAAATTAAGTTAAAGACAACCCCTTTTAATCTTTTACCCACCACTTTAACCCCTCTATACCTTTCACTTTATTAAAAATCCCCAAATCACTTCCCAAACCCCAAACCCTCCCATTTTCGAGTTCCACCAAAAGAGAAGAAGGAAAGTTCCACAAAAACTTTGTTTGTGTGATCTTTGCTAGGATTTGGAGCCTACAAGAGGTATGGAACCATTCCTATAAGTTTTATGATGTTTGGTGTTGAAATGGGTTAAGTTTTTGATGTTTTATGTGGGTTTGTTTGGGTATGTGTTGTTTATGGTTGGGGTATGATTTTTGAAGTGTTTTAAGTGGGTTTTAGTGGGTTATGATGTTATTGTTATTGTTGGAAAGTTTGGTGTTGAAAGGTATGAAGATGAGCTTGCAAAATGCACATGAAAATGGTGAAACCGCGGCCACTGTAAGTGGCGATCGATCGCTACAAAAGCAGCGATCGATCGCCGAGAAGCAGTACGCGAAGAAGAGCTTAGGCGATCGATCGCCTCAAATGGCGCGATCGATCGCCAACGTCCAGTAGCCAAATAAGCATCAGGCGATCGATCGCCTCATTTTGAGCGATCGATCGCCGCTAATTGAAAAATCAGGCAATCGATCGCCTCATTTTGAGCGATCGATCGCCACTGTTCAAAAGATGAAAAATATTGATTTTTGTGGGATTTTTGGATATTGGACTATATTTAGCTTCTAATATCAATTTGTATGGTTATGTAGAACCGTCCCAGGTACCCACGACTTCAAGGAGATAAAGTCTACGATTTTTCCTTCTTTTGGAATTAAGGTACGTAAGAGACGTACGAGCATCGGACGGTAAACCATACCCTTACATATTATGATGATGTTTACGATGATGATGTTTAAGATGATGTTTACGATGATGATGTTTAAGATGATGTTATGATGATGATGTCTATGATGATATTTATGATGATGATGCTTATGATGATGTTACGACGATGATGCTTATGATGATGTTATGATGATGATGCTTATGATGATGTTTATGATGATGATGTTTATGATGACATCTATGATGATGAAGTTTATGATAAGGTCATACGACGTGTATGATTGGGTAAGACGCCCACGTGGTAAGATGCCACCCAAAGTATGTGAGTGGGTAAGATGCCCCCGTGGTAAGATGCCACGCAATGTTTATGATATGGTAAGACGCCATATGATTGGGTAAGACGCCCATGTGGTAAGATGCCACACGATGATTATGATATGGTAAGATGCCATACAATGGGGTAAGATGCCCTAATATATGAATAAGAGTCAGGGATAACAAAGGAAGTCGAAGGACGACCAATAACCTTTACTTAACTAGGATGTTATGCATTACTGTATGCTTTTGATATAATGTTAAGTAAATATGTATATGCTCACGATGTGTTATCCCTGTAGGTACACTTTTGGACCAAGGGCCTAGGGTCGGGTTGAGGAGGTGAGCTAAGGGAAGCAAGATGAACGTAGGATGCAGGATTTTTGATAGTCTCTACTCTAGGAGTAGTGTAAACCTATAGCTATAACATTCATTAATGGGAATGTAATTAAATAGCTTTTGGAAATTTTATTTTGGCCTGTAATCTCCTTAGCTCAAGCTACAACCGGAACCCTTAAGAGGTTATAAATGCATGTTCTGTCCAATTTATGTGTACTAATTGATATTAAGGTAGGAAGACCCTACAGAAACCTTTCAAAAATCTTGATTTGTGGAGCTTGTTGGGTGATTTGAGGTCCCAAGAGGTATGGATACCTCATGGTTAATTTTGTAAGGTTTTGTTTGAGTTTGGTATGATTTTGAATGGTTTTAAAATGGGTTTATTTTGGGTTGTTGTGGGTTTGGTTAATGGTTAGATTTATACTTGTTTTGAAGTATATTTTGGTGGTTTATGTTGTTTTGATGTTGTTGGTTTGTTGGGTTAAGTGTTGGTATGGATTGGAAGGTTTTTGGGAGCAAAAATGGTGAAAAATCGCATGTCTGTGCGAGGCGATCGATCGCCTGAAAAGAGGCGACCGATCGCCAAGGGACAGTAACATTTTTGCGAGTTAGGCGATCGATCGCCTAAAATGAGGCGACCGATCGCCGAGAGGCAGTAGCCAAATCAAAGGAATGGCGATCGATCGCCATGTTTGGGGCGACCGATCGCCGCAGTGAAAATTTTGAGGCGCCCGATCGCCTGAGGGAAGCGATCGATCGCCGCTTGTGGATTTTTGGGAAATGGTTTATTTTGTCAAATTTTTGGTATTTGGCTATTATTTGGCTTCTAATATGGGGTTGTGTGATTGTGTAGAACCATCCCAGGTAGCAACGCAACCAAGGAACTGAAGCCATATCAAATCCACTTTTGGAAAGGTACGTAGTGGACGTACGGGCACCCCAGCGGTACATGTATCTTATATACTTATGGTTTATGCATTGTGGATGCAAGTATATATGTGGTATTGCATTGTGGATGCAAATACATGTTATGCATGATGTTTATAGATGCATATGATTATTGGTGCACATCCCATGAGTCGTGGTCATCCCTTGATGATTTTAATGCTTGCCGCTATTTGGTTTGGTTCCGCTAAATGTGAAGCGAGGGGTGGGAGCGCCACATGTCACATTTGAGCGTGGTTATCATATAGGGCGAGGAAAGGGTATTTGCCGCTCAATGAGAGGCGAGGGGTGGGAGTCCCGCATGTCCATTGAAGCGAGGTTATCCTATGCCGCCTATATGTAAATAAGCGAGGGGCATTAAAATACATTGTGATGGACAGACTAGGGATTGGTGATCAGTATTTGGTATTGATGAGCTGGTATATGTCATGACATGTTTTGACCATTAAAAATAATCTATTGATTATACTCATGAGTTATGGTACAGGGACAACTAAACGGGAAGCGTTTGAAATGCATGGGAAAACAGGAAGTGTTTTATTATGATTATGCATTTACGCTTTATATTCATATTGTGTTGAATATGAATGATTATTATTGCTCATGTTTGGGGGTTGTCCTTGTAGGTACACGTTTGGCATGATAGGAGGGCTAGACGGGTTGAGACAGTGAGCTTGAAGAGCATCTTTGGTAGATGAAGGACAAGATTATTTTGCCTAGTGTCTACTCTAGGAGTAGTGTAAAACTAGTTGATAGCATTCATTTGATGGGGAATGTAATTAATCCATTTTTGGTAGTCCTTATTTTTGGCATGTAATGCTTAAGCTCATAAACTCAACACGTTATTTCTCACTCTGATCATTTATATTAGCTCTATTATGCCTTGGTTCCGCATTTAAGGATTAGGGTCCTTACATTGGAGCTCCTGTTTTGCCCATGGCCTGAGCCCATCAAGGAAAGCGAAGAATGCCTCACGATCCGTCAACTTTGGGATCTCCAATATGATCTCTTGGAACTCCTTGATGTACTCTTTTATAGTTTTGTTGTGTGTGAGCCGTCATAGGCGTCCCCGAGCCTCATACTCCACATTCTCGGGGTAGAATTGCCGCTTGAGCTCGGCCTTGAAGTCTTCCCATGTATCCATGCGGCATGTGCCTCGCTCAATATCGGCGTGTCGCCTCCTCCACCATAGAGTGGCTGTGTCGGTCAGGAATAGGGGCGCTGTGCGAATCTTGGCCTCGTTGTCCCGTACATTCGAGGCTGCAAAGTATTGCTCCAAGTTCCATAGAAAGTTGTCAAGTTCCTTAGCATTGCGAGTCCCATTGTATGGTCTTGGCCTTGGAACATCGATCCTGGTTGGTGCCGTGGCCACATGATCCCCCGCATTGGCCATGGCCCTTTTGCAAATAACCATGTCGTCCTTGAGAGTTTTGAACTCTTCTTGCAAGGCCTCAATCATGCCCCTAAACTCATCGAATTGATTCTTCACATCAAAATTGAAAGAGTTAATTTGTTGGAGTAACTGACCTTGAAACTCCTCCCCCGAGGTGTTTTCCTCAAGTTCCCGCACCCTCTCGGCCACATCCTCGAAGGCTTGGGAGTGATCCGCCATGTATTGCTCCAGTCGGATCATCCGGTTCTCCATGCCACCCATAAAGCCGACCGAGGGTTCCCTTGACTGGCCTCGGCCCTTCCTCGGTGCCTTCTCTGGCTTCTCGGGTTGTTGTACCACCCCTGAGTCCGACATTCTTTCTTCTAGCGAACACCAACAAACAACCTTGAGTGCGGAAGCTTTAAGAGCCGACCTAGGCTCTGATACCACTTGTCACGGGATGAGAGCTTTCACCCAAACTTCCTCGAACCCGTGCGGCACTTGACTAGTAACCCCGTGTCGCTAGCAAGTCAGCCTTCCTCCCGAGTTGGTTGCTAAAGTGCTAGAAAGAGAGAACACAAAGAGATTTGAGAGAATGCTTTGTATTGCTTGAATACTTGATTGAAAACTTGATGATTACAAATGAACTCCTACCCCCCTATATATACAAGTCCACCTCCTCAATGGATGGTTGTGATCGATTTGATCTAATGGTGGAGAATGACCTTCTAGGATCTTCTACACTTTTACATGTTTCTATAAGGTTCCATGGATATCGCCTACAAGATTCTAGAAAACTCTATATTACAAAAGAATATACAAGTGGACCTAGAATCTTCCAGGGTGCTCTAAAGTGTTCTTCAAACTTCTGGGAGCTTCCGGAATGTCCCAAAGCCTCTTAATATGCCGGAATCCGCTAGAAAGTTCCGGAGTGTGACACTTAGCCAACAAATTCAAAATTTGTATCACTTATAGTCACATAAATGACGGTATAATATGAAGTCAATCAAAGTAGTCAGTTGAAGAAAATTTATTATAAGTTTGTATCCTATAGTCAAGCTTTATCAAGAATATTTACTATTTTAAATAAATTTTAAGGCAAAACATCATTTTATATACATAAAAATCATATCTTTTTTGTATTTTATTTTTATTTTAAAAAAAATCATTATATGTTGTGTTCATTTATATGTTCATTAAAATTTGTATTGCCTTGTTTTATTCCTATTCATGCATCATATACATTTATATTTTTAAAAATTATTTGTTCATTAAATTAATACAATTAAAGATATTAAAGTATTGAATTATAAGCAAAACGTCTGTACCTCGTACTCATGGAGTAGAACAATACATGGGCAAGGTGCATAATGTATGGATCAGGATAGACCCGACCATGGTTCAGAACCGCCGGTTAGACGGTTCAAAAAATATCGACCATTAACCTTAATCTTCCTTGACGGTTCCGGTTACGGTTCATGAACCGTCGGTTACGGTTCCGATTACGGTTACGGTTAACCAACGGTTACGGTTACGGTTTGACCTTTACTTTTTAAACAAAATTAAAAATATTATTAAAATTTGAAATAAAGTGTAAAATGTGTTTGAAAGTGTTTTCATCCAAGGAGTAAATATAAAATAAGGTGAAATAAATTCAAGCTCAGATAATTAAAATGTGTAAGATATATTTGTTTGGTTAATATATATAAATTATAACACTATATTTAGATCAACAAGGCTCATATAGCTTAGTTGTTGAAGCTAATTATTCAATTTAGAGGTCATGAGTTCAAATCTACACCATAACATATATTTTAAATTTAAAAATGTAAAAAAAATTAAAATAACCCTTGAACCGTCGGTTAACCGTCGGTTAACCGACGGTTCACGGGTTAGCAAAATTATGACCCTTAACCGGCCCTTCTATAGACGGGCCGGTTACGGGTCCGACCCTTCGAACTGTTGGCCCGGTTAACCGGGCCGTTGACCACGGTCCGGTTCAGGGTCGATGATGACCCTTGTTCGGGTCTAGATCAGGATAAGATATTTTTAAAAAAAATGCTAATTCACTTAGATTAATTGAAAATAAAATGAGTTGATCGGTCATTGTTTGGGGCCTATGATTTCTTTTAATTTAATTGACACTTGATTTAAAATTTCCTCGTGTAATTTTATTATTTTATTATTTTATTATTTTATTTTTAAAATTGTATTTATTTATATATATATAATTTAATGGAAAAATTGTGATTATGTAATTATTATGTAATTATATATATATATATATATATATATATATATATATATATATATATATGTGTTGATTTTTTTTTTTTGAACAAAAATCAACTTTCAGAAGATTATTTCCCTAACTACAGATTGGGCAACTCTGCTCAAAAGCGTAATGAAACATAGTCTATGTCATTATAAGTTTTTTTTAACAAACAGTTTATATGTCGTAGATGTCGCTCGCAAAAGTATCATGATAAGTGTCGTTTTTACACTTATTTAGATGTGATTTCTAATGGTTTTCGTGTTGATTCTTGGATTATATTACGATTTTTGGTATATATTTCTATATTTTAGGAATCAATGTTGAAGTGAGTAAAAATAGAGGAAATGAGCCAAAAATGATGAAAAAGGACCGAACCGAGCGAACTCGTCAAAGCCGGGAAAGGAAAAAAATAACAAAAGAAAATAAAAAAAACAAATAAATAAATCAAGCTCGATTGATCGAGACTCAATTTTCGATCGATCGGCTTGGGCAGAAAATTGACGATCGATCGAGCTGTCTGCTCGATCGATCGACCGGAAGAGTTTGCTGAAAAATAAATTCCTTATAGGGTTTGTGTCCAACATGGGAGTCCATTATTCCAATCCCTCTATATTTATACACGAAAATCACAACCATAATCAGACTTGGAACCTAGGAATAGCCTCCACTCGTCCATACTCCATATGACCTTCATCCACCATCACCTCTTCATCCTAGGAATTGGAACAAGCCAACAAGAGCATCGAGGAGCACGATCGAGAAGAAGCGAGGAAGGATCGAGAATCAACGAAGAAGTCGACTTGGGAGTTTTCTTTTACTTTTCTATTATTGTTTTAAATGAATAATTGGATTTGTTGTGTTTTGTATGACTGAGAAATATCAATAACATAGTTTTTCCTAGTGATTTTGAGATTGAATTCATATATCTTCTATGTGCATGTTTTATTGTTCTTCATGCTTTTGAAGGATTGATCCCCTTTGAATGATATTTTATTATAATTGAGATCGAGAGATAAAATTATAATAGGATATAATAATTCATGCCGTGTGTTAAAGATTAGATCGAGAGATAAAATCGCATACGAGTGATAGCTTTGGGTTGTTTAATCTAAAGTTAGTGATTTTCATAAAGCGCATTCAATATTAAATTGTTAATTAAGTGAACGAGAGTTACTTGTTGCAATTTGATGTTAGATTTAATATAGCTCGAGAGAGTATATTGAATAAATTCGGAAAATCAGTCACCTTAGAGATGTATGGAGAAGAGAATTGTAAGAGTTGGTTAGGTGAATAATTGTCTTGATAATTCTCTCTTGTGGATTTTTCTCATGATCGTCGATTATTTTGGTTGGATTAGAGTAGTTTAATTTAGTTATTAGTTTAATTATTAATTAATTATCGTAGGTTAAATATAGTCAAAAATGTCTTGTTTGGTACTTGCTTGTTAGTCATTGTGGGTTCGACAATCCATATTCTCCTATCTATACTAAAACTTGATATCGTACACTTACGGTATAAAATCATTACATTGAAATTAATTGTTTAAAATAAAAGCGATTATATCACCACATGAGTGCATTAACACAACCTATTTTAAATATGTAGAACCATGGAGGCATTATGATGCCTTTGTTTGGTTTTTTCTAGTAACTTTTTCTAAACTAACATATGAGAAAAATATGAACTTACTTGCATATGAGAACTCATATTTAATACGAAACTGGTATTGTAAAACTCAACTTTCATATATTTCTGAAAACAATGTTAGATTTGTTTGGAAGCAATCTTTCCCCCCTACTAATAACACATGTTTTTTTTTGGAGTTCAAAAGTACTTTGATTATAAACAGAAATAAATGTCACTTTGGAAATTGTAGTAATAACAGTTTTGTATTGTTGAATAACTGCAATATATTAATATTTTATTTTAGTGTATGTGAATTATTAAATAAATATATAATATATTTGAAATTGGAAATGATAAAAATTTATATTAATGAATATTATGATGTAAAAAGTAAATAACGTTGACGAAAAGGTACGCTGGGTTTAGAAGCATTGGGAAACAAGGATGATTTTATTTTGATACCCTATATCTTTATAGTGTGTTTTTCATAAATAAATACAATTCTTGTAATTGTCGAAGAAATTGATAGGTTGCTCCCTATGTTGCACGGATACGGATACGCAGATACGTGGATATGCAGATACGGATACGATTGCACGAGATTTTTGAAATTTGTAGGATACGATACGTTTGGATACGGCAAATTTTATTAATTTATTTATATATAGATAAATATATAATTAATAATATTTGTAAGAAATCGAGTTGCAAGCATATAATCAACATTAAACACATTAAAAATCAGAATAAAGTTACAAACTCACCAACTTCACGACAAATGGTAAAATATTAATCCCGGACATCTAAAAATTTCAAGCATGTAATCGCTTTTAAACACATTAAGGTGGTTAGGAAATAGGGATTAAGTTAAATAACTTAATTTTAATTACAGTTTCAACCCTATTTTTTAAAAAAATTCCAAAAGTTCCCGTATCTAAGCCGTATCGGATACGGTCAGCGGCGTATCTTGACCGTATCCGAAACGTATCCGAAATAAAAACTTAATTTTTGCCACCAGATACGCCACGTGGCGTATCCGATACGTATCGGTGCCGTATCCTCGCGTATCCGTATCCCAGAAGTATCCGATACTTGACCGTGAAATTTTTTGGAGTATCGGTGCAACATAGGTTGCTTCTTTTTTTCTAATTCTTGTATGATTTTGTGTTTGATTTATGTGGTATCACATAATGTTATCTCGTTTCATACCAAACTTTCTGGAGGCCCTACACAAGTTTAAGGTGAGCACAATTTCAGTTAAACCAAATTAACCAACCAAATCGAATTAATCCGTTTCAATTAATTCGGTTTTGCTTTTTTTTTTTAATTGAGTTAATTCGGTTCAGTTTCGGTTTCATTGTATAAATATCGGTTAATCAAATTTTTAAATATTTTTAAATTTTTATTATAAAATCAATTTACTCTTATTCTTTCATTTGATTTTACTTTTAAAATTTTAAAATCAAATTATCTTATCTTTGATTTTTTTAAAAAAAAATCGGTTAATTCGGTACCCACTGATATAACTGATTTAATTCGGGTCGATGATTTCGATTTTTAAGAAACAATTTGGTCGGTTCGGTTTCTTAAAAATAAAATTTTATTAAATCAGTTTTGGTCTATTCTGTTCGATCTGTTCGGTTATAACCTATTGCAGAGCCCTATAGTCTAGTTATCAAATGAGGAATTCAAAAATAATTAGTTACATTTAACCTCGTCCCATTGCTTAACGAAGTAAGAATCTCGGTATGATGACAAGTACCTCGACCTAATATCTATAAAGAGATATGAACCTCAGTATCCATTTGTGAACGCCAAGGAATGAAATTCCTTGATAAGTTCAGAAAGTTGATCTTTGATGATCAGTTTTTGGGAGAAAATCTCACAAGGTATGAAACATTTGAGTTTTGGAATGAAAATGGTTGCTAACCTCAAAAAACAATATAATGGGTGCTTATAGAGTAACCCTAGCACCTCAACTTGGATATAATAGGCTCAAAATAAGCTAGTATGTCATTTTTAACAAGTCCATCAACTTACAACTCGAAAATGCATGAAACATATTAAGTACTAAGCCCAACAAAGAATAATAGACTCTTATAATCTAGTACAAATAATAAAAAAAGTTTAAGTAGCCCAATTACAAATAAAGACTCGAAATAGTTCAATTGATTCGCTCTTATTCTTGAACTTGGAGTAGATTCACCATTTGAAGATCATTTGCCATAAATTATCTTGAATCAGACCGTTCCTTTGCTATGACATGTAGTATAAATCTTAGCAATGAGTTGGCCAACTTTTTAGCTCGTGCTCTTGTAATTTGTCACATGGAAGTAGAAATCGCATTGCTGCCAATCTCCTTATTCTTAGCTATGTCTTGCTAATTAGCTCTTTGTTCATCATATACTCGTGGATCTCCATCATCCCCCAATTCATCAAAATGATTAGTCCTCAAATCGGCATCTGCATCAAATGAAGAAAGACCAGCAGCATTGGAAATAGTGTTCACATTGTATTCACCTGGAAGATCCAGTCGGTATGCATTGTCATTGATCTTAGAAGGATCTGAAAAGGGCTATCCCCTCATGGTAGCAACTTAGACCTCATCTCTCATGTGCAACCACAAACAATTGTCTGGTTCAAAGACAACTTTCTTAGATTGTTTGTTCACTTGATTCATATATTGCTGAGTTTCTCAATATGCTGACAAACTTGTTCATGTAATTTCTTAACAAACCCTACTTTCCTTTTACTTTCAAGATTAATTTGTTCAATTTCTGGCAGCCATCAACTTACAACCCGAAAATGCATGAAACAGATTAAGTACTAAGCCCATAAAGCATAATAGACTATTACAATCTAGTACACATAATAAAAGTAAAGTTTAAGTAGCGATTGTCGTACCCACAGGGACTAGTAGTAATTATCAAATTTAATTAGTATAATGATTCTAGTACGATGTTAAGTTTTAGTATAATGATCTAAAAGTAAGGATTGTCGTACCCACATGGACTAGTAGTAATTATCAAATTTAATTAGCGTACTATATTTAACCTACGAATTGTTTTGAAAGTTTACCTAATTTACTCAACTCCAAGAGTCAACCACACCGCAAAGAAATAAGATAGTAAACATTAGAGATAACTATCAAGACTTCGGTTCACTTGAGTAATCCCCCACAATTCATCTACTAGTTCTAATTAAAGCTAATGCATCTAAGGTGACAAGTTTTCCGATTATATCTAATACACTCTCTCGAGCTATATTAAACCTAAGATCAATTTGCAGTAAGTAACTCTTGTTCACTTAATTAACAAATCAATGTTGCATACGCTCTGTGAAAACCCTTAGCCTTCGATTACTAGATTTCTATAGCTATCACTCGTGTATTTGATCTCATCTCTCGAGCTTGGTCTGAAATCCAAGGTATGTGTTATTGGTTCCGTATTACAATATCATATGTCGATCTCAATTGCAAACTAGCATCATTCAAAGGGTAGCTAATCCCTTAAAAGCATTAAAAGCATAACACGAACACAAAGATAACAATAACTCAATAAAAAACTAGAATTAAAACTGTGGGTTCATACACAAGATCCCCTTTGTCTCGATAACAAACTTAGCCTATAATCATCTTCATAAAAAGATGATAATATAAATATTCAAGGCAAAACAACATCAAAAACTATAAATCAAATAAGCTAAAGGTTCAGAAATACTAATAGGCACGAGGAATTGACTCCGTGCTTCGTTCGTCCTCCGTCACTTTGTTGAATCCTTGCTTGGTTGCTTGAAGATGGTGGAGAGTTGAATTCTATGGTGAAAAATCAGTCAAAATTTCTTTAGGGCCGGCCACTTTGTGTCTTAAATAGTGGAGAAGAATTTTCTAAGGTTCCTTGTAAGACACAAACTCTCAAAGGTATTTTTTTCAGATTTTCTCGGTTATCGATCGATCGGTCGGTATTTCCACGAATTAAAATTTTAAGGTACGGCATTCTACAGATCGATCGGCAGATTCTTCAAAATTTCCCCAACTTCTGCCTCTCTAGCGATCGATCGCTATGTCCTAGCGATCGATCGCTACCTGGAAATCCTTACAAGTCGAGTTTCTTCGCCGCTTCTTCGCTCGGTTCGCTCAGTTGAGTCTTTTTTCATCATTTTAAGCATAAATTCTCCAATTTCATATACTCCGACCTTTATTCCTGAAATAAACAAAAACAACACAAAATCGCATAATATCGTCCAAGAATCAACTTAAACAGTATTAAAAATCCTAGAAATATAAGTGTAAAAATCACACTTATCAAAATCTTCAAGTTTCAACATCAAGACTACAAATCACATCCCACGAATTGCAAAATTCACAACATCATCAAATGCACTTCTTTTCACAATAAACAAGTTTATTTCTTCTAATTCAATTCATATCAACTCAAGAAAAATGTAAAAGCTTCTTCACCTCCTACCAATAATTAATAACTCGTATACAAGTTCACATAGCAAAAACTCCTTACGAAGTAGCTTCAATTCCAATCTCACAACAAGATTTAACATGATTCCATGCTTAAATCCAAGAAAAGATGCAAGAGAAGGCAAGACTTGGAGAGAAATTTGTAGAGATTACTAGGTGTTTAAGTGTGTTCTATGTATTTTTCCGCCATTCAACTCTATATATAGTTACTATAATGCCATGTCAAGTTTACTCCATGTATTAGACCATACTCGGTTCAACCCGAACCCGAATCCGTAAAATACGGTAATTAATCCATACTAAACGGTATGCCAACATAACAACACGCTGTAATATCCACACGACCAACATATCTGGGTGACAACTTCCCTCGCTTATCAAACCGAACAACACCCTTAAAAGATGATATTTTCAGAAACACTTTGTCACCAACCTGAAATTCTTAAGGTTGTCGTCGCTTATTTGTGTAAGCAGCTTGTCTATCTTAAGCGGCCTTTAACCTTTGTCTAATCATTTCACCTTCTCTTCCAATTCTCATATCATATCTGGTCCTCTTACAATGGCTTTACCAAGATCATCCCAACACAAGGGTGACCTACATCGTCTCCCATATAGAGCCTCAAAAGGTGCCCTTTGTATGCTTGCCTGATAACTGTTATTGTACGAGAATTTCATTAATGGCAATAAATCTTGCTGATAAGTGTCATTTTTTCACTTATTTTTGCTATGATATTCTAGTGATTTTTGTATGGATTCTTGGACGATTTTACGTTTTTGTTAGTTCCGGATTTTAAAGATGACAAAATAAATCAGAACGGATCGATGGAAATCAGACTGACCAGATCGATTGCTCAAAGCAGATCAAGCTGATATGGTATATCGCAAAATCAGAACGGATCGATGAATATCAGCCTAACCAGATCGAAGCTTCAGAACAGCTCAACTATTATCAGATCAGAGCAGACAAGGTTGTATAAGCTTCGCTCTTCAGTCCGAATCATTAACGGCTATTTATTGAAGCATTTAATGTTGCAATTAATGCTGAAAAAGAACAAGGACTGAAGATTACCATAAAAGGTAAGAAGACAAAGAAGAGCTTACCTGACAGTCGCCGAAAGCATGAACCAGAATGGCAAGTGCTCAAAAGAATAAGACTGTAGCTTACTCAGAGTTTGAGCAGAGTCAAGAGTTGCACATAAAGGGAAATAATGTCGTTGGTACATGCAACTATATAAGGATGCAACTAAAGAGCTCAGAAAGAGAGTCTGATCAATCGAGAAACGCAAAAGAAAGATAAAACAACACAAGCTTACAAGCTCAGACATTCTCGAGCCGAAAGTTTTCATAAGCACAAGCACATTGTAGTATTTGATCATCTTAGGATCATTGTGTGCATAGACTAAACTAGTCTATCTTTTGTATTCTTTACTAAGATAGAGAAGTGGGAATCAATTGTAACTGTCAGACAGTGTGTGTCTGAACAGATCGAGAGACTAGGAGTTTCAGTCTGGTAGTGAGGTAAATCAAGCTGAATTGGGTTTGTACAACAGGATTGTATAAATCAAAGTCTTCTAGTGGAATCCTTCCTTAATTGGAAGAAGGGGAGACGTAGAAGGATTACACCACCTTCAAACTTCCAGAAACATATTCTGTCTTTTATCATTCTGCACTCGTTTTATCCTTCAAGCCATCGAGCCGTTCTTACTAGTCTAAGAACAGACCGTTCCGCACTAAAATATTCAGTGGTCTGTTCTGCAGAAAAGTTGATTAAGAAACAAATTTCTTTCACTAACCCGAGAAAAATCACAAAGGATTATTTTTAATAGGAGTGTTCATTCACCCCCCTCTAAACACTCCAGACTGATCCTAACAAGTGGTATCAGAGCCAGGTTGTCTTAATAATCAAAGATACTTGAACTGATGGTATCATTAAACAAGATTCCCATGTTCTCAAAAGAAGAATATGATGATTGGAGAATCAGAATGCAAGCTCATCTGGCAGCACAGGATGACAATATGTGGTTCGTCATCACTGATGGACCAATGAAAATTCTGAAAGTCAATACAGCAATCGCCATTACTGGTGGTGAACCCCAAATGGTCGAGAAGGATAGATCCCTCTGGACGAATGAAGAAAGAAAGAAAGCAAATCTAGACAACGTAGCCAAAGACATCTTGTTCAAGACGTTGGACAAGAATATGTTCAGCAAAATCAAAATGTGCTCAACTGCTAAATAAATCTAGGAGAAGATAGCACAGCTATGTGAAGGGAACGACCAGATTAAAGAAAACAAGCTGACTGTTGCTCTACAAAAATTTGAGAGCATAAAAATGAAGATTGGAGAAACTCTAAACGAGTTTGATGAAAGAGTCACTGGCATTATCAATGAATAAATGGTCTGGGCAAGGAATACTCTAACAGAGAGATTGCTCTGAAAGTAATGAGAGCATTGCCAAAAGAATGGGATGTCAAGACCATTGCAATGAGGGAGTCTAAAGATCTGAACAAAGTTGAACTTCATGATCTGTTCGCAGATCTTAAGGCGTATGAGTTCGAACTGATCACCAGAGGTGAAGCAGAGCCATTCATCTCTCAACCAAATAAAGCACTGGCAGCTATTCCAGACCATACCACACCCCCAACAGATCGATCAATCGAACAGATAAGTAATGATGCTATGCCATTAGTTATCAAGAAATTTGGTAAATTCATGTCTAAAAATAAATGGAATTTCAAACCCTCTCATCACTATAAATCTAGAAAAGACGATGCTGTTAATGATCAGGCTTGCTACAATTGTGGTAAGACCGGACACTTTATTGCAGATTGCACCAGACCAAAGAAAGAAGAACGAAAAGAAAAGCATTGTGATGACAAGGAAAAGAAGCACTACAAAGATCGTAAAAATCATCATGGGAAGTCCCAAAAGGTCCTAGTAGCACAGGAAGGAAACATCAAGTGGGCTCAGACTGACTCAGATTCAGAAAGCTCCGAATATTCATCCAGCGAAAGCAAAGAGGATATTCAATGTCTAATGGCAGACGAAGAAATGAGTCAAACAGACGAGGTATTCGATCTTGACTCAAATGAATTCACACGTGAAGAGCTTATGTCCGCACTGCAAGACATGGCTAATGTTTATAGAATTTTAGCTGAATCATTTGAGAAAACTAAAGCTAAATCCAATGATCAAATAGATGAGCATATCAAACCAAGCTGCTCTGAGCTAGGTGAGTGCAATAATCTACAGATCAAGCTGAATAAGCTAAAAATCTCTTACGATCAGCTCCATGAAGAAAACAAGAGAATTAGCACACAAAATGCTAAGCTTTCTCATATTTTCAAAACATGGACAAAATCAAGAGCATCTCTGGAAGAATTGCAAGAGGTACAAAGAAATGCCGGTGATGTCACCGGCATAGGCTTTGATGTAAGGACCCTAGTTCCTTAAGTACGGATTAAAGGCATAATTAGAGCTAACATAAATTATCATAGTAAAATGATCGTGTTGAGACTATGAGCTTTAAGAATTACATGCCAAAAATAAGGACTATCAATGGATTAATTACATTCCCAATCAAATGAATGTTATCAACTATAGCTTTACACTACTCCTAGAGTAGACACTATACAAAAGTAATCCCGTCCTTCAATTCCCAAAAGTGTTCTTCACAAGCTCACTGCCTCAACCCGCCTTAGCCCCTTTTTATCATGCCAAAACCTACAAGGACAACCCCCAAACATGAGCAATAATATTATTCATATCCAACACAATATGAATATAAGGCGTAAATGCATAAATCATAATAAAACACTTCCTGTTTTTCCCATGCATTTTAAACGCTTTCTTTTTGGTTGTCCCTGTACCATAACTCATGAGTATAATCAAATAGATTATTTAATGGTCCACACATGTCATGACATAATACCATTTCACTATCACCAATTACCAATCACCAATCCCTAGTCTGTTCATCACAATGTATTTTAATGCCCCTCGCTTTTCATATAGGCGGCATAGAATAACCTCGCTTCAATGGACATGCGGCGCTCCCACCCCTTAATTCACATTGAGCGGCAAATATTCTTTCCTCGCCTTATATGACAACCACGCTTCAATGTGACATGCGGCGCTCCCACCCCTCGCTTCACATTGAGCGGCACCAAATCAAATAGCGGCAAGCATTAAAATCATCAAGGGATGACCATGACTCATGGGATGTGCACCAATAACCATCATATGCATATACAATCATCATGCATAATTCAACATGTATTTGCATCCACAATGCATAATTCCATATATACTCGCATCCACAATGCATAAACAATGAGTATATTAGATACATGTACCGTTGGTTGCCCATACGTCTTCTACGTACCTTTCCAAAAGTAGGATGTGGTAGGATTTCACTTCCTTGGCTGTGTCGCCACCTGGGATGGTTCTACATATTCACACAAATCAATATTAGAACCCAATAATAGTCCAATACCAAAAATCCTACGAAAATAACCAAAAATATCATATTTTGTGACTCGCGATCGATCGCTGCGAAGGGCCGATCGATCGCGAGATCACACTGCCCGAAACTCAAATTTTATTCCTTCGGCGATCGATCGCCACACTTGGCGCGATCGATCGTCATCCTCGCCGTTCGATCGCCCAAGTGTGGCGATCGATCGCCAAAAGCTTCTGGAGCACACTGTCGGCTCGCGATCGATCGCCAAAAACGGGCGATCGATCGCCGAGTCCTGCACTTCGAAAAATCGCCATTTTTGCTCCAAAACTCCTTTCCAATCCATACCAACTCCCCTACCTTCAAACCAACAACATCAAACACATAATAACTTCCAAAATACACTTTAAACATCCCAAAAACCCAACATTCAACCAAAATAATACCAACCCATAAAACCCATTTCAAAACCATACAAAACCACAACACATCCAATCCAAACACAACAAAAACAACAAGGAGGTATCCATACCTCTTGGGGACTCCAAATCTCCCAACAAACTCCACAAATCAAACTTTTGGAAGGATTTCTCTTCACCTCTTTGTTCAAACTCGAAAATGGAGGGGAAGGAGGGTTTGGGTGGTTGATTTGGGGAAAGTTGAAAAGTGATGGTATGGTGGGGGTTTGGGGTGTAATAAATGGGTTAATTTAAAAGAAATGCACTCCACAATTACCATGGTGTATAAAACACCCCAACATGATAATTTAAAAGCATTTACCAAAATGCACCAAAATCCCAATTAAATCCATGCTTCACCAAATAATTATCAATTAACATAAACCAACCATAATAGCTCCCATTTTCCCAACATGCTTAACATGCACCCCGAAATGCACCATCGGGTCACGCATACAATGTGACTAAGCATTTTACCAAGATAATTAAATCCCAACACATATATTAATTATCACCATAAAAATCACATAACATAATTAATGCCCAAATTGCATATAATTATTTCGGGGATATCACATTTGATATCAAAGACTGTACCAAAGATGAATCTGAACTGTTGCTGGTAAAGAACAAAGTCAAACAAATGACATTTGTTAGATCCAGCACAGTATATGAAACTGAAGCGCCTACAATTCAAACGGGAGTCTCCTTCGTGAATCAAGGTTTGAGAAAAGGAATTGGATATGTTAACCAAGCCAAAGAAAAGGCACCAGCAAGCTTTGTGTCTATACCAAACCTAAAGGTGCAAGATCTAAGGCAAGGAAGACCATCCAACTACTATAACTCAAAACCAGTTCAACGAAGATATAGATTACCTCATAAGAATCAAAGGTTTCCATATCGCACACATTATTACACACAACATCGAAACAGATCAGCTCACATCACACCAGACACACACAAGCCATTAAAGCTGATACAGGTGTGGGTTCCCAAAGGGCTAATCCGTTCTGGACCCAAGTAGGATTGGGTACCAACAGTAATTATGTTTGATGACAGGTACCGAAGAATCTAGTATCGGACTGGTACTTAGACAGTGGGTGTTCTCGTCACATGACAGGAAACGTCGAGCTGCTGTCTGAAGTCACAGAATGTACTGGACCCAAGATCATCTTCGGGGATAACTCAAAGGGTAAGACCGTGGGCAAGGGTAAGATTGTCCATGGTAATATTACTATCAATGATGTGCTGTTAGTTGAAAATTTATGCTATAATCTGATTAGTATAAGTCAACTATGTGATAATGGTTATGCTGTAGAATTTCACAAACACACTTGCACTATTAAAACGTCAGACGATATGACCATGCTTGTATGAATCAGAAATGAAAACACATACAAGATTAACTGGAACTTTGCTCAACCTGATAATCCTACTTGATTCATGTGATGTCCCCGAAATGATTAATTGTAATTAAGGCATTAATTATGTTTATGTGATTAATTATGTGAATAATTGATTTACGTGTTGAAATTAATTATCACGATGAAATGCTTAGTCACATGATAGGCATGACCCGGGGGTTACATTTCAAGGTGCATGTTATGCATGATAGAAAATGGGGTGTTAACATGATTTAATTGTGTTGATTGTTAATTATGAGGAAAGTATGGATTTAATGAAGTTGGTTGCATTTTAGTAAAATGCTTTTAAAATACCATGTTGGGGTATTTTATACATCATGTTAATTTTTGGGTACAATTTAATTAACCCATATACCCCACTATACCCTCCTTCCCCTCACTTTACCCTTTCCCCTCTAAAATCCCCAATTCATTCCCAAAACCCTTCCCATTCCCCATTTTCGAAATCCTCCAAGGAAGGAGAAGGAAAGTTCCACAAAACTTGTGTTTGTGTGATTCTTGTCAAGATTTGGAGTCTTCAAGAGGTATGGAACCCTTCCTAAAGTTTTTATGAAGTTTGGATTTGAAATGGGATGATTTTGAAGTGATTTATATGGGTTTATTTGGGTATGTGTTGTATGTTGTTGGGGTATGATTTTTGAAGTGTTTTATGTGGGTTTTAGTGAGTTATGATGATGTTAGTGTTGTTGGAAAGTTTGGGTTTGTATGGTATGGGATTGAGCTTGGAAAATGCACAAAAATGGCGAAAAATCGCGCACCAGCAGGTGGCGATCGATCGCCTGAAAGGAGGCGATCGATCGCCGATGGCCAGTAGCCATTTCACGTATCAGGCGATCGATCGCCTAAAATTAAACGATCGATCGCCGCAAGGCAAAAGAGCGAGGCGATCGATCGCTTCAAGTAGCGATCGATCGCCACTGTGTAAAACATGGAAAATGATTATTTTTGTTGAATTTTTGGTATTTGGCTATTGTTTAGCTTCTAATATCGATTTGTATGGTTGTGTGGAACCATCCCAGGTGCCAACAACATCGAGAAGATAGAGTTCTTCAATTTCTCCACTTTTGGAATTAAGGTACGTAAGAAGCGTACGGGCATCGGACGGTAACACACTCCTAACTATGACTATGCATTGATTGCATAAGTATTTATGATGTTTATGATGATGATCGTGATACGTAAGTTTATGATGATGATGTTTATGATGATGGTTGTGATAAATAAGTTTAAGATGATGATGTTTATGAAGATGATATGATAAGTAAGTTCATAATAATGTTATACGATGTTTATAAAAGGGTAAGATGCCCATATGGTAATATGCCATACAATGTTATTATGTGATAAGATGCCACGGGGTAAGATGCACATATGGTAAGATACCATACATTGTTATTATGTGGTAAGATGCCACGGGGTAAGATGCCCATATGGTAAGAGGCCATACGATGTTACTATGTGGTAAGATGCCACGGGGTAAGATGCCCATATGGTAAGAGGCCATACGATGTTATTGTGTCGTAAGATGCCACGGGGTAAGATGCCCATATGCATGAAGGTAAATCAGGGTCAACAAAAAGAAGTTAACGAATAACCAGCAAGTTTACTTAACCAAGACTTCGTATATTTACTGTTATATTTTGTTATGATGCTTATATGATGATGATGTTATAAGATGATGATGTTATAAGATGATGATACTAGAAGATGATGATGCTTATATGATGATGATGTTATAAGATGATGATGTTATAAGATGATGATACTATAAGATGATGACGCTTATATGATGATGATGTTATGAGATGATGATGTTATAAGATGATGATGTTATAAGATGATGATGCTTATATGATGATGTTATGAGATGATGATATTATAAGATGATGATGCTATAAGATGATGATGCTATAAGATGATGATGCTTATATGATGATGATGTTATAAGATGATGATATTTATAAAACGATGATTTTAATCATTCATGTCAAGAATTAATGATTATACGCATGGCGATGAAACAGGGACAACCAAAGAGGGTTAATGCAATTAACCAGGAAGTATATGTTACCAATTATTTTTCATGCATTTATTTATATGCCATTGCCTTATGATGTTAAGTAACGATGTACATGCTCATGATGGGTTGTTCCTGTAGGTACACTTTTGGACCGAAGGGCTAAGGGTCGGGTTGAGGCAGTGAGCTAAAAGGAGCATGAAAGAAGATAGGATACAGGACTTTTGGATAGTCTCTACTCTAGGAGTAGTATAATTCTATCGTTTTAGCATTCATTATTGTGAATGTAATGAGTTAAGTTTTGAAATTTCATTATTGGCTTGAAATCTTATTAGCTTAAAGCTACAATCGGAACCCTAAGACGTTATTAATGCATGTTTAGTCCATAAATTGTGTAATAAGATGATGTTAAGGTAGGAAGACCCTACATTAGTGGTATCAGAGCCAGGTTAGAGAACCCGGGAATGAGTGAAGGGTAGCCTTAGCAATAAGTTGGCTAGGTGCTTACTTTTAAACATGTTTTATGCATATGTTGCATATGAAGTATATGAAGTTGTACTAACATGTTTTGTTTCTCTAACGATGTATTATATGAACTGCTTTTGGGTATTGTTGTTAACCCTTGTGTAGCAGCAAATGCTGAAGTAAGTGATTCGATTTCATATGCACTTCTCCGTCGCCCATGCCTCTTGTAGTCTCGACACCCGCTGGAAGAAGTTTGATAACTGATCAGATTGTGTATGAGGGTCTCAGCGATCGATCGCGAGGGTCTCAGCGATCGATCGCGAGGGTCTCAGCGATCGATCGCGGATTGATTTTTTCGGGCAGTAGGCTTGCGCGATCGATCGCGCCTGATGGGCGATCGATCGCGGCACTGTTCACCTGCATGGATTTTCGAAAATGTTGGAAAATGTTGGGATTTTGGAACCGAGGTCTAAAGGGCCGACTTCCGGAGTGTTGTTCACATTCCAATGGGAATGTTAGGCTTTTAAAATGGTTTGATTTGGAGCCAAGTTTATTAAACGGAATTTTTGGTTGGGTTTTTGGCTATCTATTAAACATATAAAATGGAATATTTTGGGTATTATGCATGCTTAGCCGGGGGGCTTTTATTTTGGTAATCGTCATGGATTGACGATATGTTGGGGAGTCTTGAACGTGCTTGGACATTTGGTTGCATGCTTATACTTGATTGTGAGTTGTTTATGTGTTTTAGCACATATCTCTCGAGGTAAGGAACTCAAGCAAGGTTTGGCTTGGACTACGAAATTCTAAGGTACGTATGACGTACGAGCATAGCCTTTTATATAATTGCAATTGTTGAGTGCTTGGTGCACTGTATTGCAATGAATGTGTGTGGAAATGCATGACGCATGGTATTAGCAATAAACGGAGATTGAAATGCATGGTTTATAGTACTTGCTTCAAATGTCTATATATGCATTGAGAATTGCATGGTGCCGCTTTTGAGCGAGCAATGATTGGGATGTTGTCTCCTATGAGCGAACATCGATTATGAGGCCGCTGCCATCGAGCATGCGTGGAAATGGAATGCTGCTATTGTAGAGCGAGCAATGAAATAGAGCTATGAAACCATAAGTGAGAAACATGGATTGTCTATAATCATTGTTTAATGATTTGTTGTTATTGATTATGATATTGATATATGGCTCATGGAATTGTTAATCAATGTAATGATTAACTGGCATTTGGGAATTTGATGGTTTCAGTGTTTTTGAGAACAGGGACAGTACAGGAAACCCCGGATGAGGATGATACCATCCAGGGAGTATATTTTGTATTTCATAGCATTTACATTGTTGTAAATTATGAATTGTATTGTTATGGTTATTGGATTTGGAATATTGGTATGCTCACCCCGTGTGGGGCTGTCTCTGTTGGGGCAGGTGGTACAGGTGTAGCAGCAGCTTTGGAGTTGAGCTCGGGCTGTTGATTGAAGTACTTCCAGGATTGAGGTACCAGAGCTGGATGGACAGGCGCTCAGATCCAGAGTCGAGATCGAGTTGCGCTTGAGAGGTGCTTCCAGGATCAGAACACCAGTAACGGTATCCAGCAAAGTGTTTTATACATTAGATACACGCTTATTCATTGGGTGCTCTTATGTGAGTACATATTACGTGTATATGGAATGTATAAACGGGCTACGGCTCTTCTCTGTTCATTTATGGTTTGCACGCAATTAGATATAGAATTGCTAAATGAACTAAGAGCATGATAGTGTATTATGAGGGTGCATGTTATATGGATAATCATGGTTGGGGAATTCGAATATTATGTGGTTTAAATGCAAGAAATTTTCTGGATAGCATATGGTGTTGCACTTGCACATGTTTTCTTCCCTGATAGTATGATTATATGCACTAATGATATGGCTTAATACACTAATAATGGATTAAGGGCACGGGGGTCCTTACATTAGTGGTATCAGAGCAGTGGTTGCTCTTTGGGGCTGTTAAGGGCCTAGGAAGTTATTGATAGCACATATTTATGCATGATGGCATTGATGTTGTATGACACAACTAGTTGTTTATGTGCTTTTATGATATGAAAAGTGGTGCTAATCATTATAATTGCAGAAATCGTGTAGAATGCGATGTGATGGCATTAATGGTGATGTCTAGCACTTCATGTTAAAGGATATGATTTTGTAGGAAAATCAGGAAAGGTGAGACGTACGGGCTTCGGACGGTAAAACGTGCTACACCTTTGATTATGTATATCGTGGATAGTGGATCCTTACATATGATGATATATGTGAAACGATAGTGATATATTGTGATAATGGAACCAATTGTTGTGTTTGATTATTGTGGTAGAATTGATGAATGTTCCGGTAGCCTTTATCTCCGAGCGAGGGAGGTACTTGCCGCTGTCATGTCTAAGCGAGGTAACATGCCGCTGTCATTGTCGAAGCGAGGGGTCCTAAAATTCCGCTGTTGTATTGGGATCGGAACAGTCACAATTCTAGTGATTAATGTGGAATATTGTGGTTATAATTGGAACGTGATATCGATCATTATATTGTGAACTGTTGTATTAACCTGGATGCAGGTACATGGAGCTAGTGGAAGTTCCGGTAGTTGTTATATTCGAGCGAGGGAGGTACTTGCCGCTGTCATATGAAGCGACTGGTAGTATGATATTTGCCGCTGTCATGTCTAAGCGAGGTAACATGCCGCTGTCATTGTCGAAGCGAGGGATATCATATGATGCCGCTATATGTCGAAGCGAGGGGTCCTAAAATTCCGCTGCTATAACAAGACCGGAACAACCACATTATCGATATTGATAGCGATGGTTCATTCCGCTATATTGATTGGCGATGGTTCATGCCGCCAGGTATATTGATAGCGATGGTTCATTCCGCTATATTGATTGGCGATGGTTCATGCCGCCAGATATATTGATAGCGATGGTTCATTCCGCTATATTGATTGGTGATGGTTCATGCCGCCAGGTATATTGATAGCGATGTTTCATTCCGCTATATTGATTGGCGATGGTTCATGCCGCCAGATATATTGATAGCGATGGTTCATTCCGCTATATTGATTGGCGATGGTTCTTGCCGCCGGATATATTGATAGCGATGTCTCATTCCGCTATTCTATTGGCGATGGTTCATGCCGTCGGGTATTCTATTGACGATGATTCGTGCCACCGGATATTACACTAGCGACGGATCATTCCGCTACACCTATGGCGATGGTTCATACCGCCGGATATCTATGGCGATGTCGTATGCCGCTGACTCTATGACGAGAGATCATGCCGCTGATTCTATAGCGTTGGGTTATACCGCTATGTGCGTAGCGCTGGATTATGTCGCCTACGAGAGATGGATGCTACTTGTGTACCGCTGGTGGACGATGGATACAGGTATTCCGCTATCTTGATAGCGATGAGGTATGGCATATTACTTGTGTTAGCATTATTGTGGATACTACATGTTGTTATATATGTCATGTATTTGACGATGAGATTATGGATGTCGTGTATTGACATGTACCGTCGTATGTTTGACGATGTTAATTGGATGTCATGTGTTGACATATGCCGTCACGGGATGACGATGACATAGTTGATGTTCTATGTAGACGTGTGGCGTCGTTTTAATGATTAATGCATTTATGTTGTGTATTGAGTTGTATGGTTTGAGTGCCTTTGGTGGGCACATGGTAGTGTCTGGGTCATTAGTTGACGAGACCATTATGCCGAGCAAGTTGCTCGAAGAATTATTGGGTGCACCATACAAGGATTGTACCGTAGCACATTTTTGGAGTATATTGTTTGAGTAATGATACCCTTGGGAATACTCGCTGGTTTGGCCAAGTGATTGGTGGTAAGAGTAGTCATTGAGGAAACTACTCGCTTGTTGTTGTGATCTGCGGTAGGCATGGTCACACCCACCCTGAGGGTGTGGGATAAGTCCTAATGGATTAGGATTGTTTCGCGGTTGAGCAAGGACACCGGGATGTCCATTATGCTTTGGTTTTAGAGAAATATTGGGTGATGACCCACTCCTCTAAATGGATGATACGGTATGGTATACCGGGTGGAACGTGTGAGACGTTGGTAGGCTTGATATGAACCTTTGGAGGCAGCGCTCGTTAGCCAGATATAGTGGCAATGTTATAGCGTGCTCTTGAATTACCATTATACTGCTCGTGTGAATCGAGTTCAGTAATGAGGACTTTTAGTAGACTCTTGTAGTCTCTTTGTGGCATGATAATTGAGGCAGAGAATACCTCACGGAGACGTTTATGCATCAAATGTTTTAAGAGGCTTGTTTTGGGACAACTCAATTTTGTTGGAATACCAACGTGAGCGTCGACAAGTCGTTGTTATCTCTGGTTGAGCATCTTTGCTTATGGTATGCGACGAAAGTCACAATTGATTGTGTGGTATAGTTAGTGGAGTGACACTACTATATTCACGTTATCTCTTGGAGAGATTTGGGTCGTACTGTCTTGGAGGCAGCTACTTTTGGTTGAGGGTTGATCGTGAATCAACCAGGGTAAGCCCTACTAGTGTTGGACTAGGTAATGGCTTCGTGCTTCCAGTGAGACGTTCGAGGAGACGTCTCTAGGATGATGCTCGAGTGTGGAGTACTATGGCAATAGTACAGGGCATCGTTGTTTGAGTATACATGGCGTATACGAGTTTCGATTTGATGATAGTGGCTTCGATGCACTATTCTGAACCAATTGCTTATTTTGGTTCCGAGATATATGTTGGTATGTATATCCAGTTTTCCGGACGGTGGTTCGAGGTTAGAGGGTCATGGATTCATGACACTATTCCTTTTGGGAAAGGCGGTATTGTTATACCTGCCGGTCGAATCTTTTGGGAGATTCATTGCTTTGGTTGTGTGGTGTTGATGTTGAAATCACACCCTTTGGCTTGGGTCTGTTGACCACTATTCTCCGTGGAGTGAGAATAATCGAGGCTTAGCAGTAAGTTTTGGGACTTTGGGTTTGTTTGGAGATACCCGAGCCTATTGCTTTGAGTGTGCCTGTTGTGTTGGTGCTTGGACATGTATACCCGTGTGTGTATACGAATGTCAACTCTATTTCGTTCCTTGTTGAACGTCGGTTTAGTGTACTTGGTTTGATGAATCTCCGGTGGGAGATTGTGGCAATTTGAGATTGGTAATCTCGATGGCACAATGTATTCTGAGGAATAATCGTGAGGTCCGTTTGACTCCCCTGAGGAGGGATTGTCGTGTCTTTGAACCTTGGCAGTTCTTGTTGGATAATTCGATAGCCTTCCTGTTTTAGGATTGTTGAATCCCAGGATAAATGAGGGATGGCCAGGATTCGAATTTGTTTAGTGTCACAGTCGACACGTGTTTGGGAATGCAATTGTTTGTCTTGCATGTCCTTCGTGGAACTTGAGACTTTGTGGAGTCTCGATAGTGTGTTTTGGACCAAGATGGGATTTCTTGGAACACATGGTTGTAGACATCTGTAGTGATGTGTTTTGTGTGGATTAGTGACCATGGTTTACCCGATCCGGTTTGCAAGTGGTGCAACTACTCCTTTGGATGAGATGGACCGGGAAGCGAAAATCGGATTTTCTGTGAGTATACTGTTGTATACTAATGGTCCACATAATAACGATGTGTGTTAAGCATCGTGGACGATTGGTGGATATCATGGAGAGATATCTATGTTAGAACCAAATGGTGTTTTGATTGAATTGCAGTCATGGTGGACTGACTTCCGGGACGATTCACATCGAGGTATGTTATTATCTTTCGGGTATATATTGGTTTTGGTATTTGCTCTATTGTAGAGCTTGGTGCGAGATCAGTGTTCTCGCAATTGATGACTCGATTCTATTGTGGTCCAGAATCGGAGTTGTGGCTTTACCTTGTTTGTGTAGTCCTGGTGTTACGTAGAGTATGCCGGTGCAAATTTCGAGGACGAAATTTTATTAGTGGGGGATAATTGTGATGTCTGGGGATTTATGGTGTTAATCCCGGTGTGGTATTAATCCTTGATGGATTTTTAATTGTGGCAATTAGGAATTAATTGCGGTTTTACGTCTCCCGAGGTTGTTTAATCGGGCATTTGGGATCGTTGGATCCAAAGGTTGAGATTGTATTCTCATTTCTGTGGAAAACCTATGAGTTGGGTTTTCGGTGGGACTTGGTGTCCGGGGTGCTTTTGTTGGGGCCTGTATGAGGATTTGATGATGGAGAGAGAGTTTTTGAAAACAGATGATTTTTAATGAATCATGATGTATTTGTGGAGGTTTTGGTGTGTTGGGGTATTTTTGCTATATATACCCGTTGGACTCGGGATTCCGTCATTTGGAATCCATTTCTCTCCTCTCCTCCCCCCTCTCACGCCACCTTCACCCCAAACCCTTCCCTTCCCTTTGGTTGAAGCAAAATCGATAGAACTCGATTTAGGGGCCGGTTTTTCTCGAAGATAATCAGGTATTAATCTTCTCTTCGTCATTGTCTTTGATTTGGTAGTAGTATTGTAGAGTTTGGTTGGGTATTGTCTTGGCTATGGCATTTGGGGGTTTTGGGTTAAAATCCAAAATGTTGATTTCAGTGTTTTCATGGAGTTTAATTGTTGTATTTGAGGCGTTGAGGTTGTATGGGGTGTTGGTTTGGAGTTGGGTGTGAAAAACACCATTAGAACTCGAGTTTTTCGAAAAATCGCAGTCCGCGATCGATCTTGGCGAGGCGCCGATCGATCGCGACATGCTACTGGAATTTGAGGAAGATGTACAGTATCGGCGATCGATCGCGAAAAGGGGGCGATCGATCGCGAGGGTCTCAGCAATCGATCGCGAGATGTGGCGATCGATCGCGGATTGATTTTTCGGGCAGTAGGCTTGCGCGATCGATCGCGCCTGATGGGCGATCGACCGCGGCACTGTTCACCTGCATGGATTTTCGAAAATGTTGGAAAATGTTGGGATTTTGGAACCGAGGTCTAAAGGGCCGACTTCCGGAGTGTTGTTCACATTCCAATGGGAATGTTAGGCTTTTAAAATGGTTTGATTTGGAGCCAAGTTTATTAAACGGAATTTTTGGTTGGGTTTTTGGCTATCTATTAAACATATAAAATGGAATATTTTGGGTATTATGCATGCTTAGCCGGGGGGCTTTTATTTTGGTAATCGTCATGGATTGACGATATGTTTGGGAGTCTTGAACGTGCTTGGACACGTGGTTGCATGCTTATACTTGATTGTGAGTTGTTTATGTGTTTTAGCACATATCTCTCGAGGTAAGGAACTCAAGCAAGGTTTGGCTTGGACTACGAAATTCTAAGGTACGTATGACGTACGAGCATAGCCTTTTATATAATTGCAATTGTGAGTGCTTGGTGCACTGTATTGCAATGAATGTGTGTGGAAATGCATGACGCATGGTATTAGCAATAAACGGAGATTGAATTGCATGGTTTATAGTACTTGCTTCAAATGTCTATATATGCATTGAGAATTGCATGGTGCTGCTTTTGAGCGAGCAATGATTGGGATGTTGTCGTCTGTGAGCGAACATCGATTATGAGGCCGCTGCCATCGAGCATGCGTGGAAATGGAATGCCGCTATTGTAGAGCGAGCAATGAAATAGAGCTATGAAACCATAAGTGAGAAACATGGATTGTCTATAATCATTGTTTAATGATTTGTTGTTATTGATTATGATATTGGTATATGGCTCATGGAATTGTTAATCAATGTAATGATTAACTGGCATTTGGGAATTTGATGGTTTCAGTGTTTTTGAGAACAGGGACAGTACAGGAAACCCCGGATGGATGATACCATCCAGGGAGTATATTTTGTATTTCATAGCATTTACATTGTTGTAAATTATGAATTGTATTGTTATGGTTATTGGATTTGGAATATTGGTATGCTCACCCCGTGTGGGGCTGTCTCTGTTGGGGCAGGTGGTACAGGTGTAGCAGCAGCTTTGGAGTTGAGCTCGGGCTATTGATTGAAGTACTTCCAGGATTGACGTACCAGAGCTGGATGGACAGGCGCTCAGATCCAGAGTCGAGATCGAGTTGCGCTTGAGAGGTGCTTCCAGGATCGGAACATCAGTAACGGTATCCAGCAGAGTGTTTTATACATTAGATACACGCTTATTCATTGGGTGCTCTTATGTGAGTACATATTACGTGTATATGGAATGTATAAACGGGCTACGGCTCTTCTCTGTTCATTTATGGTTTGCACGCAATTAGATATAGAATTGCTAAATGAACTAAGAGCATGATAGTGTATTATGAGGGTGCATGTTATATGGATAATCATGGTTGGGGAATTCGAATATTATGTGGTTTAAATGCAAGAAATTTTCTGGATAGCATATGGTGTTGCACTTGCACATGTTTTCTTCACTGATAGTATGTTATATGCACTAATGATATGGCTTAATACACTAATAACGGATTAAGGGCACGGGGGTCCTTACAGCCGGTGCGAGTGTCGACCTTATTGGCTGAGCCAAACATATTTGGGGCTATTAGGAAAGCCCAGAAGTCAGATGATGAGGTTCAGAGGTGGTCGTTATTAGTACTTCGAGGTCAGCCATCAAAGTTTAGAGTGGCTGAGGATGATTCCTTAAAACTCGACAACCGCTGGGTAGTCCCAAATACGCCGGAGTTGCGTAAAGGAATCTTGGAGCAAGCTCACATTAGCCGGTTCAGTATCCACCCAGGAAGAAGAAAGTTGTATAAGGACCTAAGTGGTCGGTTCTGGTGGAGACGCATAAAGCGTGATGTTATGACCTTCGTCAAGAGATGTTTGATCTGCCAATAGGTGAAGGCAGAAAGGCAGAGGCCTGGTGGCGAGCTGAGAGCTTGGAGGTACCTAAGTGAGAGTGGGAGCACGTATCTATGGACCTTGTGACCCACTTGCCAAGGACGGCCTCTGGATTTGATGCGATCTGGGTGATCGTGGATAGGCTAACGAAGGTAGCTCACTTCATCCTTTGTCATGTGTCTTTCACATACCTAAAGATGGCCCAATTATATGGGCGGGATGTGGTGAGGTTGCATGAGGTTCCAGTCTCGATTGTATCTGACAGAGACCCAAGGGTTACTCCACATTTCTGGGAGGGTCTTCGGACAACTTTGGGCACAGATGTGAGACTGAGTACAGCTTATCACCCTCAGTCAGATGGCCAGACAGAGCGTACCATTCAGACGCTCGAAGATATGTTGAGGGCATGTGTTTTGGAGTTTGATACTCCATGGCAGGATGCAGTGCCATTGGTGGAGTTCTCCTATAATAACAGCTATCAGGCGAGCATTCAAATGGCCCCTTTTGAAGCTCTTTACGGATGACGATGTAGGTCACCGCTATATTGGGAGGACTTGTCTAGTAAAGCGGTCGGAGGACCGGACATGATTAAGGAAATGGAAGAAAAGATTAAGTTGATACGCCAAAAGATGAAAGCGGCCCAGGATAGGCAAGCAGCCTATGCAAATAAGCGACGACGACCGCTAGAATTCCGAGTAGGAGACAAGGTCTCCTTGAGAATCTCACCCTTCAGGGGTGTAGTTCGTTTTGGTATGCGGGGAAAGTTATTCCCGAGGTATGTTGGGCCATATGAAGTATTGCAGCGTATCGGTATTTTGGCCTACCGTTTGGCTCTACCGCCGTCTTTATCTGGGATTCATGATGTTTTCCACGTTTCTATGCTACAGAAGTATGAGCCAGACCCGTCTCATGTTTTACAGCATACTGAAGTGCAGTTGGACTCAGATGTATCCTACGTTGAACGACCGGTCAGAATTCTGGATCGTGAGGATCGCAGATTACGAAGTAAAGTTATACCAATGGTCAAAGTTCAGTGGAATCGTCGGGGTGTCGAGGAGGCCACGTGGGAGACAGAGCGGCATATGGTACAGCACTACCCGGAACTATCCTCTGGTATGTAATTTATGTTTAGTTTCTTTTGGGGTAAGTGCATGCGATTTCGAGGACGAAATCTTATAAGTAGGGGAGTAATGTGATGTCCCCGAAATGATTAATTGTAATTAAGGCATTAATTATGTTTATGTGATTAATTATGTGAATAATTGATTTACGTGTTGAAATTAATTATCACGATGAAATGCTTAGTCACATGATAGGCATGACCCGGGGGTTACATTTCAAGGTGCATGTTATGCATGATAGAAAATGGGGTGTTAACATGATTTAATTGTGTTGATTGTTAATTATGAGGAAAGTATGGATTTAATGAAGTTGGTTTCATTTTAGTAAAATGCTTTTAAAATACCATGTTGGGGTATTTTATACATCATGTTAATTTTTGGGTACAATTTAATTAACCCATATACCCCACTATACCCTCCTTCCCCTCACTTTACCCTTTCCCATCTAAAATCCCCAATTCATTCCCAAAACCCTTCCCATTCCCCATTTTCGAAATCCTCCAAGGAAGGAGAAGGAAAGTTCCACAAAACTTGTGTTTGTGTGATTCTTGTCAAGATTTGGAGTCTTCAAGAGGTATGGAACCCTTCTTAAAGTTTTTATGAAGTTTGGATTTGAAATGGGATGATTTTGAAGTGATTTATACGGGTTTATTTGGGTATGTGTTGTATGTTGTTGGGGTATGATTTTTGAAGTGTTTTATGTGGGTTTTAGTGAGTTATGATGATGTTAGTGTTGTTGGAAAGTTTGGGTTTGTATGGTATGGGATTGAGCTTGGAAAATGCACAAAAATGGCGAAAAATCGCGCACCAGCAGGTGGCGATCGATCGCCTGAAAGGTGGCGATCGATCGCCTAAAATTAAACGATCGATCGCCGCAAGGCAAAAGAGCGAGGCGATCGATCGCTTCAAGTAGCGATCGATCGCCACTGTGTAAAACATGGAAAATGATGATTTTTTTTGAATTTTTGGTATTTGGCTATTGTTTAGCTTCTAATATCGATTTGTATGGTTGTGTGGAACCATCCCAGGTGCCAACAACATCGAGAAGATAGAGTTCTTCAATTTCTCCACTTTTGGAATTAAGGTACGTAAGAAGCGTACGGGCATCAGACGGTAACACACTCCTAACTATGACTATGCATTGATTGCATAAGTATTTATGATGTTTATGATGATGATCGTGATACGTAAGTTTATGATGATGATGTTTATGATGATGATTGTGATAAATAAGTTTAAGATGATGATGTTTATGAAGATGATATGATAAGTAAGTTCATAATAATGTTATACGATGTTTATAAAAGGGTAAGATGCCCATATGGTAATATGCCATACAATGTTATTATGTGATAAGATGCCACGGGGTAAGATGCCCATATGGTAAGATGCCATACATTGTTATTATGTGGTAAGATGCCACGGGGTAAGATGCCCATATGGTAAGAGGCCATACGATGTTACTATGTGGTAAGATGCCACGGGGTAAGATGCCCATATGGTAAGAGGCCATACGATGTTATTGTGTGGTAAGATACCACGGGGTAAGATGCCCATATGCATGAAGGTATATCAGGGTCAACAAAAAGAAGTTAACGAATAACCAGCAAGTTTACTTAACCAAGACTTCGTACATTTACTGTTATATTTTGTTATGATGCTTATATGATGATGATGTTATAAGATGATGATGTTATAAGATGATGATACTACAAGATGATGATGCTTATATGATGATGATGTTATAAGATGATGATGTTATAAGATGATGATGTTATAAGATGATGACGCTTATATGATGATGATGTTATGAGATGATGATGTCATAAGATGATGATGTTATAAGATGATGATACTATAAGATGATGATGCTTATATGATGATGTTATGAGATGATGATATTATAAGATGATGATGCTATAAGATGATGATGCTATAAGATGATGATGCTTATATGATGATGATGTTATAAGGTGATGATATTTATAAGATGATAATGCTTATATGATGATGATGTTATAAGATGATGATATTTATAAAACGATGATTTTAATCATTCATGTCAAGAATTAATGATTATACGCATGGCGATGAAACAGGGACAACCAAAGAGGGTTAATGCAATTAACCAGGAAGTATATGTTACCAATTATCTTTCATGCATTTATTTATATGTCATTGCCTTATGATGTTAAGTAACGATGTACATGCTCATGATGGGTTGTTCATGTAGGTACACTTTTGGACCGAAGGGCTAAGGGTCGGGTTGAGGCAGTGAGCTAAAAGGAGCATGAAAGAAGATAGGATACAGGACTTTTGGATAGTCTCTACTCTAGGAGTAGTATAATTCTATCGTTTTAACATTCATTATTGTGAATGTAATGAGTTAAGTTTTGAAATTTCATTATTGGCCTGAAATCTTATTAGCTTAAAGCTACAACCGGAACCCTAAGACGTTATTAATGCATGTTTAGTCCATAAATTGTGTAATAAGATGATGTTAAGGTAGGAAGACCCTACACTTCATCACGAATAATGATAATAAACACTGGCTATGGCATAAACGCTTGAATCATCTCAACTTTAAGACTATCTCTAGCCTGTGTAATTTAGTTGTCGGTCTGCCCAAGATCGATTTTGCTAAGGATAAGATCTGTGAAGCTTGCCAAATGGGCAAACAGATCAGATCATCCTTCAAAAACAAGAATGCCAAATCCTCCTCACGCTGCTTAGAACTATTACATATGGACTTGTTTGGTCCTATACCAATAACAAGTTTAGGGGGAATGCGGTACACTCTTATTGTTATTGATGATTACTCATGTTTTACATGGACTATATTTTGAGCAGTAAAGATCAGACCGGTCCGAAGTTGATCAAGCTGCTGAAACGCACTCAGAATGAGAAATCGTCAAGCATAGATAGGATTCGTAGTGACAAAGGCACTGAATTCTCAAATCAGAATCTTGAATCCTTTCTAGAAGATCAGGGAATTAAGCATGAATTCTCAGCTGCTCGAACTCCTCAACAAAATGGAGTTGCAGAACGAAGGAACAAAACGCTTAAGGAGGAAGCAAGGACAATGCTTGTAGATTCTGGAATTTCCCAAAAGTTCTGGGCAGAAGCTGTAAATACTGCTTGCTACACTCAAAATCGATCTATGATTAACAAGAAGTTGAATCTTACTCCATATGAAGTATGGACTGGTAACAGACCGTCTATCTCTCACCTTCATGTATTTGGCTGCAAATGCTTCGTTCACAATAATGGTAAGAATCATCTTACAACATTCGAACCTAAGTCAGATAATGGGATATTCTTAGGATATTCATCCAATAGTAAGCTTTTCGCATCTTCAATAATCACACTTTAACTGTAGAAGAATCAGTTCATGTAGTGTTTGATGAATCTCTATGTATTGAGGGTAACAAGGAATCAATTCAAAATCAGATGGAAAATATCCATCTCGAAGCTAACAGTGATGATGAGATTGTAGCTAACAGGTCAAAAGACAATCCACCGGAACCTGAAGTACCAGATAGACCGGATCAAGGCAATGAAGCTCCTTCAGATCGAGCCGATCCGGAGGTTCTAAACTCTAATGTTAAAGCAGAAGCTGATAATGTTGCTACTACTCATCCTTCTGGACCAGATAATCCAGAATCGAGCTATCGATGGACAAAGAGGCATCCACCTGATCTAGTAATTGGAAGTCCTTCTGCACCTATAAGAACCAGAGGACAGATGATGGATGAATTCACTCATGCCGCTTTTATATCTAATCTGGAACCCAAAAAGATTGATGAAGCTTTGACTGATTACAACTGGATTAAAGCCATGCAAGAAGAGCTTAATCATTTTGAACAAAATAAAGTCTGGAGTCTAACTCCCAGGCCAAGTGGTCTGCCCGTTATTGGAACCAGATGGGTTTTCAGAAACAAACTCAGATGGAGTTGTGGTTAGAAACAAGGCCAGACTGGTGGAACAAGGGCACCAGTCGCCAGACTTGAAGCAACCCGAATATTTCTTGCTTATGCTGCTTTTAAAGACTTCAAAGTATATCAAATGGACGTTAAGAGTGCTTTTCTTAATGGTAAGCTTCAGGAGGAAGTCTACATTGAGCAACCTCCTGGATTTCAGAACCACTCATTTCCAGATCATGTATATCTACTGAATAAAGCAGTATATGGACTAAAACAAGCTCCAAGAGCCTGGTATGACACCATGTCTCAATTTCTTCTGAACCACGATTTTCAGATCGGCTCAGTGGATAAAACTTTATTTAAATTTATTAAGGGGAGCATACCTTATTAGTTCAAATCTATGTTGACGATATCATTTTTGGGTCAACTAACCCCAAATTATGCGAGAAATTCTCTAAGTTAATGCAGGGACAGTTTGAGATGAGTATGATGGGAGAACTTTCATTCTTTCTGGGTCTCCAAGTCAAACAACTCAGCAATGGTATTTTTATCAATCAGACCAAGTATACCAAGGAGCTTCTCAAAAGATTCGGAATTGAGACTTGTTCAACTGCATCAACTTCAATGAGTCCTTCAATTAAGCTAGATAAAGACGAAGGGGGAACATCAGTGGAAGTAACGATGTACCGAGGACTGATCGGATCACTCTTGTATCTTACAGCAAGCCGGCCTGATATTATGTTCTCAGTCTGCATGTGCGCTAGATTTCAGTCAGATCCAAAGCAATCACACTTTATTGCTGCTAAGCGCATTCTTAAATACTTAAAAGGAACTCAGAACGTTGGCCTTTGGTATTCCAAAGATTCAAATTTCAGTTTAGTTGGATATTCATACGCTGACTATGCTGGGTGTAAGATTGATCGCAAAAGCACCAGTGGAACCTGTCAATTCTTAGGTGAAAGATTGATATCATGGTTTAGCAAGAAGCAAACATCTATTGCCACATCTACAGCTGAGGCAGAATATCTTGCCGCTGGAAGCTGTTGCGCTCAAATGCTCTTGATTCAACATCAGCTCAAAGACTATGACATTCAAGCTGTTGGATCTCCGATCTTTTGTGACAACACCAGTGCAATTGCTATAACGTATAATCCAGTTTTGCACTCTCGAACAAAGCATATTGATATCAGACATCATTTTATTCGAGATCATGTTGGCAAAAAGGAAATTCGGATCGAGCATATTTCAACAGACCAGCAAGCAGCAGATATCTTCACCAAACCACTTCCTGAGGCTAGGTTTAATTATTTTCGTCAAATTCTTGGTTTAATAGACTTATGTTGATATTTTAAACATATCTTTCTTTTCGCTTTTAAAGATTATATACTGGCACAGATCGATAATACAATGATCAGAAAGACACAGACCGGTCCGAACTTTCAGACTGATCTCTGTCAAATCTGATATTATCCCATGATCTGTCTGGTCACCCAATCTTTAATACAGTAATTGCTTAAAACAGCCCGGACTGATTGCATTTTAACCGCCTTATCTCTCTATCATCCTGTCCGTTTATTTTGAATTATTTAACTATCAGTCATCGAGATACATACACGTGTCCTCTCTCTCCTATTTAGCGGGCTGAACATTTCACTTTCATTTCACTTTTTACGAATCACTGCTGTCTGATTTCTAACTCTCAAATATTTTCAATTTCTCCGCATTCTTCATTACATTGAAATGGCCACTATCATTCACAACTCTCTATCTGTTGAGTTCAATGAAATCTACAGGGCTGAAGATCCAGAAATGGTCTCCATGTTCAAATCCTTGGAATTTTCAGGATTAAGGAACTTTCTGGAATGCGGGACGGTGGTTTACGAGTCGGAGATTCGCGAATTGTTCGCCAATGCTGTGTCTCAGAAGACGTTCATCTCCACCACCGTCAAGGGAAATCTTTTGACATCTCTCAGTCGACGCTGTCAAAGACCTTTGGTCTTCCCAACACCGGACTGACTGAGTTTGGCCATATTCTCAGGCCACTATCACCGATCTTCAGGGGAAGGTATCCATTTTTTTGGCCACAGACTGCAGCCATCATTCAAGAAGAAGGAAATGCTCTTTCATTTCCAAGTTCTCTGCGAGATTGTTGGCAAACCACTATTGGGCAAAGCCGGAAGCTATGACGTCGTCACTGCCGAGAAATTCTGGGCCATGGCTGCTATTCACTCAGGACAAAAGATGAATTGGTCCGCGATCTTGTTTGGAGTTTTGCTTGAAACGGTTATCGCATCCAAACAGGCTGTGTGCTTTGCTGTTTCTCTAAGCAAGCTTTTGGAGACTCTGGACATTGAGCTGGGGAAGCCGTCTGCTCTAAGCCCCTTTAAAATTCTCAACCCCAAGTGTTTAGCACTACTGAAGTCCAAAGGTGCTCCACCTACTCATTCCGATCTGGTGGCTGTCAAGATTGAACGAGGAGAAGAACAGGCTGCTGCTAGAAAAACTCGTGTCAAGCGCCAACTGACAATTCAGACTGACTTAGAGGAAACTCAGTCTGCTCCTTCATCTCCAGCCAAGCCTCCTCCAAAGAAGCCAAGATCCCAGATCACCAAGCCCATCAAAACCTTACCTCTTAAAACCTTACCTATCTTGCCCTCAACAAAAGCCACTCCTGCACCACAAACTACAACTCAACCTTCAACAGTTCCAACCACTGTACCCAAAGTCACCATCCGAGTCCCTTCTGCCATCCCTGTGGTCAAAGGCATTGTCATCACCGAGTTGGGAGACTACACCCAATCAGGGATCAAGACCTCGACACCCACCGGCAAAGGCAATGCAGTTCTCTCTGAACCCATCTCCTCCAAACCTAAGTCAGCTGCTCAGACTGCAATCGACATCGCCATGGAAGATGTTGAAGAAAAGGTGAAGGAGCTTACTGTGGTGTTTGATGAATATGTTGAATACAGAACGATCAACCACACTGATCTGTTCTTCGGCAAGCTGAGAAGACTCCAAAAGATGGAACAAGAAGTCCTTAAGGGGACAGAGACTGACGACGTCCGAATTGCTGTGCATCGCAAAGAGTTGTTCGAGGCTAACCAAAGATTCAGACTGGAGAATTTGCTCATTGCAGCTAAGAAGGCGAATTTTGATCCTAGCAATCCGACTGCCAAAGATGATGGGGCTGTCATTGCTCAGCTGGAAATGGATATTCATGCTCTTCACTTGGCTGTTCGCTTTCAACGACAGAAACTCAACATATCCACTCCAGTTCCCAGCCCGGATCACCCAACTGCGAGCAAGACATTGGCCGAACCATTCATTGAGCCAATTCCTTCTAGTACAGCGGAGCAGACAGCAACGCAGATAGCGGAGCAGCCACTGACTAATGCTCCGTCTGTAGCTGAGACTGAAGCCATGGATGTCCTGCTGGAATTTCCAACAACTTCCATCCCCCTGGCATCTTCAGTCTCCCAAATTCAGCACAGTCCAACCGCCGAAACTACGACATTTGTCTCACCAGATTTCGTCGATCCGGATTTGGTGGTGTCAACAGTTGTTGCAGCGATACAGGTTGAGGAGTCTACCAGACCTATCACTCCTCCAGATCAGTCTGCTGAAGACATGACATTTTTGGAAGACTTCTCTTCGGGCCTGGTCACCTTGATCCAGTCCGAAACACGTCAATCTGATATGTCTTCACTTATACCAATTGCCGCAGAAGTTGATCATACCTTGTCGTCATCTGATCACTCTCCAAGCCGTTTATCTGATGAAGCCCCATCTTTAGCCAAGTCCTTTCAACACCTTTCTGATAACTGTCTATCTCTCTCTCAAAGAGTTATAGAAGTTCATCAAAGTCAGAGGGCTACATTCTTGGATTTTGAATCTTTCAAAGAGAAGATGACGGCTAACATTAGCAGCATTCAGCGCGGACTGAATGATCTGTTCTCTCAGCAAGCTACATATAAAACAGTCTGAGAAAAGAACAGATCGAGTTGGCCACTGAAGTTCGAGCCTCCGTCGCAAAATCCCTTATTGCTCAAGACACTCGTCTTGATGCTATCAGCGCTCAGCTCGCCCAGATTGTCGACTTTCTTCAGAAGATTGCTGCTGACAAAAAGGGGGAAAAGAGAAAGGACTTCAAGCCACCTCAGTCTTCAGCAAGGAAGTAGCGGTCTATATAAGTCAGACTTGTCTGTAATGTATATAAGATTTTTATTCAATAAAAATCAGAATTCTTAGTTAAGTCTTCGTTCATTTATTTTGAACTAAATGGCTTAATCAATCCAAACTTATCCGAACTTCAACTTAACTGTGTTCATTTATTTTTAACAAGAAGAAGTAATTGATCCGCAAGTATACGCTTCAAATTTCTTAAAAGACTGAATAAGAAGACATAGAAGCTAGGTATTGTCATCATCAGAAAGGGGGAATTTGTTAGTTCGGATTTTAAAGATGACAAAACAAATCAGAACGGATCGATGGAAATCAGACTGACCAGATCGATTGCTCAAAGCAGATCAAGCTGATATGGTATATCGCAAAATCAGAACGGATCGATGAATATCAGCCTGACCAGATCGAAGCTTCAGAACAGCTCAACAATTATTAGATCAGAGCAGACAAGGTTGTATAAGCTTTGCTCTTCAGTCCGAATCATTAACGGCTATTTATTGAAGCATTTAATGTTGCAATTAATGCTGAAAAAGACCAAGGACTAAAGATTACCATAAAAGGTAAGAAGACAAAGAAGAGCTTACCTGACAGTCGCCGAAAAGCATGAACCAGAATGGCAAGTGCCCAAAAGAATAAGACTGTAGCTTACTCAAAGTTTGAGCAGAGTCAAGAGTTGCACATAAAGGGAAATAATGTCGTTGGTACATGCAACTATATAAGGATGCAACTAAAGAGCTCAGAAAGAGAGTCTGATCAATCGAGAAACGCAAAAGAAAGCTAAAACAACACAAGCTTACAAGCTCAGACATTCTCGAGCCGAAAGTTTTCATAAGCACAAGCACATTGTAATATTTGATCATCTCAGGATCATTGTGTGCATAGACTAAAATAGTCTATCTTTTGTATTCTTTACTAAGATAGAGAAGTGAGAATCAATTGTAACTGTCAGACAGTGTGTGTCTGAACAGATCGAGAGACTAGGAGTTTCAGTCTGGTAGTGAGGTAAATCCAGCTGAATTGGGTTTGTACAACAGGATTGTATAAATCAAAGTCTTCTAGTGGAATCCTTCCTTAATTGGAAGAAGGGGAGACGTAGAAGGATTACACCACCTTCGAACTTCCATAAACATATTCTGTCTTTTATCATTCTGCACTCGTTTTATCCTTCAAGCCATCGAGCCGTTCTTACTAGTCTAAGAATAGACCGTTCCGCACTAAAATATTCAGTGGTCTGTTCTGCAGAAAAGTTGATTAAGAAACAGATTTCTTTCACTAACCCGAGAGAGGATTATTTTTAATAGGAGTGTTCGTTCACCCCCTCTCTAAACACTCCGGACCGATCCTAACAGTTTTCTTGGTATATATTTCTTGATTTCAGGAATCTAGGTCCAAGAGAATAAAAGTTGAGGAATTGAGCTAAAAATGTTGAAAGAAGGACCAAAATCTCAATGTTGAAGAAAGAGTTGTCTCGCAATCGATCTTCACCTTGATCTGCGACTGATCGCGCAAGTGCGAAGCCAAGCAACAAAAAATTTAACTTTGGCATCGATCGGTAGAACCACCACGATCGACCGCGGAAGTGCGCGCGTTGAAGCAAATTTGTTAAATGCAGTGATCGATCGGCAGCTTTTTGGCGATCGATCGCCAGTTGCTGAAAATTCGAGATTTTACTTCCTTTTTGAGGATTGTGTCCAAAAAGATGAGAATCCTTCCTCCACTATTTAAAGGACCAAGTTGGACGAGTTTTGGGACTTTTGATTAGATTTTAGAACTAAACATAGCCTCCACCATCTCATCATCTTCCACCATCACAAACCATTGAAGAGCAAGACATCGGGAGAGACGGGACGACGCAGCGAAATAAGGAGTCAATGCCTATCATCTTTTCACATTTTTAAACTTTGTTCTTAGTTATTTTCAGATTTTAATGTTTATTTTGCTGCAAAACATCTTTTTACATTGTTATTTGACTATGATTTTTGGCTAAGTTTGTTTATCAAGACTAGGGGATCCCGTGTTTGAACCCATAATTCAACTTAAGGTTTTGATTAATTCACACAACTCTTTGAGCATTATTTATTGTTCTTCATTCTTTTAAGAGATTGATCACCTTTGAATGATATTATATATTGCGATTGACTGACCATAAGATATTGCAATATGACATAATAAATTAGGCCATGGATTTTAGATTGAGACTGACCACGTAAAAAAATCTAGCTTACTTGTGATAGCAATAGATTTACCAAAATCGAAGGCTAGTAGTTTCCATAGATCTTCATACAATATTGAGTGTTAAATAAGTGCATGAACATTCCATTGTTGCATCTTAATATTAGATTTGTTATAGCTTGACCATAATATAATAAGTGCATTAAGAAAACTCGCCAACTTAGAACGTATGAATTTAAATCTTAACTAATAGGCGAATTATGGGGGATTATATGGGTGAACCAAAGTATTGATAATTTTCTCTACTGATTTCTACACTCTTTACTACTTGTTGGGTAGATATTGTGTCATTAGTCAATATAGTATAATTCTCATAAAATACTCGAAGGTAAAATATAGTTAAGCTAATTAAGTTTGGTACTTTCTTAATAGTTCATGTGGGTGTGAAATCCTACTTTATTCTACTATACCAAAACTTGACACCGTTGCGGTATAATCGCGCTACACTGAGAATTTTATAGTTTAAATAGATCGTGATCAAGTTTTTGGCGCCGTTGTCGTGGACTAGTTTAAAGTAATATCATACGAGATTAGTTGACTATAATTTAACCATTTTTTTCTTCTGTTTTTTATTTTCTTTACTTCACTACTGCTGTGGTTTGGTTGATTTTTGCACGTGTTGTTTCTCGGTGTATCTAAGGAGTAGCAAACCTGCACTTGAGCCTATTGATCCAAAAATTGAGAGGACTTTTCTTATGAGACTACGAGAGGCTCGAGCAATGGCTGAGAACAACCAACGAAGAGAGGGGGATAATGACGAGTGGAATGAGGAAGTGCATGCTGCTAGATCACTCATGGATTATGCACAACCATCAGCAATATCTCTAGCATCACTAGACCAAGCATACAGGCGAACAATTTGAAATCAAGTCTGCCATAATAGAAATGATCAAGCACTCAGTACAGTTTGGGGGAGCGGTCACAGATGATCCTAATGCCCACATCTCCAACTTCTTGGAGATTTGTGATACCTTCAAGCATAATGGTGTTACTGACTATGCCATCAGGTTACGCTTATTTCCCTTCTTTTTTTTTTTTTAAAAGATAAAGCTAAAGTATGGTTGCAATCAATGCCTATAGGTTCAATCCTACGTGGAATGGAATGGTGCAAATGTTCATCTTCCCACCATCCAAGACTCTCAAGATACGCAATGATATCACCACCTTTGCGCAACACGACCCAGAGACATTGCACGAGGCCTAGGAACACTTTAAGTAGATGTCCACACCACGATTTTCCTGTCAGGTTGCATGTACAAACTTTTTATAGCAATTTATTCTCTGCTAACCGTTTTATGCTTGATGCTGCGTCAGGAGGTACAACCATGAGGAAGACACGTGAAGCGACCTATGAATTGCTGGAGGAGATGACTGCCAATAGATATCATTGGCAGTCTGAGAAAAAACGTGCCGATGAAGCAAGTTGGAATTCATCAAGTGAGCGACGTCATTGCATTGGCCGCTCAAATTGAGGCATTAAACAAAAGACTAGAGATCATGAGCATGACAGTGATGCAAGTTCAAATGATTACTTGTGACTTATCCAGAGGCAATCACCCTAGCATTGAATGCCAAGCAGATAACCCATTTGTGCAAACTAATGAAGCTGTTAATTATGTAAGAAACATGCCACCATCCAACAACCCCTACTTCAATGCATACAATCCGGGGTTGAGGAACCATCCAAACATGCCATGGCCCAATCAACAAACTGTAATGTCCCCACAACCACCACCGGAATATGCACCCAAGCCAAGCATGGATGAGCTAATAACCAAATTCATCACATCCACAGAGACAAGATTCCAAATCAAGATGGCGTCAATAAAGAATTTGGAAGCACAAGTGGGGCAGCTAGCAACCATATTGGTTGGACGAGCTCTAGGAACATTGCCCAGTGACACTAAGAAGAATCCAACGGAGCAAGTCCATACCATAACACCGAGGAGTGGAAAGGAGGTTGCTGCGGATATTGATAGATAGAATAATGCAAGAAAGGAGCATGATGACGAGTTGGGTGAGAAAAAGATGGATCAATCACGCGACAAAGATAAGTCTCCTGAGACCACTACACCCACCACACCACCTACTAAGGTACAAATCACACTCCCATTTCCTGCTGCATATAAAATAGCAAAATTAGATGCTAAATTTGCTAAGTTTCTTGATTTGATTAAGCATCTCCATATTGATACGTCTTTTATTGATGCTATACGGCAAATGCCGAATTATGCTAAGTTTTTGAAGGAGATACTGTCAAACAAGCGGAAATTGGGAGAGCATGATGTGACTAGAAATAGACACATCTACTGCTTAATTATCTACGATTTGGTATATTTTGATGGATAAATTAATACATATGCTACCTAATTGTATATTTGTGTAAATGTAGGAAAAAGTGAAGAAATCAAGCTAAAACGATGAAAGAAAGAATAAAAGTTGAAGAAAAAGAGGAAAAAAACCGGAATCTAAGACACATGTCGCTCCTTTCTTATCAAATTTATATATGTTCCTTGGAAATGTGGTCCATAAAAAAGTTGTAGAACTTTCAGTTATCTTCGCGTAGACAGCCGATTCGTTGAATTTGGAGTTCATATGAGAAAGTTATGGCAAAATATGAAACTCGCAAGAAAAATTTAAGGCTCGGCGATCGATCGGCAAATGTCCTCGATCGATAGCGAGAGAGGCTGCTTGAAAAATAAAAAACAGTCGAGGCTAGCGATCGATCACCAGCAGAGTCCAGAAAATTATGGAATTGATTTCTTTCCATCCTACCTACCTATTAGCCTCCCCTACATATATCCCTCGAAATTCAGACCTTTGAACCATCTAGATAGTTAGGATAGAGTAGTTTATGATAGTTTTATAATTTTTCTTTCAATTTCGTTGAAGAACGCTACAAAGATCGAAGTGAAGGCGGGATTGACACCTCGACGAGCGGAGATCGGATTAGTTTTTTTTCCTTTGTTTTTATTTATCGTTTTGTTATAATTATGTGTAGCTAGTTTTTAATTCTTGGTTGAGGAAGACAAATCCATTGTTTTTATTATCTTGGGGAGATTCTTATGCTTTTAATTATCAATTTTATTGAGTATCAAAAGTTTTTTCTGATTTTATTGATATGATTGTTGTGTTTGTTTATTGGATTGACAACCTAATAACTTGCATGAAATCTAATGCTAAATTAGATATCAAATACAGAATCTTTTGATCCCTCTAATTTACGAAGAAACTAAGATTGATGAATTTTCGCTTGTGAGTTTGTTAAATTCTTAGGGAAAACACTTGACTATATTAAACATAGACGCTTGGATTATGTTGTTTAGCTTCATCGATCTCACTAGTTCATATGCTATCATCGATTTAAATCTTAATTGCTTGTATTTTGATTGATTGTTTGATAAGGGTTAAACTAGAACGCTTGGGCTATTTAACTAAACGTAAGGTGAGATAGGTCGCTTGGATTATGTTGTTTAACTTCATCGATCTCACTAGTTCATATGCTATCATCGATTTAAATCTTAATTGCTTGTATTTTGATTGATTGTTTGATAAGGGTTAAACTAGAACGCTTGGGCTATTTAACTAAACGTAAGGTGAGATAGGTCTTTGATTATTGGATTTAACGTCCAACGATGAATATTCATATGAAAAATTGTGTCTTCTGTGAATCGATGAAATACATGTTAATTCCAAGGAAGAGTCGGCCATACCAAGAATCGCTTTCATTAGTTAATCTTTGTTTTTTAATTTAATTAGTATAATTTATTCACAACCCCATCTTTTATTGTTTTGATTTTGATTTTCATTAACACAAATATTCACACCTCCTCATGGGATCGATCCCTACTCACGTTACTACATTATTGTTATCAATCTTGAGGATTGAGTGGGGTTAATTTGGGAGTACATGATAAGCGCACAACAAATTTTGGCGTCGTTGCCGGGGAGGTGTTGTATATTTTTGTGTTAATATTTTCTATTTTTTTTTTCCTTCTTTCTCTTTCTCTTTCTTTCTTTCTTTCCCCCCACCGCTACTCTTGTTTGTTCGTGCTTACAGGTTGATTTCTGAAAAATCGGATCTTATCATGGAGGACTATTGGCGATTAGATGAGTTGGCCCATCTTGTGCGACAACTTGGCGTAGGGAATGGAAAAAGTTCTTACGACTCAAGATGGAGTGATCAACATGCCAATCAATGGATGAACCCACCTCCACCCTACATGCAATCCAACTTACCGCCATACATATCGTAATACCTACCATGGCCGCAACAACCTCAATACCACACCCATTGTGAGTCTTTGGAGGATCTTGTTTCAACACTTAATGATAGTACTTTGCAATTTCAATAGGAATTCAGGGCTAGCACTCAGAATTTGGGTAACCAAATGGAGCAACTAATAAGATCAGCCGATCGGATAGCAGCACAAAGACCAGATGATATATTCTCCCAAACGATGGAGCATCAGGGAGACCATGAAGCAGTCGAATCATGGAGTGATGAAGAAGTGGAGACTATGGAGAAGGTGGTAGTGATGCCACCCGAGCTAGAAGAAGAGACACGTGTGCCAATAGAAGAAAAGGAGCTTGTACATCCTACAACTCCGAAAGGTACGTTTCCAACTGAGAGCTATATTGAATACCTAGATGAATCATGTGTTGTGGAAGAGGAGTCGGCGAAAGAGTACTATGATGAAATAAATCCTTGGGATTATTTTTCAAAGACAACTAGTGGCAAAGAGGTAGAAACGATGGTACTGAGGCCATCAATACTTGAAGAACAAACAGAGGTCGAGGTGGATAACAAGGAATCTCACCAGAATGAGATTCCCAAAGGCGAGCATAGGGGACAACAAGTTAAAGGATGCCATGAGGTAGATCTTGATCGACCTCAACTGACTTCTTTGGAGGAAGGCGACATAGTAAAAGACTATAACCCTCAAAGAGGTGCAAGGCAAATAGGCATTGCCTTAAGCGAGAGGACTGGCATTGGACTGCCGACGTTAAACAGAGGCGCTGCTTGGGAGGCAACCCAAGGGAAGTTAGTTTCATTTTTCCTTTTTATTTTTTTACTGTTTTGTTAGTTTAATTTCTCTCTTCATGCAATTTTGGCTTACATTGGGGACAATGTAAGATTTAAGTATGGGGGAGGGATTAGTGGCATGTTATTGTTTTGTTATTATTAAAATACAAAAAAAAAATTGAAAAATATGAAAATTTTGAGCTCATTGTTATTAATGAAAACATGCTTAGAATCACTAGCCCATGATGAAACCTAATTGAGGACATGCATGTTTTTGAACATAGGCGAATTGTTAACCTTGTAAAACTTTGAACTTTAATACAAATTTTACTTTGACTTAGTAGTTGAATATATTGAGCGCGATATTGTCATAAATTGTGAAGTGTGCATATCTTAGTGAAGATTGTGTGCATTTGTTGATAGTCTTAAGAAGTCTCTAATACATTATAGAACTTAACTACATGCTCTTTGAGGCGTATGTCTAGACTACTTGCGAACATGAAAGTGATATAGGCGATCTTTGATGCGTTTGAGCCTTTCAAGCATACCATGTAAAGAAAATCAATCACTAGTACCCTTTTTGAGCTTTAATGCAAAAGAATGGTTGTATGCTAAGCATACAAATGACCCCCATTCGACATTCTTTGGCTAGCCTATCATCCTTCCCTAATAAGCTTAAATGTGATTTTAATCCACACCTTTGAAGGGAGTATGATGTATTTCATTCACATGCACTTATGTTTTCAATGATTCAAATGTTTTGTGAGCTTTCTTGTCAAAAGAATGAAATGAATGATAGAAAAGGGATGCTTTGAGAAATTTGATAAAAATATGACTCAAAGGGGAGCCAAGGCACAAAAGAAGAAAAGTGTTGAAATAAACCTTGCAAAAATATACAAGGTGTGAAAAGAACAAAGTTGAAAAATTCATGCAAGAAGAGAAGCTTTTAGTGTGCATATCATCATACTCTCTCGTTTGATATATCTTTTTCCTTTCTTTCATAAGTCAATACCTAGGCCAAGCTACAAGCTAATAAAGACCTACTTGATTTGAGTTTAAGGAGTGGCTAAGAAAGTGGAGAAGAGTGTGCAAGTGAGCTTATACTTGTGTTAGTGTATAACTTGAACTATAATTTGTACATGACACTTGTTCATGACCACACACGCATGTTCACTACTTTGTTGGGTCAAAATGTTTAGGGATTGAACTTGTTCAACTGTTAACTTTTCATCGCCTTTCATTACTATGCATGTTTATAATTGTTGAGGCATAAAAGTGAGGACAAGTTAGTTTGTTATGATGCTATGAGCCAAACAAAAAGATTTTAGTTTTGTCTGATTTACTCGAGGTCGAGTAAATAGTAAGTATGGGGGAGTTTGGTATATTTTGATGGATAAATTGATACATATGCTACTTAATCGTATATTTGTGTAAATGTAGGAGAAGGTGAAGAAATCAAGCTAAAATGATGAAAGGATGAATAAAGTTGAAGAAAAGAGGAAAAAACCGGAATCTAAGACACATATGTTGCTCTTTTCTCCTCATATTTGTATATGTTCGAGCCAAGTTTTGGAAATGTGGTCCATAGAAAAGTTGTATAAATTTTAGTTATCTTCGCGTGGACAGCTGATTCGTCAAATTCGGAGTTCGTATGAGAAAGTTATAGCCAAAATATGAAACTTGCCAGAAACATTTAAGGCTTGGCGATCGATTGGCAAATGTCCACGATCGATCGCCGAGAGAGGCTGCTTGAAAAATAAAAATAGTGCAGCCAGCCGCGATCGATCAATCGTCAGCCAGCCACGATCGATCTCCAGCAGAGTCCAGAAAATTATGGAAATTTGATTTCTTTCCATCATAGGAGGGTTCTAACCTACCTATTAGCCTCCCCTACATATATCCCTCGAAATTTAAACCTTTGAACCATCTAGATAATTAGAGCAGAGCAATTTATGATAGTTTTATAATTTTTCTTTCAATTTCGTTGAAGAACGCTACAAAGATCGAAGCGATGCGGGATTGACACCTCGACGAGCGGAGATAGGATTAGTTTTTTTTCCTTTGTTTTTATTTATCGTTTTGTTTTAATTATGTGTAGCTAGTTTTTAATTCTTGGTTGAGGAAGAATCCTTGGATTTTATTTATCTTGGGGAGATTCTTATGATTTTAATTATCAATTTTATTGAGTATCATGAGTTTTTCTGATTTTATTGATTTTATTGATATTATTGTTGTGTTTGTTTATTGGACTGACAACATAATAACTTGCATGAAATCTAATGCTAAATTAGATATCAAATACGGAATCTTTTGATCCCTCTAATTTACGAAGCAACTAAGATTGATGAATTTCCGCTTGTGAGTTTGTTAACTTCTTAGGGAAAATACTTGACTAGATGAAACATAGACGCTTGGATTATGTTGTTTAGCTTCATCGATCTTACTAGTTCATATGTTATCATCGATTTAAATCTTAATCGCTTGTATTTTGATTGATTGTTTGATAAGGGTTAAACTAGAACGCTTGGGCTACTTAACTAAACGTAAGGTGAGATAGGACTTTGATTATTGGATTAAACGTCCAAAGATGAATATTCATATGAAAAATTGAGTCTTTTGTGAATCGATGAAATATATGATAATTCCAAGGAAGAGTCGACCGATACCAAGAATCGCTTTCATTAGTTAATCTTTGTTTTTAAATTTAATTAGTATAATTCATTTACAACCCCATCTTTTATTGTTTTGATTTTGATTTTCATTAACACAAAGATTCACACCTCCTCGTGGGATCGATCCCTACTCACGCTACTACATTATTGTTATCAATCTTGAGGATTGAGTGAGGTTAATTTGGGCGTACACGATAAGCGCACCCCAGAGCATGAGACTATAAATTTAACTGGGAGTGTTCTGCCATCATTCAAAACGATTCACCTCCAAATTAAAGGATTCAGGGAGCTTTACCATACCTTGCAAAATTAATTCTATTTCATTTCATAAAGCTTTGTCTGATTTGGGTGCAAGCGTGAATCTGATGCCTTTGTCTGTATATAGGAAGCTTGGGTTAGGGGAAGCTGAAACTTAATAGGGTGTCATTACAAATGGCGGACAAATCCATCAAGTACCCACAAGGGATCATGGAGGATGTGCCAATCAAAGTTGATAAATTCACTATTGTTTTGGATATGAAGGAAGATGCTGAGATGCCAATGAACCTAGGAAGGTCATTCTTAGTAACGGGGAGAGTATTGATTGACGTTCAAGAGGGGAAGTTGAACCTCCGTGTAGGAGAGGATCAAGTCATCTTTGATATGTTCAAAACTTTGAACACTACACACTCCGAGCACCGATGTTTTAATATCAATATTATTGATCAATTATCCGTTGATTGCGATGCAGGTTAACAGCAAGGAGAAGTTGGAGGCCAAGCCAGGGAACAAAACGGACGAGACAATGGCAAGAAGAAGGTGATAATCACATCACAGTCTCATCCAAAGGAGTAAATTCTGTGAGGGAGAGTTGGTCTTAAATAAAAGAGTCGAAATGAGACTATTTCCCTGGAAGTCAGACTCACCATGGGCTGGACCTTTCAAAGTGGTAAATATTGCGACAGTATAAATGTGAGGGATGAGAAAGAGACCTTGCTGATAAGTGTAATTTTTACACTTATATTTGCACACATTTCTTGCTATTTTTATAGTAATTCTTGGAAGATTTTATGCTTTTGGTTGTGTTTTGGTATATTTCCAGGAATCCATTAGAAGTGCAAGAAAAACTGTAAAAACCCTGTTTTATGAACTGAAAGGTGGAACTGAGACAAGATAAGTCAAGCTATTGGAAAAGAAGTGAAAAAGATTGAATTGATGAAAAAGATGGAAGCGATCGATAGCAATTAACCAGGAGATCGATCGCCACCAGTCAGTAACGTGAAGAAAATTTGATACAAGAAGAGATCGATTGCCCAATTGATAAGGTCGATCGCAGCGGGGTAGAAGACTTATTAGATCGATCGCCACTCATGAAGTGATCAATCGCCATATAGATAAAATTGCAAGCGATCGGTCGCCTAACCAATAACGATCGATCACCCACAGAGTCCTTTCCGAGAAAAATTCCTTAATTAAGTTGTGGGCTATATTTTGGTATCATATTGTCGGGCTCGATATTTTGGTTATAAAAAGGAGTTTTTGTATAAATGTTAGGGTTCTTTTAACTCTGAATAGCAGCATACCCTTTGGAGAAGCCATCACCTACAAGAGAGATTCAAAGCAACGCAGCTAGAGACGGAACATAGGATTGACGCACGGATTGAACATCGAGTGTTTATGCGTATTTCTTAACATTGTTTTAGTTTTACTTTCGATTCTACAATGTTTATAATGTTGTTAGATGTTATTAAACATTATTTTTCCGTTATAATTCTAGTTTTTTGCTTGAGTTTTTGCTATCTTTGCATTTTAATCCCACAAACCATCCCAAGCTTCGTGATTTATGCGTTTTTCTTACGATTGGCACACGGTCGCAGCACAGGCCCATCCACACTTGGTGTTTCCACAACCATCTACTCTATAGCCATACCCACATCCCACTGATGAGGAAGACGAGGAAGAAGATGTGGATGAGGATGACTCCACTGACGGTCGTCACCACAGGTATTAACATTGTCCTATTTTTTTTATTCATGTTCACTACATTGAGGACAATGTAGTACTTAAGTTTGGGGGAGTTGTTGAATTTTGATTTGATATGTCTGATTTGTGAGTTGTGTTACTATTGAGTCTTAGTATGTTTAACTGTGAGTCTGCTATTGAGTCTACTGCTGCGGAATCTATGATTATAGCTTAGTATTGATGAGTCCGATGAAGAGCATGAATTTTTTTTAGTGTAATTGGATTAAAGTAATGACTCTATGCCCTGATGATATGAGTTTGACTCTACTTATGACTTGAATCTCGATGATTGTAAACATGTTGTGAATATTTTGAGTTGAGTTGACATGTTGAAAATGAGGATTAAATTGAGCACATTGAGTCGTGAACTTGTTGATTACAATTAGAGTAGTGATGATATGTGTGAACTTGATGACATGTCTTGAGCATCTTAGAGTAATCATAGAACCTATTTGATGATGGCACTTTAAGGCGAAATTTTAAAATTATGAACTGGCCTTGGACATGATTTAGGCGATCTTTGGAACGTTTGAGCCTTTCAAGCATACCTTGTCTATATTTATCCCTATTGTCCAACTTTGAGCTTGATTGAATAAGAATGGAAATTAGCCACCATTCAACTTTTGTTGATAAACTCATTATACCTACCATTTAATGAGCCAAAAAAGAATTTGAGTATAATGAATTTTTTTGCATATACTATGTTTTGTGCTATTACAATAAAAAAATTCAATGCCTATTGAAACAGAAGAAAAAGAAAGGCATGATGAAATTATAGCATAGTATTGTGATGATAAATCATGGGGTAATCTAACATAACCCATAATCATCAAGTTTTGAAGAAAAGAAAAATAGAGTGAAATGTGCTAAAATGAATTATACGTATTATACTCTCTTCCTTGCATATCCTTACCTTTTCTTTGAAACCGACACCAAAAGGCCTAACATTATAAGGTTGAAAAGACCTTTTGATCCATGTCTAGGAATTAGTTACATTAGTGGAGAAGTGCTTGAAAACTAGGCATATGAGATACTCGATGATAACCTTGACTGTTGTTGATTAGCACTGTTTTGATCTATGATGATTGTATTATACTTGTGATTAACAATAGCACATACACAGTCCGAGTTTGAGGCTGTCACTTGACTTAAAGAGAAAACACTTCGTGTCCAACAATTTGAGGGTATTCTTGTTGTGGTATGAGTAAGATTTCTGAGATAAACATATGAGCACGAAATAATCCATGTCACTTATCCTTTGTGAATTTACTGTTTTTATTTCTATTCTCGCTCGAGGATGATCAAGAGTTAAGTGTGGGGAAGTGTCATTTTTACACTTATATTTGCATATATTTCTTGCTATTTTTATAGTGTTTCTTGGAAGATTTTACGCTTTTGGTTGTGTTTTGGTATATTTTCAGGAATCCAGTAAAAGTGCAAGAAACACTGGAAAAACCCCGTTTTATGGACTGGAATGTGAAACTGTGACAAGACAAGTCAAGCTATTGGAAAAGAAGTGAAAAAGATTGAATTGAAGAAAAATATGGAAGCGATCAATCGCAATTAACCAGGAGATCGATTGCCACTAGTCAGTAACGTGAAGAAAATTTGGTACAAGAAGAGACCGATCACCCAATTGATGAGGTCAATCGCGTCGGGGCAGAAGATTTAGGAGATCGATATCCACTCACAAAGCGATCGATCACCATAGAGATAAAATTGCAAGCGATCGATCGCCTAATCGATAGCGATCGATCGCCCACAGAGTCCTTTCCGAGAAAAAAACCTTAATTAAGTTGTGGGCTATATTTTGGTATCAGATTGTTGGGCTCGGTATTTTGGTTATAAAAAGGAGTTTTTGCATCAATTTTAGGATTCTTTTAACTCTGAATAGCAGCCTACCCTTTGGAGAAGCCATTACCTACAAGAGAGATTCAAATCGGATTGACGCACGGATTGAACATCGAGTGTTTATGCGTATTTCTGAACTTTGTTTTAGTTTTACTTTCGATTTTAAAATGTTAATAATGTTGTTAGATGTTATAAAACATTGTTTCTCCGTTATAATGCTAGGCTAAGTTTATTATCGAGACAAGGGGATCTTGTTTATGAACCCACAATTTTAATTCTAGTTTTTTATTGTGTTTTTGCTATCTTTGCGTTGGTGGTATGTTTAATGCTTTTAAGAGATTAGCTACCATTTGAATGATGTTAGTTTGCAATTGAGATCGAGAGATAAAATTGTAATACAGACAAATAACACAAACCGTGGATTTCAAGCTGAGATCGAGAGATGACGTCAAATACATGAGTGATAGCTATAGATATCTAGTAATCGAAGGCTAAGGGTTCTCATTGAACATATGCAACATTGATTTGTTAAATAAGTGAACAAGAGTTACTTACTGCAATTTGGTGTTATGTTTAATATAGCTCGAGAGAGTGTATTAGGTATAACCAAAAAACATGTCACCTTAGATGCATTAATTTTAATTAGAACTAGTAGATGAATTGTGGGGGATTACTCAAGTTAACCGAAGTCTCGATATTTATCTATATTGTTTACTATCTTATTCCTTTGTGGTGTGGTTAATTCCTAGAGTTAAGTAAAGTAGTTAATCTTTTACAACAATTTCGTAAGTTAAATATATGACGCTAATTAAATTTGGTAATTACTGTAATGCTCAGAATAATTATATGTATTTAATATTAATTGTGAAAAAATATGACATAGTCATGGATTAAGATTTTAAATTGGTATTTTAAATTGCAGTAAATGAGTATATGATTGTAATTGTTGTACAAATTAACTAAGAGGGGAATCTGAGGAAATAATAGAATTTAATGGGGTTGCGATTTAGATTGCGGGTGTGATTAGTTTATGGGTCATCTTCTCTCTCCTTCATTTCTTTTCATCGACCAAGAAGAGTTTTCTCTCCTCTTCTTTTTTTTCACCCTTTCCCCACGATTGTCATGAAGAACTCGACTCTTTGATATTTTGGCAACGATTTCACATGGGTTTGGGAAGGTAATTTCATCTTGTTCCTTAATCCTTCTTTCCTTTGGATTTTTAAGGAAGGGTTCGAATTTTCTCCAATGTTGGGGGAAAGAGCGATCGATTTTATGGTTTGACGTTGGGAGTTTTGATTCTTGCTCGATTGACATCGTATGACTTATTTTTAGCTTTGTTAAAACATGAGGGTGTATAGATTTTTCAGTTACACTTCCATTCTTTCTTGTTGTGTTGATCGAAGCTTGTTGCGTTTCTTCTTGGGGATTCTTGTTGTCGATTTTCCACGATTTGTTGTTCCAACATGAAGTTCTTGTCCCAACTACTGTATTATTGAATGTTAGAATACATGGTGGATTATGAGTCATTGACGCTAAGCAGGAGTTTGAAATGGGAAAACATGTAAAGAGATTCTGGAACAGAAAGTTTCTTGCTCATACTCTTTATTCTACAAATATCTGTAAACTGTACATCCATTTACGAAAATATTGTCTGAATTAAAGTTTTAGCTCTATGGAAGAATATCTTCAAAATGAATATAGAATCACTTGATTTGGATTTTATATGAGGGAGTTATGGTTATATTACTAAGATGTATAAAAAAACTGAAAAGTTGTTGGTGCATGTTTCAAAGTCTTGAATTGGATGAATATTTATGACCTGCACGCTCATTTTATATGATGATTATGTTATTTTGAGGAATTTTTAAGGTTATATATATTGAACCTTAGTAATGTAAATATTACATACTTGAGTTAGTGATAACTTGAAAAATGAAAGGTAATTGGTTTGTTTGTATAGTATATGGGATATGATGAATGAGATTTAGTATACTGGTGAAATTATATTGATATGTGATTGTTATAATAGAAGACATGACAAATCTATATAATAGATGATATTATTGTTGAATATGCAAGTACAAAGTTTTTGAAGAGAAATTATACTGAATTGAAGTTGAAATACATATAAATGATATCTGTTGTATTATTAATGAATTAGTTGTTGAATTGATATTCGATATAGATTCTCAACGAGCCTCCGGACGTCTAGGGTAGCTTGTTCATGTTGTTGACTTTAGGTACGTAGTGACGTACGAGCGGGTATAATATGAATTATTTCATATCCTAGTATTCATGTATTGTTAAATTGTGATGACCGAATAAAAGAAAATGAATATGTGAATTGCGTTTGATATATGTGGTATGGTGGACACGTAAATGTACATGGTCCGGATATGGAGTTGGGTATGGATGCCTTTGGCATGATCAATATGAGAAATGGTTGAGAATGAGATTAACCGATAGGTAGGGTTGCCTTCTATATGAGATTCGTTATGATTGTGCATGAATGATGAATTGCGATTTTATTCCATTTATTGCATTGATGAGTATCATGTTTTGAATAACGATACTGAACTTGATGTTTAATGAAAGTGTATAAGATTGAAACATGAACAGTTCGTGAAAGCTATACTAGTTCGGAATTGTACATGGAGTATATTTTATGGGTTTTGAATAATTTAAATTGTTGTATTATAGTTTTGTATATTCATGTGTGAATGATTATTGAGTTGGAGTATGCTCACCCTGTGTGGGGGCTGTTTCTGTTGAAACAGGTATAACAGGTACGACGTTGTCTCGGGAAGAAAACTTGAACCCATGGAAAATAGTGCTCGCAGGATATGGTACAAGTATCGGTTGATGGTACATATCAATTACGCATTGAGAATTGATTCATTGATTTGATGCTCGTATGTGAACACTTGGATGCGTGTATATGGAATGTACAATAGTGTTGAAGTCCTCTTTTATATAGTTGATTGATGTGCATGTTATTTTGAGGAGCATGTGATAAACGACTTTAGTGACGATGGGAATTCATATCTTGTTTGTATGGTGATTTCCCTGGCTGGGAACTTCTATTTTTAGATTATGGTGTTTTTATATTGAGGGTGTTTATAGTTGAGTATTTTCTGGGATAGTCCAATTTATGGGGACACTCTGCCCAAATTTTTATAAAAGCCCACACATTAATTATGAAGCATGTAGTGAGAGTTTTAAAGACTGATAATGTTATTGGCATATGTGATGTCATAATTGCATTATTGACGTGATGGGACGTTGGGTCCTTACATTAGTGGTATCAGAGCAGTGATTAGCTCTTTGGGATGTCTAAGGCCTAAGGGTGCGTTGAGAAAATTGAATAGCACATGAATTACGCATGATTGTAGTTTTGCGACAGTGTGATGTGACATTTACACCTATATGGCTATATGCATAGTATGATGTGTATGATAGAAACAATATAAATTGTGTTATTGCTAACCGTTGCGGTTGCAGAGTTGATTAGGGATCACGAGGAACATGGCAATGAGGAATCACTGTTGATTCCAGTAGATACACCTATTGATGAAGGTATTATTGAAAAGCTCATGAGACTTGAATATTGTGAAAGTGATGATGTCTTTTAAGACGCGTGATGAATGGCATGCCACGCTGACGATATTTAATGTCAATGGTAATTGGACGTTGTTGCTAGTAAATGGATAAATGTGTTTTATTGAGTTGAGTATTGTGTACATGTTTATGTATATGTATGTACAGTGCTAAGGAATCTGGTTTTGTAGGGGAGTCAGAAAATGGGAACTGAGATACAATATCCTGGGACAGAATAAATGGACTATGTGATGATGGGATATGATGTCAGATGACATGAATGGTTTGGCAGTACTAGACTGTGGATATGTGAGGATTGAGTATGTGTATTTCATAAATGTGATGACACAAGTATGTGACGACATACTAATGCAAATTCAAGTTATCTCTGTGTATTGTATTATGTATTGGTAATGTAGATATGCCTCACGAGTGTTGGACGATAGGGATACTAGCGAGTTTTCGGTGTGGAAATATTATTTGAGATTTTCTTTGATGGTATGGTGGGGAATCTTTCACTGATGATGGTATTGATGGTTCTAGTGGATGGTGAATTTGATGTTGAATTGTTGTTTTGGGTCGCCACTGACGAGAGTGCGATGTGACTGGTGACGAGTGACCGATGTTGTCGTCGCTGACGAGCGAGCGATGTGATATTGGGTCGCCACTGACGATTGTGCAATGTGACAGGGTCGCCATTGATGAGTGAGCGATGTGATTGGGTCGTCGCCGATGAGCGAGTGATGTGACAGGGTCGCCACTGATGATTGAGCGATGTGACAGGGTCGCCGCCGATGAGCGAGCGATGTGATTGGGCCGCCACTGACGAGTGAACGATGTGATTTGGGTTGCCACTGAAGAATGTGCGATGTGACAGGGTCACCGTTGACGAGCGAGCGATGTGTTATTGGATCGATGATAGAGAGAGCATGCGACGTGTATATTTTTATTGGGTCATGCTAGGAAGAGCAAGCGGAATGATTATTGTCAGGATCGACACTATTGAGAGAGTGTGAATATATTTTATGTGCCTCCACTATAGAGGGAGGGTGATGAATATATGTTGATTTTAATTGTCCTTGTTGATTCAACATATTGTGATGATCAAATGTACACGTGAAAGCGATCATGGAGAGAGTGGATAAAGAACCATTATTGTTTTCTTTCATTTTTATTGCAGTGGTGATGCAACGGCGGGGTGTGATTGACACCGATATATTGATGACATTTATTGGCGAGATGATGGTATGTTTATATGTGATATGTGTTGAATTATGAGAATCAATGACCAGGGGAAGAATTGGCAATGAAATTAAAATGAACCATACGTTCATTTCTTTTATTACTGTTGCAGTAATGAGATAGGGCGGTGTGTAACAGCAGTGGCCACGTGGCCACTATATATACGGTATTTGTTGATGAGATAATGATTGAGTAATGATAGTTGTAGTGATAAGATTTATTGCTATGGAAGCATGCTAGTTTTGTGTATTGAATCACCTATAAACATGCTGATACGAGGCTATTGAGTGTGTCATGAGATGACATGGGTACGTCACGAGATAACGTGGGATCACTATGAATGTCTTGTGTAGACATGTGATTATTGTGAACGTCACGAGTTGACGTGAAACTGTCGTGAATGAGTATGAGATTATAATGCTCTTCTCTGATATATATTGACAAGATGATGAATAACCATGTAATGATTAATGATGAGTTATGTAGAACAATATAACGATGTTATTGTATGAATATGTGTGTGACAAGAACATTCATGATTAAATTATTTAGTATGTTTTGATATGGATTAGTAACTGAAAGGAATATAAATGAGGACCTATGCATGTGACAAATACTAATGGATATTCTAGTAAATACTTGACGTCATGTATTGGTTAGATGATGATACGTGATTAGACTGATGTCTAAGAATTCATGAATACTTATTAATAATTGTGATGTTATGAATATCAATAGTACGTAAATGACAGGGTGTGTGGTTAAGATACGTGTATATGAGAAATACTAATGAGTTTATTTCTAGTACTTGTTCCATACCAGATGATAGCTGGGTAATGAAATGTTGATGCTTAAGAGCTTGCTGAGTACTGTGATGAGCATGATACTATGATGCTGGTATACATTGCAGATTATGGTAACTACATAGGTATGAGATTAATTATACGATATACTAATGGAGCATTGTTATTATTTGATATACAAATGATTTCCGTGGAATACATAATTTACTAAGGCACCGTTTGGGGTTCATGATAATATTAGTAATCCCGGGATTACTAATATCATCCAATGTTTGTTTTGTTTTTTTAAAAAAAATTATCTCATCATATTTATCACATTCTAATCCCACTTTGCAACAAAATGACATAAATACCCCTTCCCACCTTTTTATTACTATCTCAAAATTTGAAATTCCCGCCAAAAACTACAATTTATTTCCTACAACTTTATTATTATATTTGTATTGTTTTATATATTATTATTATTATTATCATATTTTATTATTATATGACTATAATATATATAATAATATATATTATTATTAATATTATTATGTAGTATAATAATAATTATTATTATCATTATGTAGTAGTAGTAATAATAATAATAATATTATTATTATATTACTATTATTATTATATATATAACAAATAATAATATTAGTATTATTACAATATATATGTGCATATATATACATATATATGTATATGAAATAATAATAATAATTATTATTATTATTATTTATGTATATATATATACACGTGTGTATATATATATATGTGCATATATATACATATATATGTATATGAAATAATAATAATTATTATTATTATTATTATTTATGTATATATATATAAACAGGTGTGTATATATATATCTTATTAGTATTATGACTATTACTATAACTAATTATTATATTATCAATCTATGTATTATATATATATATTATATTAATATTTTATTATATAATACGTATATATATATATATTATGATTATGATTAATAAATATGTATATATATTATATAATCATATGTAGAAGAATCATAATATATATATATATTAATGTAATAATAATTATTATTATTATTATATTACTATTATTATTATAAATATGTATATATATATATTATATAATAATCATAATATATATATATATTATGCAATAATAATAATAATAATTATTATTATTATTATATTACTATTATTATTATAAATTATTAATATAATATTATTATTATTGTTATTATTTTGTATATATATATATATATATGTATATATATGTATTAAATAATAATAATAATAATAATTATTATTATTATTATTATTTATGCATATATATACATATATATATTATATTATATTATGATTATTTTTATATATTATTATTATTATTTTCTAAACACAATATTGTATATATATTATATATTATTATTATTATATATACGTATTTATATATATATTTTTGATTATGATTATATATTTTTAATTATTATATTATTATTAATATAATATAATATATATATATTTATATATTATTATTATTATCTATTTATATATATATTTATATATTCATATATATATATATATACACACACACGTATATATGTATATATTAATATATTATGATTATTATATTTTATTATTACAATATTATATAATAATCAAAATATTATACATATACACATATATATATATATATATATTATTGCATTCATGAGGGTATTTTAGTCTTTATATCAAAGAATAATCCTTATCAACTATCTTATCTCCCAATCAAACATCATATAACTTATCACAATTTATTTTTACAATCATTTCATAACTTTTTAATCTTTACATTACTTATCACATCCATCACTTCAAACGGTACCTTAATGTATAATGTTAGATGGACTAAAAGGACGAATATCTATAAGATGAGTGATAATGTGTACTGTAATGAAAGTAACCCTATGATGGAATATGGTGTTTTGTGTGAAGAATTGTACAATGTGAGTACACAGGATTTATTGACGATCGCTTCGATAATTTACTCGTAACGAGGAGCTCATGAAGTGTAATTGAAGTTATACAGGGCAGGTGCGATGTCATTGCAATATTTATTGTCATCCTATAAAATGGATATAAATGACTATCGAGACTGTCTAGAAGAATAGATTTGGTATAAAAAAATATTGAAGATATTGACACCTGATAATTGTTGGTATATTGATATTGATCATAGGTGATGGATGATACTTGAAATGCTAGTAAACGAGTATTGGTGTTTATGTAATTAATGAGTTAACAATGTAATTAGACTTGCATATATGGTATAAGAGTTTAAATGATCTTGTACGAACTATGTCTAACATTGAAACCAGAAAGTGTGGTTATGCAGTAGACTAAAAGAAATGATTTATACGAAATCTATAATGCTACGAGATTTAAATGCAATGTGATGAGGTAGACAAGTGAATGTAAGAAAGACTTGGTTGTTTTAGTTCATAAGATATTTAGTTGCTTAGATCTAGCGGAGATACATGATAATATGCATAAACCTTTTCAATGCCTTATGAAGAATTGGCAGTGAGAGAGAAACGTATGATATGGTCAGTTAAGAAATAATATAGACTCCTTTCCTGATGGCAAGATATGATAATAGAAGGCGGTCAAATGCTGCATTTCCAAAAAAAAAAAATGTGAAATATTGTTAGGAAACGATTTATGAAATGTTCAGTCAATGATAACATTTAAATAAGATAATTGATCATATAATAATGAAGGTCATTGGATGAGTAAAATATGAGGATGTTAACCAGGTAATGACTAACATAAGTAAGAGTACATGTAGATGCTACCTCATTAAATGGTGATGGGAATATAGTGAATATGTATGAATTGCAATTTAGAGTGTTGGTGTGGTACACCACGTATATCACCCGTGGTGATGGAAATGATAAGTTTTTATTCTACAGATATGATACAATACTACTCGAAACTATTTGTCAGTATGTGTATTTTGATTTATGTTCCGGTAAGTGTACATTTAAATTTCGGGATGGAATTTTAATAGGTAGGAAGAATTGTGATGCTCGGAATAATTATATGTATTTAATATTAATTGTGAAAAAATATGAGATAGTCATGGATTAATTTTTCAGATTTTAAATTGGTATTTTAAATTGCAGTAAATGAGTAAATGATTATAATTGTTGTACAAATTAATTAAGAGGGGAATCTGAGTATATGAAACTCACTTTCGATACAAATGCTGTCTAACCACATCGGTACTAAATTTATCGTTCTATCATAGCTGTGTACACACACTGAGGTTGCCAAAACCAAGATCAAAGCATCACACTCCAATCACTCCTCAATTGACAGTTCACATTCAAAAGTGACAGTTCACATTCAGTTCACACGTGTGTAAACCACAACTCAAACACAGACTGACTTTCGGCAATTTCGCTATTGCCCCTGGATTGTATACAATCCACCAGATAACAATGATAGTTATCCTCACAAACATTTTCACATCATGTGTCATCAGCAACAACTCATCGTCATATCACTGTCTGACAACAACAGAACAAGTAGTCAGTTAAACTCACCATATGAAGACATCCATACCACCATCAGTTCTCACACGCAGTCTCATTCAGACTGACTTTGCACATGGAGTTGATACCAAAATTTGGTTACCACTCTCCAACCACTCCGCAACTTGTTCCTCAAATTCAGTATCAAATACATATCGTTCACGACTGAATGATTGGGAAGCCTCCAGAAACTGTTGGAACCGAAGAGGATGGGTGAATGAGGCTCCTTGGCTCCTTTAGCTTTTTAAAATGAGTTTGCACAATAAAAGAGTTTGCGAAGCGGAAGACTTCAAGTCAATCGATAAATAAAAGAAATGAAGAAGTAAATAAATAAATAAATGCGTAATGTAATAAAGTGGTATATAACAATAAGATTTGTTATAGAAGTTCGGCCGATAAATCGCCTACGTCTCCTCTTCCCGGCTAGATAACTTCCAACCGAGGTTCCACTAGAACGAATGATCTTGGCCTTGAGGGCTCCAAGTTAGCCACAATGCAACTCTTCCCGAGTACACAAAGCTCTTCACGAGCACAACACTCTTCACGAGTCTTCTTGGCCTTAAGGGCTCCAAGGATAGCCACACACAACTCTTCCCGAGTTACCAACACTCTTCACGAGTCTTCTTGGCCTTAAGGGCTCCAAGGATAGCCACAACACATGCACCAACTTTACTTGTTGATGACTTTACAATTTTCAACTTACGTCGGTGTTGGATGACCTTACAATAACTCAACAAACACCTTCACGGTGTATTAACACGAAGAACACAAGACTCTACCAAAATAAAAGAATCACAAACTCCAATACAACACAAATGTATGGAGATTGCAATGCTATAAGAAATTTGAATTATCAAAGCTTTGATGAAGTTTGTAGGCTTGTTTCTTGTCTTCGAAATGCCCCAAAGCATTCATAATAGTTTAGGAGGCCCCCTAGGCTCCTACTAGCCGTTGCTACACATAAGGTTGAAATCACTCCTCGAACACCTCAGGCATTGCCTCAGGCGATCACCATCGCCGCGCCCCAACGGTCAGCATAAATCACGCATCGCCTCAGGCGATTACCACTGAAAATAAATGTCGTAGCCTCAGCTGGTCCAAAATCTTCATCACCTCAAACGATGCACACATCGCCTCAGGCGTTCAAAGCATCGCCTCAGGCGATCAGCCCATCGCCTCGGGCGAACTCCCCCTACGAGCAAACCTCGGTGTCGCCTCTGTCGATGTGCGTGGCGATGTTGCTCCTGGCTGCCATCGCCTGGGGCGATCTACACCAGGTTTTGCACACTTGATTTTCTTCAATCAATCCACTTTTTAACCAATAAATCTGCACACTAAGTAGACACATTAGTATAACAAACGCAAGTTTTGTTGATCATCAAAACTCAAAAATAATCCGGAGATAAAATAAAGCATTAAACACAACCATGCTTTTAAGGCTCAACAATCTCCCCCTTTTTGATGATCACAAAACTTGATAAACTTGAAAATGTAATATTCATGAAATGTGAGTAAACATGACTCCCCCTTAACAATTGCATAGCACATACAAGATTACCAAGTAAAGCATTAAACAAACACTATCCCCCTCAAACCATGCATACAAAAGCTCTCCCCCTTAAACTATGCATGTATTAAGTTTCAAGTTTGTCACAAAATTCTCCCCCTTTTTGTGATAATCAAAAAGTACAAAATTTAAATAAACATAGCATAATTATATGTTGAAACATAGCCAAATTTTAACAATTTTACACATGTTCCTCATTAAGCATGTAATAGCCAAAACAAGCATAAGATTGAATCATTTAGAGGAATACAAACATGCATTTAAGGCAATCAACAATGAATTATAAATGTGCAAAAGGTGCATATGTTCTATCAAGAGTTCATGCACTAATGCCCACTAGTCATTAAAATTCTCAAAGCATCATTTGATTGTTAATCACATAATTGCACATTTCCACATTGCATATTCAAATTTGAATTCAAGGCATATCAAGATACTTACTATAAAAGAATAAGCATACATCATGCATTAAAACAATTTATATGTGCATATGCTAAGGGGTAATGCATTTTACTACCAATGAGTATTGAGTATTGAGCTTCATTATTTATTGGTCACAATTAATTTGTGCCAATGAAATTTTGAATTGCTCTTTTAAAATGTATAGAATAATTTTATCTTCGATGACAAGAGTGCGTTCTTGTCATTGGTCCTATGCCTCTTGCTTCCTCTATTGAAGTGAATATGATAATCTCCTCCTTTGAGTTGCTTGTGCCTTCATCCTCCATCCAATTGTTGTCCCTACAAACAAATTTACAATTGGAGGTTCTTTGGTACCCATTTGATTTTTGGGTCCTTGAGGGTTAGTTTTCATTGGCACCTTTGGAATCCATTTCTACCCTTTGTTGGGTTGGTATTGGATTCTAGCAAACCTACATTTATTCTTAGTATGACCATTTTTACAACAATAGTTACAAGTAGGAGAATCATGCTTGGCTTTAGTCAACAAGCTTGAAAATGTTTTAGATTTGCTTGAGAAGCCTAGACCGGCTTTATCGAAGCTACAACGTTGCATGCCAATCAATTCATTCATCTTTAAACTACTCTCACTAAATTTGCAAAAAGATTTCTTCAAAGAATTGAACTCATTTTTCAATAAATTATATTCTTTATCTTTCTTGGCTACCTCAAGTTTGAGTAATTTGTTACTCATCTTGGTTTTGCCAAGAACATCTATAAGCTCATGATAAGAATCTAGTAATTCATCAAAAGATGGTACCTCATCGTCGCTTTCATATTCTTCATCATTTGCGTCATCTTTGGCCATGAGACAAAAGTTTGTTCCTTCTTCATCGGAGTCACTATCACTCCATGTGGCTATGAGAGCTTTCTTCTTCCCTTTGTCCTCATTCTTCTTCCTAGGACATTTGTTAGCATAATGACATTTTTCTTGACAATTGTAACAAGTTACCTCTTGTTTGGAATCATGTTTGGTAGCACTAGAGGTCTTTGGCTTGTTGTGTTTATTGAAGAATTTCTTGAACTTCCTAGTGAACAAGATCATCTCTTCATCCTCATCATCATCTTCATCATCGGATTGATCTTTCCTCCCGACCAAGGCGATCCCTTTTCTTGTGGATCTACCATCCTCTTTTATTCCTTTCCTTGTTGACACTTCAAGCTCATGGGTTACCAATGTGCCATGAAGTTCATCAAGATCATAAGATGCACTTTCTCCTTTGTTGGACTCAATGATGGCCGTCCTCTTTGCATCCAATTCTTTTGGCAAGGCTCTTAGAGCTCTTCTCCATATTTGCTTTGGAGGATACTTCTCTCCAAGTTGGGCAAGCTCGTTATGATTTGGGTGAGCCTCCTAAACATCGAATCAACCCCTTCTCCGGACTCCATCTCAAATGTCTCATATTTGAGTTGCAATACATCAATCTTGGTCTCCTTCACTTGATTAGTGCCTTCATGACAAATTTGTAATTTGTCCCATATCTCCTTTGCGGTTGAGCACATCGAGATCTGGTTGTACTCCTCCATATCTAAAGCGCAATGTAAGATATTAATAGCTTTAGCATTTTGAGATATTAAAATCATGTCCGCTCTTGTGAAATCGTCCATTTCTTTGGGAGTGATTATTCTCCCAACTTCCTTTAAAGGAATATGTTGACCTTTCACAATAATTTTCCATAGATCATAATCTACGGATTGGATGTATAGAGAAATTTTATTCTTCCAATAACCGTAATTATCACCCGTGAAAAGCGGATGGCGATTTGTCGATTGACCTTGAGCAAACTCATATGATAGATTAGCATAGAAAAATTTTGATTTAAGAACAAAAAATCAAATGGCTCTGATACCACTTGTTGGAACCGAAGGGGGGGGGGGGAATGTGGTTCCTTGGCTACTTTAGCTTTTTAAAATGAGTTTGCATAATAAAAGAGTTTGCGAAGCGGAAGACTTCAAGTCAATCGATAAATAAAAGAAATGAAGAAGTAAATAAATAAATAAATGCGTAATGTAATAAAGCGGTAAATAACAATAAGATTTGTTATAGAAGTTCGGCGATAAATCGCCTACGTCTCCTCTTCCCGGCTAGATAACTTCCAACCGAGGTTCCACTAGAACGAATGATCTTGGCCTTGAGGGCTCCACGTTAGCCACAATACAACTCTTCCCGAGTACACAAAGCTCTTCACGAGCACAACACTCTTCACGAGTCTTCTTGGCCTTAAGGGCTCCAAAGATAGCCACACACAACTCTTCCCGAGTTACCAACACTCTTCACGAGTCTTCTTGGCCTTAAGGGCTCCAAGGATAGCCACAACTCATGCACCAACTTTACTTGTTGATGACTTTACAATTTCCAACTTGCGTCGGTGTTGGAGGACCTTACAATAACTCAACAAACACATTCACGGTGTATTAACACGAAGAACACAAGACTCTATAGAAATAAAAGAATCACAAACTCCAATACAACACAAATGTATGGAGATTGCAATGCTATAAGAAATTTGAATTAGCAAAGCTTTGATGAAGTTTGTAGGCTTGTTTCTTATCTTCAAAATGCTCCAAAGCATCCATATTTATAGTGTAGGAGACCCCCTAGGCTCCTACTAGCCGTTGCTACACATAAGGCTGAAATCACTCCTCGAACGCCTCAGACATCGCCTCAGGCGATCACCATCGCTGCTCCCCAACGGTCAGCATAAATCACGCACCGCCTCAGGCGATGTCCCGATCGCCTCAGGCGATCACCACTGAAAATAAATGTCGTAGCCTCAGCTGGTCCAAAATCTTCATCGCCTCAAACGATGCACACATCGCCTCAGGCGATCAGCCCATCGCCTCGGGTGAAATCCCCCTGCGCGCGAGCCTCGGCGTCACCTCTGTCGATGTACGTGGCGATGTTGCTCCTGGCTGCCATCGCCTGGGGCAACATCGCCTAGGGCGATCTACACCAGGTTTTGCACAATTGATTTTCTTCAATCAATCCACTTTTTAACCAATAAATCTGCACACTAAGTAGACACATTAGTATAACAAACACAAGTTTTGTTGATCATCAAAACTCAAAAATAATCCGGAGTTAAAATAAAGCATTAAACACAACCATGCGTTTAAGGCTCAACAGAAACATCTCATGTCCCCCTGACAAATGGTAATACAGAAAATCGGTATACCAATCACAGGTACACACACAACATCCTTGTGACATTCATAGGGATTCTTACCATTTCATGCTACCATACTGCAAAATAAGGGTTAACAACAACATATAGCAACACATAGAGCATGTTAGCAGGACATCCTATCAAACACTAAGGATAGAACATGCGTTCAAGTGAATAGACATCTCCCTAATGCACTTCCTCTACCCTTGTTCACCCCGTTCTCGAACCACTGCTCTGATACCACTAATGTGGGGTACTCGTTACTTAATTCATTATGTATCAGTTCATTATACATATGTGAGTAAGAATGAAGTAAAACATACACTGATTAAGAGTTTACTTATGTAGGTTGTTACAACACTTAAACAAATCATGTCACAATATACATCATATGTACAATAAAACAACCTAGACTCGTACAACTCCTATGCAGTGGCTCAACTCGCAGCGGAATAAGACTCACAATCCCATCCTCCCACGTCTATGAGTCCCTACAGAAACCATCACACAACATGAGTATAGATAAACAACTATCCCAGTGCAATATCAATAAAACATAAACGATAAAGCACTATATACATCAAATGTGATTGTCTTGTATCATGCATCATCAAATGCAAATATGTCATGACATGTCTCATCTCATATCCTATTATAACCAGACCAATATGATATGTCTATCTCAGCTCAATATGTCAGTGAAACCTCCTCACATCTTCATATTAGCAGCACATATCATAGTACCGTCCTCACATTTATAACAGGCAGAGCATATACCCAACCGGCGTATATCTCTCATGCCAAAGCATATGTAGCATACCTATCGTGGCAACAATCCCAGCCAAAGCATATGCCCCACATTAGCATATATATCGTGGCAATGATATCAACCAAAGCATATGTGATATATCTATCGTGGCATCCATCTCAACATTATCAATATCATGAATGCACATGCATATGATACCACTAATCATATGATACCATGCTCACATCATCATCACAACAATATCATATACTCGTACGTCAAAACGTACCTGTTGTGCAACACAAACGATATAAATCAGGTGTCAATGTCTAACCGCCTCGTTGTCCCGTCCCCTGTGATGATACTACAACAATATGAACCATATATCATGTTACAAGAGGCTTCAAAATTAAATTCCACAAAAATATACCATTTTTCAAAAAGGTAACCCTAGCGATCGATTTCCTGTTTTGACACGATCGATAGCCTAAAGTTTTGGTCATAAGCGATCGATCTCTTATTGCAACGCGATCAGTCGCCTACCCCTTTGGAAAACATTCTGCCTCGATACGGTCGATTGCTTACTTGAAGCGATCGATCGCCCAATGCACCGCAACTCTCATTTTAGCCACAAGTGATCGATCTCCTCACAGGTAGCGATCGATCGCCTACTCTGTTTTCTTGAAAAACATGGCGATTTCAGGTATACTTCCAAGGTGTTTCTCCCACACCTCACTTCCTACCATTACACCTTGTTCCATGCAATCTCTAGCATCATATAAACATGTTTCTATGAGAGTACAACTTAATTCATTAAATTCAACAACATAGGAATTCCATCTTCCTTCAAACAAATCACATACTTCTTAAATTGCATAACAACCACCATAACTAAGTTAATACACCAACTCAATACATAAAGTATAGCATGCTCCTTACCACATACTTCATTTTGACCAAGATTCCAAGCTAGAACCAAGAAAAGAAAGCAAGAAGAAGCAAGGGTTTGGAAGAGAGCTTTGTAGAGAATTACTAGGTGAATTGTGGTGTATATGTGCATTGAGAGCTGAAATCAACTTTATATACTTGGTTTAATTTGAAATGCAAAGTCACATGACATTCCTAGCAAATTCAAATGTCAATTCACATGTATATGCAACTCTCATATAAATTCAAATGCATACCAAATCATGTAGGGTTATTGTTTACCTACATGTAACTCATATCCCTCCTAGTCATCACATAACTCTCTCTTGCTACATGTTAACCAAACCATGTACCTCCATTTCATTGTTTTAACTATGTTACATTCATTTCAACATGAATCTTGTCACTAGTCACACTCGGTTCCACCTGAATTCGAGTCCACAACATACCGTAATTATTTCATAATTACGCTATAATCATATCACATATATATATGTCATATCGAGGCATTACACCAGTTATCTAAACAACTGCTCTGATACCACTAACGTGGGGCCTTGTTATCTTAAGCGTCAAATGACTTACATAATTAAGAAGGTAACGTTTCTCGGTTAACAAGATTAAGATAACTTTGATACTGATCAAAACTTTTCACATCTACTTATTACATTATTTCCACTAAGTAATGTACATAGCATAATTTACATCATTTAGACATCAAAATAGTATTCTTTAATCTTGATCAGTATATCTACTAGCAGCGAAAGGTAGACTCACATTCTCGGCCTCCCATGCATAAGAGTTCCTACAGAACAACTGCACATCATGAGTATATAGATGATAACTATAACCCGACATCAAATAAAAATGCATAAATATTGTATTGAAAAATAAGTCCTTTATTTCATGCATTGAAATACTCCTCATTGGATGTTCATGTACATACATCAGATCAAAATATACTAATATATCATGACATATCTCATTCATCATCCTGTTATAATAGGACATATACGATATTGCTTTCCCGCTCAAAATGTCAGTGGCTCAGCCTTCACATCTTCATATTAGCAGCACATATCATATTTTTTGTCCACTCGTTATAACAACTTTATCTAATACCTCAATAGCATCCAATCATCAATGATATACGTACAATCACCACATACATACATCATTAAATCATCAATAATCGTATGTCCATACATACTTGTTGTCCTTTTCAAAATATAGACGATCAGGAGTTACTGATTAACCTCCTCTCTATCATGTCCCCTGAGATAGTGCTACATGAAATTCAATAAGTCAATTCCAAGAAATTATAATTTTTCAACATGATGACCCTCGCGATCGATCGGTCGCCAACATGCGATCGATCGCGTCATACCATAAAATTGAGTAAACTTTCTGCCTCGTCAACGATCGGTCGCTTCTCCTCATGCGATCGATCGTTCGCGATCAAGCGATCGATCGCTCAAGCCTTAAATCGCCTTACTTTTTCTTGCCTCACACGATCGGTAGGCCCCTGGCTTGCGATCGATTGCGAGGCGACAAAAATTTCAAAATTGGGCAATTTTCATGTATATCTTCAAGTTTCAACATCTATACTACAAATCACATGCCACAAATTGCATAAAAGCATCACTACATCATCATATGCACTTCTTTTCACAATAAACAATTTTATTTCTTCTAATTCAATTCATATCAACTCAAGAAATATGTAAAACTTGTTTCACCTCCTACCAATAATTAATCAACTCATCTACAAGTTCACATAGCACGAAATCCTTACCAAGTAGCTTCAATTCCAATCTCGCAACAAGATTTAATATGATTCCAAGCTTAAATCCAAGAAAAGATGCAAGAGAAGGCAAGGCTTGGAGAGAAATTTGTAGAGATTAGGTGTTTGTTCTATTTATTTCTGCCATTCAACTCTATATAAAGTTACTACCATGCCATGTCAAGTTTACTCCATGTATTCGACCATACTCGGTTCAACCAGAGCCCTAGTCCATAAAATACAGTAATTAATTCATAATTACAAAATAAACCAAATCACACACACACACATATATATATATATATATATATATATATATATATGTATAAGGAATTTAATCAGGTGAAATTAGATTACAACAATTCCAATTGAATTCCAATTGTTATGCTGTTTTAGTAAATATTTGCTTCCATCTCATTATGCTTAGATGAGGTAAATTTATTATTAGAGTTAGCGAACATGTACTCTTTTGTATTTAACTCCTGGAAAGATCTCGGTTCAATCGTTAAGCAGAAGTAAGAATAATATATGTTGCCATCGGGTAAACATACGACATGTATCAGTATAATTTGAGATATTGATGACTTATGTGAATTACTTGAGATTACGTGGCTATGTGATTTTATTTACATTATGTAGCATTCATAGCATGCATAATTGTCATATCGGTATATGAAAGTAAATTAAATGTTTTGTTAACACACTTCAGTTTTGTACATACATGATACATAACATGTACGTTGAGCTATGATCATTGGCTATTCCGATATTATTGATTTGAGATTGATTCAGGAGTTAGAACACGATACTATGTCTGGCATTAAGTGGCCCGAAAAAACATAGTTATTCGTGGATCCTAAGTTGATTCAAGGGATAGAACACGATATTATGTCTGGCACTACATTGCCTATAAGACAGCCATTTGTGGCCCCTATGATATGCCAAGAAAGGAGATTGATATTGATATGAGGACCTATCTGAGTAGTCACTGTTCTTGACCGATGCTGAGATGCTCGAGCTATGATTTGATATCGATTCGATTGGTTCTGATATATTTGGACATTCTTTTCTTGGCTCAGATATACCAAGTGGATGGGTGTACGATATGATACCGACATGACATGCATTGCATTGCATTACATCATATATCACATTTTATAGATGCATGTTGTATATTTTATGATCGTTCAATATTGGGTGGGGGGGGGGGGGGGGGTGCTGTTGGTGTCTCTGTTTAGACAATAGTATGTAGTAAAGGTGGTCAGGACCCCATAGAGGACACGTCTGGTTGGAGCCACACTTGAGAGGTTGATTTTCCTTTTTATCCCAGAAGTATATCTACCAGGGGTGTGTCCCTGGAATGTGAGGAGTTTATGTATCTTTAGTTTTATTCATCCCAGTATGGATATGTGTTTAATAGTTTAATATGTGTGTGTTGGTTTATGTTGATGGATATGAAACTGATGGTATCTATATATATTTTCATTATATGTTTATTGATATTTGTGGTATATTCCTCGTACTATGAGGTAATGCCAAAATTTTTAGAGCCATATGTTTGATCGCTTTTATTTTAAATTAATTCAAATCTAGCGATTTTAGACCGCAACAGCACGGTGTCAAGTTTTAGTATAGATAGGAAGATACGGATTGTCGAACCCACAGGGACTAACAAGCAATTACCAAATAAGATTTCTTTTAACTATATTTAACCTACGATAATTAATCAATAATTAAACTAATCTAATCCAACCAAAACAATCGACGATCACGAGAAAAATCCGCAAGAAAGAATTATCAAGACAATTATTCACCTAACCCAACTCTTACAATTCTTTTCTTCATACATCTCTACGGTGACGGGTTTTTCGAATTTATTCAATATACTCTCTCGAGCTATATTAAGTCTAACATCAAATTGCAACTAGTAACTCTCGTTCACGTAATTAACAATTTAATGTTGAATGCGCTTTATGAAAACCACTAACTTTAGATTAAACAACCCAAAGCTATCACTCGTATGTGATTTTATCTCTCGATCTCAATCTTTAACACACGTCATGAATTATTATATCGTATTATAATTTCATCTCTCGATCTCAATTATAATAAAATACCATTCAAAGGTGATCAATCCTTCAAAAGCATTAAAAACAATAACACATGCACATAGAAGATATATGAATTCAATCTCAAAATCAATAGGAAAAATATGTTATTGATATCTCTCAATCATAAAAAACACAACAAATCCAATTATTCATGTAGAACAATAATAGAAAAGTCAAAGAAAACTCCCAAGTCGACTCATCCGTTGATTCTCGATCCTTCCTCGCTTCTTTCTCGATCGTGCTCCTCGATTCTCTTGTTGGCTTGTTCCAATTCCTAGGATGAAGTGGCGATGGTGGATGAAGGTGATATGGAGTGTGAAGGTGTGGAGGCTATTCCCTAGGTTAAAAGTCTGATTTTGGTCATTCTTTTCGTGTCAATATATAGAGGAATAGGAATTATGGACTTCCCTTTTGCACACAAACTCTACAAGGAAAGGAATTTATTTTTCAGAAAATTCATTCAGCCGATCGATCGAGACTGACTGCTCGATCGATCGCCAATGTTCTGCCACCGCCGATCGATCGAGAGTTGGGTCTCGGTCGATCGGCCCTTTATATTTTTTTTTCTTTTGATTTTCTCTTCCTTTCCCGGCTTTGACGAATTCGCTCGATTTGGTCCTTTTTCATCATTTTTGGCTCATTTCATCTACTTTTATGCAATTCAACATTGATTCGTGAAATATAGAAATATATACCATAAACCGTAAAATGATCCAAGAATCAACACGAAAACATATACATATCATAGCATAAAAACGCGTAATATTCAACACTATCAATGTTAATAAATGATAAACTAATCTTCTGTTGTTTATGCTATAATTATCATTGCTTGAGTCACATTATTAGGATTGAGTCCTCACAGTATGATGTCAGAGCATAACTGAGAATGCCCGAGAGTCTTGTGTACACTAGAATAGTCACAAATTAATATGTTTGCGTGTGTTTGACTTATTTGAATTTCTTTGCTCTTGTTCAATTTGACATGAATTATTTGGAAATAAGAGTTTCTATGTGGTTTGTATATGTTATTGACACTTGGCTCTTGTAGATGTTTACAAGAGCAAGAGGTCGGGGTAAGGGCAAGACACCTGCTATTGAAACTGAAGCTGTCAATAGCACCAGTCTTGAGCATGTGATTGATCAGTTTGGAGAGATGTCTATGGATCTTGTCATGGATCAATTTCAGAATTTGCATCCGACTAAATTCCTTGGAATGGAGGGTTCTGCACAAGCTGAGTCATGGTTGAAAGAGATCAAACATCTATTCAGACTGATTGAGCATCCAGAATATCGTAAACTGCCACTTGCACTAAACTAATTGAAGGATAATGCACAATCTTGGTGGGAAGCCCCTGAGATTGGCTTAGTCGAAACTGACATTGAGATTACTTGGGATGTTTTCAAGGCCCGGTTTCTAGAGCAGTATTCACCTCCATCCTACTATACTGCTTAGGAAATGAATTTAATAATTTGCGGCAGGGAACATGAATGTCAAGGAATATGCCTATATCATGCTAAAATATACACCATCACAGGTTTGTCAATGGATTGCATCCTACTCTGTTTACTTTGGTGGCTGCTGGCTCCCCAATGGAGCGGGCAAAGATGGTAGAATCCGGACTTAGATGGGGAGGTTTCTTCCTCCGCCTCCAGCATCTACTCAACAGTCTACTTTGCATCCTACGACACTCTTCTTCCTCATCTTCTAGTTCCAGTGGATTTCAACAGAGGAATTTTTATACTCGTTCTTAATATAATCGTTGTGGTGGGAGGCATACCATGGATCAATGTCGAGGTGTGTCAGGTTTATGTCGTAACTATGGAAAAGAAGGTCATTTTGCTCGTATTTGTCCTAACCGAGATATGGTTCCTTCGCAACCTCAGCCACGATTTCCTGGTGGCCCCAACACTTTTAGACCTACTGCTCCTAATGTCCGTACTGCTCCTATGCCATCATTTCAGCAGTCTAATTTTCCACAGTACCGAGGATCTCGAGGTCAGACTGTTTGTGTCCTCCTCAGGCCAGAGTTTACGCCATGACTGAAGATATGCGAAGGAGGCTCCTGGTGGTATTATTGCAGGTATTTGCACCTTATGTGATTATCCTGCACGTGTGTTATTTGCTACATGAGCATCACATTCATTCATATAGCATGCATTTTTTAAGGCCCCCAACCCTTATTACGACAATAATACATTAATTAGGTCACGTGTAAAGTGATTCATTCTCATCATGATACTAATGCATTTATGACGTCGTAAATGTACAAAAGAGATCCATTCTTTAAAACTCTCACTTCATGCTCCATATTATGATGTGGATTTTTATAAAATTTTGGACAGAGTCTTCCCATAAACTTGACTCCCCAAATAAATATAAACCACCAATACATCAATATCACATGTCCTCAATCAATAACCAACAACATAATCAATTCCCCAATACTCAATTCCTAAAGCCATGCTCTTCAAATAAAAAGCACATAAATCAACCAATTGAAATGGGAAACTTCGATACATTTATACAAAACATATACAGGCATTCGGATGCTCACAAACGAGCAATGAATAAATTAGTATAAATTTACTTGCATATATCACATTCCCTCATTTACCAATACTGGTATAATGCTTCCCAACAGGATTTTATCCCATGAGACTCGCTTACTTTCCATGGACAACTTAGTACCTGTTTTACCTGTTCAATAGAAACAACATCACACAGGGTGAGCACACCACTGCATTGTTCCTCGTCACCAAAATAACAGCTGCTCGTCGCGATCGATCGGCCCACCTCGGCGATCGATCGCGACCTGCGATTTTCCGAGAAATTCGAGCTTCCATGGTGTTTTTGACACCCAAACTCAAAACCAACACCCCTAACTTCCTCAACACCACCAATACACCATTTAAACTTAATAAAAACACTAAAATCAACATTTTAGATTTTTAACCAAAACCCCCAAATCTCATAACCAAATCAAAACCCAACCAACCTTACAATACCACTACCAAATCGAAGACAATGGTGAGGGGAAGATTAATACCTGATTATCTTCGATAAATTCGGCTCCCGAGCCGAGCTACCAACAATTCTTCCTCCAAGGGAAGAAGAGGGGAAAGGGGGGAAGGGCTTTGAGCGACGAGAGAGAGAGAGAGAAGAGAGGGAAGGGTTCCATGCCAAATGACGGAATACCGAGTCTACTTGGTATATATAGTACCAAAACTCGAAAATACCAATCATTCCACAAATACATCATGACTCATTAAAAATCATCTGTTTTCAATAATTATCTCTCAATCTCTATTTCCATTAACAGCCCCAGTACAAAGTACTCCGGACCCCAAATCCCACCAAAGACCAAATTCCAAGGTTATCACCACACGAGAATACAATCTCATCCCTTGGGTCCAACGACTCCAAAAACCGGATTTAAAATCCCCGAAAGTCCCAAAATCGTAATTAATTCATAATTGCCACAATAAAAATCCATTAAGGATTATTACCACACCGGGATTAACACCATTAATCACCGGCATCACACGAGTTGAGTTTAATACTTATGTACTGGTAGTTATGTAAATAAAAGTAATTGGATATGCCAGTTGAATTTGATGCCTAGGGCATGGTGAATATGAGGATCATCGTGGATGATGGGCAAGCTGGTCTTTGCTATATTGATCATCACGAGTTGGTGAAAAGTGACGTATTGTTGAATTATTGTGATTATTATGTAATTGATAAGTGTGGATTTTATACTTGTGTAATTTATTAATATAGGAACGTGAAAGGGACCTACAGTACCATAATTGTCATTATAGAATATATGATTGTGGCATTGTGAAACATGGACAAATTGAGAGATCGAGCACTCAGCAAGTATCTTTTTATTATACAATATCATTTATTCTATAAATCTTGAATTGTTTATTTTACACATAAAGTTATGTTGGCGATCGATTGCGAGTTCTAGGCGAACGATCGCGAGCGAGTTGGCGATCGATCGCAGAGACTCGCGATCGATCGTGATAGGGCGTTGTTGCCCACTGGACAGGGGCGATCGATCGTGCTAAAAGCGGCGATCGGTCGTCCCCCGTAGAAGTTTGTTTTTTGGAAATTTTGGAAAAATGTCGGGATTTTGGAATCGAGGTTTAGTTAGCCGATTTTCGGGGCAATGTCTACATTCCAATGGGAATGCTATACTTTTAAAATGGATTGGTTGGGGCCAAGGTTTAATAAAACGAAATTCTCGGTTGGGTTTTTGGCTATCTTTTAAACTTATAAAATGGAATATTTTGGGGTATTATGCATCCTTAGCCGGGGGCTTTTATTTTTGTAATCGTCATGGATGGACGATATGTTTGGAAATTGTGAACGTGCTTGGGCACGTGATTGCATGCCTATGTTTAATTGTGAGTTATTTATGTGTTAGCACATAATTCATCGGGTCGTGGGACTCAGGCAAGGTTGGACTCGAACTACGGGATTATAAGGTATTTATAACGTACGAGCATAGCCTGTTATAATATTGCAACTGTGAAATGCATGGTATGTGATAATTGCTATAAATGGATGTTAAAATGCATGGCATGTGGTACTTGTAATAAATGGACAGTGAAATGTATAGTACATAGTAATTGCGACAAATGGAAATACGGTGGGAATATATAGTGCCGCCATTGAGCGAGCAATGATTTGGAATGTTGTCGCCATTGAGCGACCATCAGTTATGACGCCGCTATTGTTGAGCGTGCATGGGGTTAAAATGCCGCTATTGTGGAGCAAGCTATGAAATAGAAATATGGAGTAATTTGCTAGATACATGTGATATCTGTAGTACCCTATCTGATGATTTAATCATATTTGATTATGGAATTGGTATAGCAAGGATGGTTTTAGTTGATCAATGAGATGATCAACTGGCTTTTGAGAATTTAATGGTTTGGTTATTTTGAGAACATGGACAATACAGGGGATCCCGGATGAGGATGATACCATCCAGGGAGTATCATTTAAATTCATGGCATTTACATTCTGTAAATTATGAACTGTAATATTATGAATATCGGATTGGTGGTATTGGTATGCTCACCCCGTGTATGGGCTGTCTCTGTTGGGGCAGGTGATACATGTGTAACAACAGCTTCGGAGTTGAGCTCGGGCTGTTGATTAGAGGTACTTCCAGGATCGAGGTACCAGAGCTGGTTGAATAAGTACATAGATCCAGAGTTGAGATCGAGTTGTGCTTGGGAGTTGCTTCCAGGATTGAAGTACCAGTAACGGTACCTGGTAGAGTATTTTATACATTAGATACACGCTTATTCGTTGGGTGCTCTCATGTGAGTACGTTTTTACGTGTATATGGAATGTATAAATGGGCATGGTTTTCTCCCTTCATTTATGGTTTGCATGTAATTAAATACGGAATTGCTAAATGAACTGAGAGTATGTTAGTGTATTATTAGGGTGCATACTATGAAAGTGGCTTTGGTTGGGGAAGTTGAATATGAGGTTCTAATGCAAAAAATTTTATAGATGGTAAACGATGTTATTCTTGTATATGGTTTCCTTCCCATGATAATATTATTGTATGCACTAATGGCATGAATTATTACACTAATAACGGGTTAAGGACATGGGGGTCCTTACAACTCGTATATCCTGTGACTTAAAAAATTCATGTAACATGTTTAACAACACAAGTATGCATGATGATATAATTACTTCATAACATACCTGCGCGTACCTCACTACATACCTTGTAGTCGATAACAAGATCAAGCTATCCCGACATCGAAGGATCATGTAGAATCTATATCAAAATCATCACTCGATATTAGCTCATTAATATCATTTATATATTTATCAAATTCATTTCCATATCATCAATCAACAACTCAATATTATGAATCTTGTTACATATCAAAGCAAACGACACTACTCCGAGAAACCATGCAGTTATTTCATACAACTGACATTTAAATACTCAATCTTTCAATGATGAGATTCTATCACTTTACGCTTTATCACATGATAATCGAACCCACTTTATTTTCATAGCAACGATGCATCTTTCCATAAGTACACCTTGTAATACACACACACATATGCTGGAATACACACATGCATACGCATGTACAACAGCTTACAAGCACACAGCCCCTAGACATCGAACCAGCAGCGCTAAAATGCAATGCAAGGGAAAAGAGTTCGAACTAGCCATCACTTGGAGCATTAATCAGGATTAAAATAACAAATTAATACCAAGGGAAAGTTCAGGAAACAAATAAAAATTACAACATCAAGAATCAATTGAACAACTGCCCAATCTGCCCTTTTCACTCCAACAAATGAAGAAACCAAGCTTAACAATAAAAATATAGAATATAAAGTGACTCGATAATGCCAGCATGAAAACCGAATCGAACCATCAAGCTAACGTACAAACACAAACAACAAGGGAAATCACGAAACAACCATGGTTCATCACTCCAGGCACGATTTCCCGCCGAGACAGCCGAGGAGGAATGATAACAAGCTGTGAATGCAATACTCAATTACCTCCCACAATTCAACTAGTTAAAAACATATCTAAATCAATAGTTATAAAGCTAACAAGGAAGCAAATGTTTCTGGATTGAAAGCATTAAGGACAACGCCACCCAGCCCCAAAATCGCGACAAAACCGTACCCTAAATCATCAACGTACAGGGAAGAACAAAAAATCATAAGAATGGCATAAGAATCTTTCACAAACCTCGAAGGATCGGTGAAGAAAACGCTGGCCTGTTTTGCTTATTCAGCTGCTCGACCAGTGAGGTGAGTAAGAGAGACGGAGAGAGATGCTTGTATATAATGTAACCCAACCCTAGATTTAATCTTGACCATCCAATTAGACTAAATTTACACCATCTAATTATCACCTCAACCCTTTAATTATCATTTTAATATAAATCAACTAATTTATTATTGCAAGAAACCCCTCTTAACCTTAATTTACATCACAAGTTCAATCCGGAATCATTTATCCCAAATTTGGTCCAATGTCTGATACCATAATCCCGACATATCATATAAACATCATAATTAAATCCAATGAACGATTATTAATTTTTCCCGGCATCACACATTTGTTGCATCACATGATATTATATGTACTCCATTATATGATATGTTATCGATACCCACGCCAGCAGTGAGAATTATCTTGTCTGAACAAGTTGTGTATAATTGTGTGTTAATTTATGAGGACAACGTTCTATTACTAAATTTGATTGTCTTCCCTATGCACGACTTTGATTGCATTGTCGGTACGGATGTTCTCTCTACCAATCGAGCTACTGTTGATTCTTTTCATGTGGTAGTTCGAATTCGACCAGTTGATGGACCCAAGTGGAATTTCTATGGCAAGGGTTCCCAAACCAAAATAACATTGGTATCTTCTCTTGAAACGTCGCGACTTTTATTTAGCGAGAATGAGTGTTTACTTATCTATGTTGTTGTGTATCAAAAAAGGAGCCCTTGTTATCTGATATTGTTGTGGTAAAAGAATTTCCCGATGCCTTTCCCGATGATCCTCATTGAGAAGTTGAATTTGTTGGGATATGCCCTAAGACAAGTCATTAGATGATTGTTTAAGACATACAATGTTTATGGATTTATGAATGGCAATTCATTATTATATATTATTCTTTTAACTATGCATTGTGAATTAATATATATGTTAATGTCCTTAAAATAATATTGTATTATTCTTAAAGATGTCCCTAGTCAAGTATTATCATGAATAAGGATAATGATAATACGTAGAGACTAGTATATGTTGATCGATGAATTGTTCATTGATATGAGATATCAAATCAACATATGGGTACATGTTAGAGAACGATGTACTGGACAGACACACCATGAGAATGCAACATGGATAGTTATATGATCGTCATATGCAATTCTCATAGTGATAATAATGTATGTAATCCTTACGACTTGTGATCATCAGAGATCCCAACATAAGGAGTTATGTATCTTGATATCGTCAAACGTTACCCGTAACAGGGTAATCTATAAAGGCGACTATTGGATACACTACGAATTATGTAGAGGGATGTTGACTGATCGAGATAGGATTTGTCCCTCCTATATAACAGGAGATGTGTTTGGCCCTTGATCAAGTGAGAACTAAAATGCATGGCCATGCTCGAATGAGTCGATATGAGATATCGAGCTTATTCGTTTATTCTAGTTCTACTTGGGGATCAAGAAATAAAGATTGGATATACGAGTATGACTATTCCATGACTCGTGTTCAATCTAAACACAAAGGACAAAGGGATTAAGTTACATGATTAATATTATCACAAGTTCTAAAGGTTATGTCGAGTCATTGACATTCTTGTAATTTGGGTAGCATCGATGTGTTGCTAGATACCGCTCAATGCTTGCGACATAAAATGAGATTTTATGTCACTGCCAACATTACGAGATCCTATCGGGTCGCACAAAAGATTAAATCGATAAGGGAGATTAAATTCATTGGATGAATTAATTAATTAAGAAGAGTCTTAATTAAGTGATTAAAAGGTTTTAATTAAATCATGGGTTTGGGCCCATAAGACTTTAAGAAAGTCTTGAACCTTAATTAAAAGCCTTATAATATAAATAAGAGGTTTTGATTAATTGTTAATCATACTTTCATATCATTGTTTGATATCAAACCCTAGCCTCCACTTCAAGCTCCTCTCGGCCGCCTCTTCCTTCACTCCTCACGGCCGCCGTCGGTTGTGCTAGGGTTTTGGTTGGCCGTCGTTAATCGGTTTTGAACCGAGAGCTCGATTTTGGGTTAAGAACTTGTCTAGTAACTTGTTCTTAAATCCCCTTTCGATTTGATCGTGTGGATACCGTAGAGACGAAGGTGAAAACTTTCGTTTGTGACTCGGAGTTCGTTGGACGTGCTGCTCCGTGGATTCTGCTTCAAACACGCTACAAGGGTGAGACTCTTATGTATTCCTTAATCCGATATGATTACCTATGTATAGATCCGGTGTTAGTAATCCTAAAAATTTTATTCCGCTGCGTTGTATGACATAAGGATTACTTACAGTGGTATCAGAGCCAGGTTCAAGGCTCATATCGGATTTATGTGATTAAATTGTATTAATCATATTAGAATTAATATTGCATGCTAATTGAAACTGTTTAAATTCATATATGATATGAAATTAATTTTAGTTTATGAAAATCATCGTAGTAATTGTATTTGATATAATTGGCGAATAAAATTATTTATTGAGCATCAAATTTTCGGCCACCACCATCACAAATGTCACCATGGCTAGCCACATGAGGGCTAGGGTTTTCGAACCCTTGGCTCGAGATGGCTTAGTCGTTGTGGCTAATAATTGTGCATGGAAGTGTCGAAAATTAATTAGGGTTTAGAACCCATTAGACGTGACGGCTAGCTCATGACGGCTAGGGTTTCGAACCCTAATAGCCGTGCATGGCTCGACCATCATCGCCTTATTTTCTAAAGTTTTGATGCTTGGATGAGTTTTGAACTCCTTGACTCGATAATGGTTCACGCATGCATGGATTAGTAACTTTACCACATGAGAGCAAGGTTTTTCGAACCCTTAGCTCGAGATGGTTGAGCGAACCTCGTGCATGGCATGACCGTGACTCGTGGCTAACAAATTCCGGCGTTTAAAACAAGATGGCTCGATAAAATATCAAAAGGGTGCGAGGCGGCTAGGGTTGGAACCCTAGTGCCGCCGCCGCATGAGCCATGGCTCGGCCATGGGCTAGGGTTTCTAACCCTAGGCCCACTATTGGTCCAGCCGTGGGCTTTTTAGTTCGAACCATGGTGGTTCGTGTTTTAGTCGCTTTAGTTCGTGGCATGTGATGTCCCGAGCGTACGATAATTTTTCAAAAAATTATTTTACAGTTTTAATTAGAATTAAATTTAAAATGTTTAGAATTTAATTAATTAAATGTTAATGCATGCTTTATGTGTTGTTTGAGCATGGTGCGTGGTTATAGCCCTTTGACCTATTAGATAGGATTTGTGGATGTTTGTAATTTATAATACGACCTGCGTGTCGTGCCTTTCTCTATTTCATTCTATATGTAATCCCTCCCCTATGTTCCCCTCGAATGTGAATCGAGGAATTCTATATCTTGTAAATAGTGTAGTTTATTTTATTGATGGTGATCAATGAAGATGGAGCATCGTGCCGGGATGAGGAGGCCATTCACAAATTGGAGCCAAGGAAGGTGCTTGTGAAGTTACCTTAGGTTGACTCATATGATTTTCTCATTGGCTTGAGAAAATCATTAGTAGGGGCTATAACCATGTCACGTTTAATTATGTATGTTGATGCATGATTATCTTATGTTTTAGTTTGATAATAGTATTACACATATATGTAGATATGTATACAACTATATGTAGTGGACATATTTTAAATTATCAAATTAATCATGAGATCAATAAATCCCTCTAAAATATTAAATTTTAGATGCCTTCCAAAATAAAAGTACTCGTCAATAACTTCGATTGTACATGTGTGGGTTTGCCAAAGCAAAGCACCGTGGCAATCTTAGTAAGGCGCGAAAGGATAAAAGTGATATCCGTTATACTTTAATTGGGTACGACTTAACTAGGTTATCTCAATAGGATTGGGAACCTAGAGGCATGGGTTGGATTATAATTCATTTGATGAATTGAACAAAGTGTTGTTCGTCCAACTATCCAAGAATTATATGTGATGTAATTGACAAAGTGTTGTCTACCTAAATAACCGAGTCTTGGGCGATTAGCCAAAGCTAACTCAAGATTAAGTGAAATATGGATCTTGGCCCACTAAAGGTTTCGAGGGTTGATATTTTTCAAACAAAATAGTGGGAGTATCATTTAATATAAGACCATGTTAAATGATTTAAATCATAAACTTATTTTGCATATTTATATTGTAGATATCCATGGCAACTAACAACGTTACTAGCACTTTATCACTGCGATCGGTCCTTGAGAAGGACAAATTAAATGGGACGAACTTCCTAGACTGGCATAGGAACTTGAGGATAGTCCTCAAACAAGAAAAGAAACAATATGTCCTAGAGGAACCCTTACCCGCTGAGGAACCTCCCCTAACGGCTACAAGAACCGAAAAGGATGCTTACAAGAAGCATCAGAGTGACACACTTGATGTTGGGTGCCTCATGCTTGCCACCATGAACTCTGAGCTTCAGAAGCAACATGAGGAAATGGAGGCGTTCGATATGATCGAACACTTAAAGCAGTTGTACTAACAGCAAGCTAGACAAGAGAGGTATGACGTCTCTAAAGCGTTATTCCAGTGCAGGATGGTAGAAGGAAGCTTAGTTGGAACTCATGTGCTCAAGATGATTGGGTACATTGAGAATCTGGACAAGCTAGGTTTTCCATTGGACCAAGAGTTGGCCACCGATGTGATCTTGCAATCGTTGCCTGAAAGCTTCAGTCAATTTGTAGTAAATTACAATATGACTGACATGGAAAAGACTCTACCACAGTTGCTTGGTATGTTGAGAACATATGAAGCAAATACTAAGAAGACTAAGGCCACAAAGGAAGGGCCAAAGCTAAAGGCAACAAGAAAGCAAAGAAGGTCTTTGCTAAATATAAGCCAAAGTCTTATGCACTGAAGCCAAAGGGAGGGATAGCAAAGGAAGGGAACTGTTTCCATTGCGGTGAGACCGGCCATTGGAAAAGGAACTGCAAAGTATATCTGGAGGATCTAAAGAAAGGAAGTGTGACTTCCGCTTCAGGTATTTTTGTTATAGAAGTCAATTTATCTACTTCTTCATCATGGGTATTAGATACTGGATGTGGATCTCACATTTGTGTAAATGTGCAGGATCTCAAAAGGAGTAGGACATTGGCGAAAGGTGAAGTTGATCTCCGAGTTGGAAATGGAGCAAGAGTTGCTGCATTAGCTATAGGAGATTATCATTTAGCTTTACCTTCTGGTTTATCATTGATTTTGAAAGATTGTTATTTTGTGCCTTCAATTACTAAAAACATTATTTCTATTTCTTGTTTGGACAAGTATGGATTTTCATTTATAATAAAGGACAACTGTTGTTCTATTTATTTAAATGATATGTTTTATGCTAGTGCACAAATGGTGAATGGTCTTTATGTATTAAATCTTGATATGCCTATCTATAACATAAATACTAAAATGATTAAAAATAATGTTTGTAATCCGACTTATCTCTGGCACTGTCGCTTGGGCCACATAAACGAGAACCGCATATCTAAACTTCATAAGGATGGAGTATTGGATTCATTTGATTTTGAATCATATGAAACATGTGAATCTTGTTTGATGGGCAAGATGACTAAAGCCCCTTTCAAGGGACATGTTGAAAGGGCAAATGTTTTATTGTGACTGATACATAGTGATGTATGTGGACCAATAAGTACACAAGCTAGAGGTGGTTTTCAATACTTCGTTACATTTACTGATGACCTCAGTAGATATGGGTATGTGTACCTAATGAAACATAAGCATGAAACCTTTGAAAAGTTCAAAGATTTCAAGAATGAAGTACAAAACCAACTTGGCAAGAGTATCAAAATCCTTCGATCAGATCGAGGAGGAGAATACTTAAGCCAAGAGTTTCATGACTATCTAAAGGAGTGTGGGATAGTCCCACAACTCACTCCTACGTATACTCCACAATGGAATGGTGTATCCGAGAGGAGAAATCGAACCTTGTTAGACATGGTTAGATCAATGATGAGTCATGCAGATCTTCCGATATCGTTTTGGGGACACGCTCTAGAAACAGCGATTTTCTTACTGAACCGTGTTCCATCTAAATCAGTGGAAAAGACACCATATGAGATATGGACTGGGAAGCGTCCTAGTATGTCTTTTATGAAGATTTGGGGTTGTGAGGCTTTCGTTAGACGTCACGCCACTAACAAACTTGGAACCAAATCTGATAAGTGTTTATTTGTGGGGTATCCTAAGGAAACGAAAGGGTACTATTTCTATTATCCCACCGAGAACAAAGTAGTTGTTGCTCGGACTGGTGTATTTCTTGAAAGAGAATTTATTTCTAGAAAAACCAGTGGGAGAAAAATAGAACTTAGTGAAGTTCAACCACAAGAAAACACTGAACCTGAGATTGAGATGGAAACAGAGCAGGCACCACAAGCTGTTGTGGAAGAAGCACCTGCTCAAGAGACACAAGCCCAGCGTAGGTCTGTAAGAGTACACCGGGAGCCACAGAGATATGGATTTCTTGTGACTCAACAAGGTGACTTACTACTTATTGATGAGGATGAGCCGTCATCTTATCAACAAGCTATTATGGGCAATGATTCTGAGAAATGGCAAGAGGCCATAAAACCTGAGATGGAATCCATGTATGCAAACCAAGTATGGACTTTGGTTGATCCACCAGAAGGGGTACGACCCATAGGGTGCAAATGGATTTTCAAGAAAAAGACCGATATGGATGGTAACGTACAAACCTATAAAGGTCGGCTGGTTGCAAAAGGATTCAAACAAATTCATGGTATTGACTATGATGAAACCTTTTCACCAGTGGCCATGGTTAAATCCATAAGGATCTTACTTGCAATAGCTGCATTTCATGATTATGAAATCTGGCAGATGGATGTCAAAACAGCTTTCCTTAATGGAAATCTGCTCGAGGATGTGTACATGACACAGCCCGAGGGTTTTGTCGATCCAAAGGATGCTGGAAAGATATGCAAGCTACAACGATCCATTTATGGATTGAAGCAAGCTTCTCGGAGTTGGAATCTCCGTTTTGATGATGCAATCAAAGAGTTTGGTTTTATCAAAAATGAAGATGAACCTTGTGTCTACAAGAAGGTAAGTGGGAGCGTAATCATTTTCATAGTGTTGTATGTAGATGACATACTTCTTATTGGAAATGATATCCCTGCCTTGCAATCTATAAAGATTTGGCTAGGGAACTGCTTTTCGATGAAAGACTTAGGAGAAGCCACCTATGTATTAGGAATCAAGATCTATAGAGATAGATCGAGAAGGCTTCTTGGTCTAAGTCAAAGTACATACATAGACAAGGTGCTTAAAAGGTTTAGCATGCAAGAATCCAAGAAAGGATTCGTGCCTATGACACATGGTATTTATCTCTCGAAGGAACAGTGTCCTTCAACACCAGATGAGAGACAACGCATGAGTAAGATTCCATACGCGTCAGCTATTGGATCTATCATGTATGCCATGATATGTACTCGTCCCGATGTATCGTATGCTTTGAGCATGACGAGCAGATATCAAGTTGATCCAGGTGAAGGTCACTGGATTACTGTCAAGAATATCCTAAAGTACTTGAGAAGGACTAAGGATACATTCTTGATTTATGGAGGTGAGGAAGATCTCAATGTAATGGGTTACACTGATGCAAGCTTCCAAACCGACAAAGATGATTTTCGATCGCAATCTGGATATGTGTATTGCCTAAATGGAGGTGCTGTGAGCTGGAAGAGTTCAAAGCAAGAAACAGTAGCCGATTCTACAACGGAAGCTGAGTATATTGCTGCCTCGGATGCAGCAAAGGAAGCTGTTTGGATGAGGAAGTTCATTTCTGAACTTGGAGTGGTGCCTAGCATTAAAGATCCGATAGAACTCTATTGTGACAACAATGGAGCGATCGCATTGGCTAAGGAACCAAGATCTCACCAAAGATCCAAGCACATACTAAGGCGTTTCCATTTCATTCGAGAAATCGTTGAAAGGGGAGATGTTAAAATATGCAAAGTACCAACAGATGATAATGTATCTGACCCATTGACGAAGCCGCTGTCACAGCATAAGCATGATCGTCATACTAGATCTCTAGGCATTAGGTATATGTCTGAGTGGTCTTAGTGCAAGTGGGAGATTTGTTGGGCTATGCCCTAAGACAAGTCATTAGATGATTGTTTAAGACATACAATGTTTATGGATTTATGAATGGCAATTCATTATTATATATTATTCTTTTAACTGTGCATTGTGAATTAATATATGTTAATGTCCTTAGAATAATATTGTATTATTCTTAAAGATGTCCCTAGTCAAGTATTATCATGAATAAGGATAATGATAATACGTAGAGACTAGTATATGTTGATCGATGAATTGTTCATTGATATGAGATATCAAATCAACATATGGGTACATGTTAGAGAACGATGTATTAGACAGACCCACCATGAGAATGCAACATGGATAGTTATATGATCGTCATATGCAATTCTCATAGTGATAATAATGTATGTAATCCTTACGACTTGTGATCATCAGAGATCCCAACATAAGGAGTTATGTATCTTGATATCGTCAAACGTTACCCGTAACAGGGTAATCTATAAAGGCGACTATTGGATACACTACGAATTATGTAGAGGGATGTTGACTGATCGAGATAGGATTTGTCCCTCCTATATAATAGGAGATGTGTTTGGCCCTTGATCAAGTGAGAAATAAAATGCATGGCCATGCTCGAATGAGTCGATATGAGATATCGAGCTTATTCGTTTATTCTAGTTCTACTTGGGGATCAAGAAATAAAGATTGGATATACGAGTATGACTATTCCATGACTCGTGTTCAATCTAAACACAAAGGACAAAGGGATTAAGTTACATGATTAATATTATCACAAGTTCTAAAGGTTATGTCGAGTCATTGGCATTCTTGTAATTTGGGTAGCATCGATGTGTTGCTAGATACCGCTCAATGCTTGCGACATAATATGAGATTTTATGTCACTGCCAACATTACGAGATCCTATCGGGTCGCACAAAAGATTAAATCGATAAGGGAAATTAAATTCATTGGATGAATTAATTAATTAAGAAGAGTCTTAATTAAGTGATTAAAAGGTTTTAATTAAATCATGGGTTTGGGCCCATAAGACTTTAAGAAAGTCTTGAACATTAATTAAAAGCCGTATAATATAAATAAGAGGTTTTGATTAATTGTTAATCATACTTTCATATCATTGTTTGATATCAAACCCTAGCCTCCACTTCAAGCTCCTCTCGGCCGCCTCTTCCTTCACTCCTCACGGCCGCCGTCGGTTGTGCTAGGGTTTTGGTTGGCCGTCGTTAATCGGTTTTGAACCGAGAGCTCGATTTTGGTTTAAGAACTTGTCTAGTAACTTGTTCTTAAATCCCATTTCGATTTGATCGTGTGGATACCGTAGAGACGAAGGTGAAAACTTTCGTTTGTGACTCGGAGTTCGTTGGACGTGCTGCTCCGTGGATTCTGCTTCAAACACGCTACAAGGGTGAGACTCTTATGTATTCCTTAATCCGATATGATTACCTATGTATAGATCCGGTGTTAGTAATCCTAAAAATTTTATTCCGCTGCGTTGTATGACATAAGGATTACTTACAGAATTCAGTATTGATCTTATTTTGGTCTCCAAATCTCCTTATTGTATGGCACCGTTGGACTTGAAAGAATTGAAAAAACAATTACATGATCTTCTCGATAAGGGATATATTCGACCGAGTGAGTGTATCGCCTTGGGACCTCCAGTTATGTTTGTTTGAAAGAAAGACTGTACCATGCGAATGTGCATCGATTATAGGCAATTGAATCGGGCAACTGTGAAAAATAAGTATCAATTGCCTCGTATCGATTATTTATTTGATCAACTTCAAGGCACTTCTATTTACTCAAAAATTGATCTTCGTTATGGTTATCATCAGGTACATGTTTGAGAGGAAGATATACCTAAAATTGCTTTTCGTACCAGGTACGATCTTTATGAATTCTTGGTCATGTCATTTGGTCTCACTGTCTTTATGGACTTAATGAATCGAGTTTTTCAGGGGATCACTTTGTTATCGTCTTTATTGATGATATTCTTGTCTATTCGAAATCCAAAGAGGAGCATACTGAACAATTGAAGTTGGTACTTCAAACTCTCCGCACCAAACAATGCCAAATTGTCCAAATGCGAATTTTGGATGGACAATGTGGTATTCTTGGGCCATATCTTTTCTTGACATGGCATTTATGTTGATCCAACTAAAGTTGAAGCAGTGTTAAACTGGCCGAGACCTACCAATGTTCCGAAGCTTCATGGGTTTAGCTGGTTAGTATCGTTGTTTTATTAAAGGGTTTTCAAAAATAGCTAAACCTATTACTCAGCTGACACAAAAAAAATCAGAAATTTATTTGGTCAGATAAGTGTGAAGCAAGTTTTCCTGAACTCAAGACGATACTGACCACTGCACATGTACTTACTAGTCCTTCAGGTACCAGTGAATATGTGGTATGCACAGATGCGTCTTAAAAAGGTTAGGGTTGTGTATTGATGGTGGCCGAGTGGTTGCTTTTGCATCTCGCCAACTGAAATCTCATGAAAATAAATACCCCGTACATGAATTGGAATTGGCAGCAATTATTTTTGCTTTAATGATTTGTTGACATTACTTATATGGGAAAAAATTGTTATTTATTCAGACCACAAGAGCTTGAAATATCTATTTTCTCAATCTGATGTTAATATGAGGCAACACAGATGAATGGATCTTTTGAAGGACTTTGATTGTGAGATTCAATATCACCCTGGATAAGTGAACGTTACTACGGATGCCCTTAGACGTAAAGTCCATGATTCTGTTTTAGCTTTTGTTCGTATCGCAAAGGTACATGAAGATATCTGTACTTATGGCTGGAATTTTCACTAACATGAATTCTGTCACTATCTCTACATTACAAGTTGAGCCAAAATTGATTTCTAAAATCAAGAAAGCCCGACAAAATGATGCTCAGGCTCAGAAATCAGGACATCCTTCTGGCTTTCAGATATCTTCTGATGGTTCCTTACGACTTAATGGCCTGTTAGTTGTTCCTAATAATTCTGATTTAAAATCTTCCCTTCTTCATGAAGCATTGCAGTAAATACAGTATCCACCCTGGAGGCCGAAAGAGGTATATGACTCTTAGACCTCAATTTTGGTGGAGACATATGAAGAAGGACATAGCTGAATTCATTTCCAAATGTTTGGTTTGTCAGCAAGTGAAAGCTGAACGAATGAAACATGTAGGGTTACTTCATAGTCTTGAAATTCCCAATGAAATTGGGAACACATTGCTATGGATTTTGTGAACCATCTTCCTCGATCACCTAGAGGCTTTGATGCTATTTGGGTTATTAATGACCGACTTTTTGAATCTGCACATTTCATTCGTACGAGCAGATTTTGTCCGTATAAGAAGATGGTTCGTTTGTATATTGAGAATTTGTGAGACTGCTCGGTGTGCCTGTCTCAATAGTTTCTGATCGTGATCCCATATTTGCTTCTAAATTTCGGGGTAGTTTTCAAGATGCTATGTGTACGAGTTTGGCAATGAGTAATGTTTATCATCCTTAGATTGATGACCAGACTGAGCGTACCATTCAAACAGTTGAAGACAGTGTATAAAGGCAGCACAGGATCGTCAAAAAGTTATGCTAACAAGCGAAAACGACCTTCAGAATTTCAGAAAGATGATCGTGTGTTTCTGAAAATATCTCCCTTTAGAGGCAATGTTAGTTTTGGCATGCGAGGTAAACAATAACCTTGATATCCTTGACCGAGTTGGGGATCTTGCTAACAGGTTGGCATTGCCTCCAGCTTTATCTGCCATTCATATATTCCATGTTTCTATGTTACAGAAATATGAACCTGATCCATCTCATGTACTTCATCCTGATGAAGTTGAACTTAATCCTTCATTGTCCTATGTTGAACATGCAGTTTGCATTTTGGATCGGACGGAGAAAGTATTACATCATAAATCTATTCTGTTGGTACGAGTACAATGGACACGACATGGTGTGGAAGAATCAACGTGGGAACTGGAAAGCAAATGAGAGAAGCCTATCCAGACTTGTTTAATTCTGCTCCATTGTATTCCATGTATCAGGTTCTATATTCTGATCCATATTTTAATTTTAGTTTTGATATGTATAATGACTGGTGATATATGATGTATGATTGTAATGTGATATATATGTATACTAGAGATTTCGGAACGAAGCCTTTTTAAGTAGGTGATAAATGTGAGGTCCCATGGCTGGCTCGATTAAGACTAATAATAAGATTTGATTATTGGTAGTATGAAAGTATAACTTGTGTTTGAATAGCTACATACTACCTTTTTTCAAATAATTTCTGGAAAATTTAATGATATTTTCGAAAATTTTATTTAAATAAAAAAAGGAAAATATTTCACGCTTTCGAAAGTTGCTTCACCAAGTTTGAGTGTGTGCACTATTATTTATTACTTAAAACTTAAAATATACACATGGCTTTCACTTTGAGACACATGGCTGGTGAACTCTACACGTGTATGCTCAATTCCCAAAGCCCAAAGCTTAAAATCGAAGGGAAATATAAGAAGAATCAGATAGCTTTCTTCTTGGGTTTTATTTTAAAGCTAAGTCTTGAAATAGTATATAATATCTACAAAAAAAATCAAAAGTAACAGTAAATTTATTGCAGTTATACAAATTTCAGTAGGAATATAAAAATTAAAGTTCTAATGCAAATTCGAAAAGTTCTTCTGATTTGGCATATCTTTGGGTACTATGTGGTATCTTAATTCGGTATTGAACAATTGTACAAAATATTAGTATTATACCAATTCATGCAAGTAATTTGAGCTTCCTTGTCAATATAACACATGAGATGGATGAAGTAGGCGATGCTTTTTTAGATAAACTTAACTAATTGTAGTAATTTCCTTCAACTAAAAGCTAAAGAATTTTAAAGATGTGTTGATATCAGAATACTAACCTTTGAGATTGAAAGATTGTACTATCATTATTGTGTTTTAATATCTTAAACTAGTGGGTTTCCTAATTGTTCTGTTTTAATTACAAAAATCAGTTGAATTATTTCTTTAGTTAGTAGGTTGTCTTAATTGTTTTTTTTTTTTAGTACAACAATTCAAAGAAAGGCTTTTCAATTAACAAACCAAATACATAATATTGTTAATGAGAAAAGATTTGCTAATTTAGGATGCAGTGGAATTATAAAGATGAAGTCAAGGAAATGATCGAAAATTTTCATATTCTAAAAATATTTTGATATTTGACATGTTTAATGAAAAATAAACAAAGGCACAGTGTGAATATATATATATATATATATATATATATATATATATATATACACGGATAGATAAGGAATTTAATCAGGTGAAATTAGCTTACAACAATTCCAATTGTTACGCTTATTCTAGCAAACTAAATATTTGCTTCCATCTCATGATGGTTAGATGAGGTAAATTTATTATTAGAGTTAATGAAATTGTGTGTTACGCACTCCTCTGTAGTTAACTCATGGAAATATATTGGTTCAATCGTTAAACAGAAGTAAAGAAATAAGGTATGTTACGACCGGGTAAACATACATGTATCTGTATCATTTGATATATGATTTGATGACTTATATGAATTACTTGAAATTACGTGGCTATGTGATTTTATTTACATTATGTAGCATTCATAGCATGCATGATTGACATATCGGTGTATGAAAGTAAATTAAATATTTTGTTAACACACATCGTTTTGTGCATACATTGATACATAGCATGCACGTTGAGCTATGATCCTTGGATATTTCGATATTATTGATTTTAGATCGATTCATGAGTTAGAACACGATACTATGTCTGGCATTAAGTGGCCCGAAAAGATAGCCATTTCGCGGCCCCTATGATATGTCAAGACAGGAGACTGGTAGTGATCTAAGGACCTATCTGAGTAGTCACGGTTCTTAACTGATGATGAGATGCTCGAGCTATGATTTGATATCTATTTGATTGGTTCTGATATATTTGGACATTCTTTTCTTGGCTCAGACATACCAAGTGGATGGGTGTACAATATGATACTGACATTACATGCATTGCATTGCATCATATATCACATTTTATACATGCATGTTGTATATTCTATGATCGTTCCATATTAGGTTTGCTCACCCCCAGATGAGGGTTGTTGTTGTCTTTGTGTATAGACAATGACAGTAGTAGAGGTGGTCAGGACCCCAATGAGGGCACGTACGGTGGGGTCCACACTTGAGAGGTCGATTTTCCTATTTATTCCAGAAGGATATGTACCAGGGGTGTATCCCTGGAGTGTGATGATTTTATGTATCTTTAGTCTATTTCAGCACGTATAGATATGTGTTTAATAGTTTAATATGTGCGTGTTGATTTATGTTGATGGATATGAAACTGAAGGTATCTCATATATTTTCAGTATATGTTTATTAATATTTGTGGTATGTTCCTCGTACGATGAGGTCATGCCGAAATTTTTAGGGCCACATGTTAATAAATGATAAACTAATCTTTTTTTGTTTATGCTATAATTATCATTATGTGATCATTAGTCACATATTTAGGGATGATCCTTACACAATACCTCAAGACCCTTGAAATTAATAAGGCCTCGAGACCCGAAATACCTCGTGACCTCTAAAAATTTGACTAAAAAATGATGCCCTTTGTCTTTTTTTGTTTGATTTTGTAGAAGAAAATGAAGTAGGACTAAAGGAAACGAGACGAACAACAACCAAAACAAAAATGAGATTTTTGGACTGTCCGAAGCAACAAAAAAAAAAAAAAAAAAGAGGGAAAAAAAGATAACCGATGGAACAAAGCTGATTTTAAAAACAGGCTGTGATTCCAGATGATGCGACCTTCCAGACGTCATTAACAGCGATATGGAATGAATTGACCTAAGGTTCACAAGAATCACAAATAAACATGTTGTAACCCAAGAAAGTTTTAAAACCAGAGTTGAAAATTATAAGGCTCGAATAAAAGACAATTAGTTACCTTTAACTCGACCCGTTGCTTAACCAAGCAAGAACCTCGGTATAATGACAATTACCTCGACCCGATATCTATAACGAGATACGAACCTCGATATCTGGTTGTGAAAGCTGCAATGAATGAAATTTCTTGATAAGTTCATAAAGTTGATCTTTGATGATCAATTTCGAGGAACAAATCTCACAAGGTATGAAACATTTGAGTTTTGGAATGAAAATGGTTGCTAACCTAAAAAACAATACAATTGTTGCTTATATAGTAATCCTAGCACCTCAACTTGGACGTAATGGGGTCAAAATTAGCATGCCACTTTTAACAAGCCCATCAACTTACAACTCAAAATTGTATGAAACATTAAGTAATAACTCCACTAAAATTGTTTTGAATCGGATGGTTCTTTTGCTATAGCGTGTAGTACAAAGCTTAGCAATGAGTCGACCAATTTTTTAACTCGTGTTCTTGTTTTGGTCCACTTGGGAATTGCATCACTGCCAATCTCCTTATTTTTAGCTATGTTGCTGATTAGCTCATCGTTCATCATACACTCCATCACAGAGTGCAAGAAAGAGCCAAAGAGGGAACGAGAGAGAGGTGAGATTAGGCTGATTAGGGATTTGTTTTTCTTTAGTAATTAGTACTATAATTAATATATAAAAAATCTTGAGCCTTTTTATTACATGGGGCCTAAAGCAAATAGCAAAAGCCTTATTTGCTTTATGGTGTAGACGGTCCTGGACTTTCATAGTGTGAGTTGAGTAGTGCGGCAGGCTAGTAGCTCAGCAAAAGGTTGAAGCGATGGCCGAGAGTAATGCCATTATTAATGATCCTTTGACTGGTTGTATCGAACGCGTTGAAAAGGGAAGTGATGCTCAGGTATTTGCGTCTCTCTAAAATTGCCTTAAAAATATCTGTTGGATCAATAATTGGTCCTGCTATCACTGCAATCGAAAATTCGTACCTTCGCTTATTGTAAACTTTAAAATTTTGGGCTGTATAGTTACCAAGCTGTAGTTTTTTTTTCAATGTATAATAGTATCTCTGCTTATTCTTCTTGAGTAGCAAATCGAAGTAATTATTGGGAAAATTACAGGGTTAACTTCTCGTGCCGCAACAATCTTAATGTTTAAGCTGATTTATCCTTTGAAAAATTAGTTATACGGTTATCAATAACTAAAACTCTAGGTTTCTCAAAAAAAAAAAAAAAAAAAAAAACTAAGACTTTAGGTACAAGGACAAGCTTTGGTTTTTAAGAACTCGATATCTTGTTCGTGTATCTATGTTTTTCTCAGTTCCTGGACAAAAAAGTTGAGTTCAAAGCATATGTTTCTCCACACAAATCAGAGTTCATGCACAAATTTAAACGTGCCTATCACAGCCCAGAAATACTAAATTTCTCTAAAACGAAAAAAATCTTCCCATGCGACTATGCGAGTGCAGGTTGACGGTTCAAAGTTTCGAAAAAATCAAATTGTTGATGGGTTTTCTAAGGATGCCATTGATTTGATTGGAGCTTTTGATAGTTACCTTTAGTGAAACTTTACAAGTTGTGATTCAAACATGGGATGCGAATAAGTACATGTTTTGCCATTTTTGGATCTTTTTTAAGAAGATGTAATCCCAGATTATTCGTGAATCCAATATAATGATGTAAAGCAAAGTCTAAACCACTCTGATGCATCAGCCTTTTCAAAGTTGAGTTTGCAGGATATTTAATACATTTAAAATTGTCGTGTATATGCGTGGAACTACGAGTGTCCAATGGAATCGAATGTAGGTTAGGCGTACCTTAATGATGCTCTCTAAAAGGTATTAATTTCCTGCACAAGTGACCGACACATAATTTTTACAAAGGGGGCAAAAAATATCAAAATAAAAAATAGAGGGGAAAAAAATTTTAGGGAACAAAATACAATCTAAGATGTTATTTTTTGGGACAAAATGCAATTTTTTTATGGTAAAATATAATTTATTTGTTTTTGGCAAGGGGACACTTAAATTTATAGTGTAGAAGGCTCACAAGACTCCTACTAGCCGTTGTTATACTTAAGGCTTGAATCACTCCAAGATCGCCTCGGGAGATCTCCATCGCCGTGCACCAATGGTCGAAATCTTCACTGATCGCCTCAGGTGATGTCCCGATCGCCTCAGACGATCGTTACCAAAAATCAATGTCATAGCTTCGACTGATCACAAATCTTCATCGCCTCAAACGAAGTCCCCATCGCCTCAAACGATACAAGCATCGCCTCAGGCGATCTAGCCATTGCCTCGGGCGATCTCTTCATGCGCGCGGTCCTCGGCGTCGCTTCAGTCGATGTGCGGGGCGAAGTCTCCCTTGGCTGCCATCGCCTGGGGCGATCTGCTCGATGCCTTGCACATTTGACTTCCTTCAAATAATCCACTTTTTAACCATCTAAACATGTACACTAAGTAGACACATTAGTATAACAAACACAAGTTTTGTTGATCATCAAAACTCATAAATAATTCGGAGATAAATTAAGCATTAAATTCAACAATGCGTTTAAGGCTCAACAATCTCCCCCTTTTTGATGATCACAAAACTTGATAAACTTGAAGATGTAATATGCATGAATGTGAGTAAACAAAACCCCCTTAACAATTGCATAGCACATACAAGATTTATCAAGTAAGCATAATACAAAACACTCTCCCCCTCAAACCATGCATGTATTAAGCTCTCCCCCTCAAACTATGCATGTATTAAGCTTCAAGTTATCACAAAATTCTCCCCATTTTTGTGATAATCAAAAAACATAAAATTCAAATAATCATAGGACAAGTATATGTTGACATAAATCCAAAATTTTAACAATTAGCACATGTTCCTCATCAAGCACGTAATAGCCATAACAAGCAAATCATTGAGAGGAAGACAAACATGTGTTTAAGGCAATTAACAACAATGAATTCTAAATGTGCAAAGTGTGCATATGTTCTACCAAGAGTTCATGCACTCATGCCCAATAGACATTAAAATACTCAATGCAACATTATAAACAATTGATAAGTTAAATAGAATCATTGAGGCCATAGAAACAATATATGAAATTCTTAGGCCATATTTCTATGATCCAAGATAGAGCATCTAAACACTTAAAACATGCTTAATCATATTCTATTGATTTTCACATTGCATATTCAAATTGAACTCATGGCACATCAAGATATTTACCATAAAGAGATAAGCATAAATCATGCATCAACACAATTTAAATGTGCATATGCTAAGGGGAAATGCATTTTACTATCAATGAATATTGAGCTTCATTATTTATTGGTCACAATTAATGTTCCCAATGAAATTTTGAATTGCTCTTTTTAAATGCACAATTATAATAATTCAAAATAAATTTACCTTGGATGATAAGAATGAATTCATATCATCGGTCTTTTACATCGCGCTTCCTCTATTGTGGTGCATAAGATGATTTCCTCCCTTGAGGTGCTAGTGCCTTCATCCTCTCTCTCTTTGTTGTTCCTACAAAACAAATTTTTGATTAGAGGTTCTTTGGTACCCATTTGATTTTTGGGTCCTTGCGGGTTAGCTTTCATCGATGCCTTTGGAATCCATTTCCACCTCTTGTTTGGTTGGTATTGGTTTTTAACAAATCTACATTTGTTTCTTATATGACCAACCTTGCAACAATAAGTGCAAGTAGGGGAAATATGCTTAGCTTTAGGCAACAAGTTTGAGAAAGTTTTTGATTTGCTAGAAAAGCCTAGTCCGGCTTTATCGACGCTATATCGTTGCAAGCCAAGCAATTCTTCCAATTTTAAACTACTTTCACTAAACTTGCAAAAAGATTTCTTCAAAGAACTTAATTCACTTTTCAATGAATTGTTTTCTTCATCTCTCTTGGCTAACTCAAGTTTGAGTAATTTGTTATTCATCTTGGTTTTGCCAAGAACATCAATTAGCTCATTATATGTTTCTAATAATTCATCAAAAGATGGTACCTCATCGTTGCTTTCCTCTTCTTCATCATTTGCGTCATCTTTGGCCATGAGACAAAGGTTTGTTGCTTCTTCTTTATCGGAGTCACTATCACTCCATGTGGCCATTAGAGCTTTCTTCTTCCCTTTATCCTCATTTTTCTTCCTAGGACATTCATTAGCATAATGACCTTTATATTGACAATTATAACATGTTACCTTCTTGTTTAGAATCATGTTTGGAAGCACCGGAGGTCTTTGGCTTGTTGTATTTGTTGTAGAATTTCTTGAACTTTCTTGTGAACAAGATCATTTCTTCATCATCTTCATCATCAGATTGATCTTTCCTCCCGACCAAGGCTATCCCCTTTCTTATAGATTTATCTTCCTCCTTTATTCCCTTCCGTGTTGACACCTCAAGCTCATGGGTCACCAAGGTACCATGAAGTTCATCAAGATCATATGATGTTGTAGGGTCTTCCTACCTTAATATGATTATAATGACGTATTATGGACTAAACATGCATTAATAACATCTTAGGGTTCCGGTTGTCACATGAGCTAACAGGATAATAGGCCAAAAATAAAATTTCAAAACTTATTAGTTACATTCTCATAAATGAATGCTAACATTATAGGTTTATACTACTCCTAAAGTAGATACTATCATCCTGAACCCTATTCCTTTTTGTGCTCCTTGCAGCTCACTGCCTCAACCCGACCCTTAGCCCTTCAGTCCAAAAGTGTACCTACAGGGACAACCCATCATGAGCATGTACATCATTTCTTAACATCATAAGATAATGGCATATAAATAAATGTAGGGTCTTCCTCCTTAACATGATTATAATAACGTATTATGGACTAAACATGCATTAATAACATCTTAGGGTTCCGATTGTTACATGAGCTAACAGGATTATAGGCCAAAAAAAATAAAATTCCAAAAGTTAATTAATTACATTCCCAATGATGAATGTTAGAACTACGGATTTATACTACTCCTAGAGTAGAGACTATTCAAAATTCTGAATCCTACTTCCTTAATGCTCCTCGTAGCACACTGTCTCAACCCGGCCCATAGCCCTTCAGTCCAAAAGTGTACCTACAAGGACAACCCATCATGAGCATGTACCTCATTACTTAACATCATAAGATAATGGTGTATAAATAAATACATGAAATAATCGTTGACATATACTTCCTGGTTAATCGCATTAACCCACTGTTGTTGTCCCGGTCTCATATTCATGCATATAATCATTAGTTCTTGACATAAATGATTAAAAATTACTTCACTTATATGCACATAATCAACAATGTTAATTAGAAATGTGACTGTCCTGGTCCAGTTATGACAGCGGCACAATTGGCCCCTCGCTCGACATATAGCGGTACTGTGATATCCCTCGCTACAACTTGATAGCGGATATCTCCTCGCTAGCTATGTCAGCGGTAAGTACCTTCCTCGCTTGCCCATAACAACCACCGGACATTCTACCATTTCTAATAACATGGTTTAACATACATCATAAACATCATAGCATCCTTACTCATCATAAACATCATCATATCTTTACTTATCATAAACACCATCACATCTTTACTTATCATAATCATCATCGTACACTTACTTATTATTAACATCATCAACATGTTACATAAATACTTATGCAATCATTGCATAGTCATAGTATAGGAGTGTGTTTTACCGTCCGATGCCCGTACGTCTCTTACGTACCTTAATCTCAAAAGTGGAGAAGTTGAAGAACTTTATCTCCTTGACGTTGTTGGTACCAGTGATGGTTCTACACAACCATACAAATCAATATTAGAAGCCAAATAATAGCCAAATACCAAAAATTCAATAAAAAACATCATTTCCCACTTTTAAGCAGCTGGCGATTGATCGCTGCATCGAGGCGATCGATCGCGAGCTCGCGGCGATCGATCGCGCCATATATGGCGATCGATCGCATGCAACATTTTTCGCCACTGGTCTTCAACGATCGATCGCTGCATTTGTAGCGATCGATCGCCACCTACTGTGTGCGTGATCCTTCACCATTTTTGAGCATTTTTCAAGCTCTACCTCATACCCTTCAAACCCAAACATTCCAACAACTCAAATATCATCATAACTCACTAAAACCCACATAAAACACTTCAAAAATCATACCCCAACCACATATACACATACCCAAAAACAAACCCACATAAAAACTCAAATACCAACCCATTTCAAAACCAAACATCATTAAAACTTTAGGAAGGGTTCCATACCTCTTGAGGGCTCCAAATCCTATAACAAATCCCACAAGCAAGACTTTTGCAAGGATTTCTCCTCTCCTTGGAGCCAAAAATCGAAAATGGGAAGGAAGGTAGGGTTTGAGAGTGAAATTGGGGTTTTCAGAGTGATGGGGAAAAGTGAGATAAAGTGGGGGTATAGTGGGGTAAAAAGGGTTATAATTAAATTTGTACCTCATTTATTAACATGATGTATAACATAACCAAACATGGTATGTTAAAAGCATTTTACAAAAATGCACCAACTTCCTCTAAATCCATAGTTTCCACATAATTAACAACCATCACAATTTAAACCATGATAATTAATTCCAACACATACTTTAATTATCACCATAATTAATCATGTAAATATAATTAATGCCCAAATTACAATTAATCATTTCGGGGATGTCACAATACTCCCCTACTTATAAGATTTCGTCCTCGAAATCGCATGCACTTACCCAAAACGAAACTAAACATAAATAACATACCAGAAAATAGTTCCGGGTAATGCTGCACCATATGCCGCTCCGTCTCCCACGTAGCCTCCTCGACACCCCGACGATCCCACTGTACTTTGACCATCGGTATAACCTTGCTTCGTAATCTGCGATCCTCTCAATCTAGAATTCTGATTGGTCGTTCTACGTAGGATACATCTGAGTCCAACTGTACTTCAGTAGGCTGTAATACATGAGACGGGTCTGGCTCATATTTCCGTAACATAGAGACGTGAAAGACATCATGAATACCAGATAAAGACGACGGTAGAGCCAAACGGTAGGACAAAGTACCGATACACTACAATACTTCATACGACCCAACATACCTCGGAGATAACTTCCCCGCATACCAAAACGAACCACACCCCTGAAGGGTGAGATTTTCAAGAAGACCTTGTCTCCTAACTGGAATTCTAGCGGTCGTCGTCGCTTATTGGCATAGGCTGCTTGCCTATCCTGAGCCGCTTTCATCTTTTGGCGTATCAACTTAATCTTTCCTTCCATATCCCTAATCATATCCGGTCCTCCGACCGCTTTACTAGTCAAGTCCTCCCAATACAGCGGTGACCTACAACGTCGTCCGTAAAGAGCTTCGAACGGAGCCATCTGAATGCTCGCCTGATAGCTGTTATTGTACGAGTATTCTATTAGTGGCAATGAATCTTGCCACGGAGTATCAAACTCCAATACACATCCCTCAACATATCTTCGAGCGTCTGTATAGTACGCTCCATCTGGCCGTCTGTCTGAGGGTGATAAGCTGTACTCAGTCTCACCTCTGTGCCCAAAGCTGTCTGGAGACCCTCCCAGAAATGTGAAGTAAACATTGGGTCTCTGTCAGACACAATCGAGACTGGAACCCCATGCAACCTCACCACATCCCGTACATATAATTGGGCCATCTTTAGATATGTGAAAGGGATGAAATGAGCCACCTTCGTCAGCCTATCCACGAACACCAGATCGCATCAAATCCAGAGGCCGTCCTTGGCAAGTGGGTCACGAAGTCCATAGATATGTGCTCCCACTTCCATTCAGGTACCTCTAAACTCTTCAGTTCGCCACCAGGCCTCTGCCTCTCCGCTTTTACTTGCTGACAAATCAAGCACTTCTTGACAAAGGTGATGACGTCTCTTTTCATCCGCCTCGACCAAAACTGGTTCCACAAGTCCTTGTACATCTTTCTCCCACCTGGATGTATGCTAAACCTGCTGCTATAAGCACGGTACAAGATCCCTTGACGCAACTACGGTGCCCTCGGCACTACCCAACGGTTGCCGAGCCTCAAGGAACCATCTTCTGTTACTCTGAACTTTGATGGCTGTCCCTGAAGTACTATCGATGACCATCTCTGAAACTCATCATCCGACCTCTGGGCTTTTCTGATAGCCTCAAATATATCTAACTCAGCCAATAAGATCGACACTCGCACCGGCGACGTGTCCACATCGAAATCATAGCCCAGATGGCAATAAGAAGTTATTATAGCTGACAAACTCATGGTATCCTCAGCACTACTCTTCACCTTCCGACTTAAGGCGTCTGCTATCAAGTTTGCTTTACCAGGATGGTACTCAATTTCACAATCATAATCTTTGAGTAAATCCATCCATCTTCTTTGTCGCATATTCAATTCAGCCTGTGTGAGCAAAAACTTCAGGCTCTTATGGTCCGAATAGATGGTGAACGTCGTACCATACAGGTAATGCCTTCAAATCTTCAAGGCAAATATAATGGCTACCAACTCTAAATCATGGACTGGATACCTAGCCTCGTGTGGCTTCAATTGCCTCGATGCATAAGCCACCACATGCTTATCTTGCATCAACACACAGCCCAAACCCTGCAGTGATGCATCTGTGTACAAGGCAAACCTCTTATCTCAGAAGGAATCACCAATACGGGTGCCGTAGTCAAACGACGCTTCAATTCTTGGAAGCTTTCCTCACAAGCTTCAGACCAATAGAACGGGACTCCTTTCTGAGTCAGTTGTGTCAGGGGTTTGGCAATCTTTGAAAAACCTTTGACAAAACATCGATAATAACCGGCCAAGCCGAGGAAGCTCCGTATCTCGGGTACAGAAGTGGGTGCAGTCCACTCCATCACAGCTTCAACCTTCCTGGGTTCTACAGATATCCCCCTGCTAGATATAACATGACCCAAGAACACCACACTGCTCAACCAGAACTCGCACTTGCTGATCTTTGCATATAACTGATGATCCCTAAGGATCTGGAGTACTGTCCTCAAGTGCTTCGCGTGTTCCTCTTCGGTTCGAGAGTAAATGAGTATATCGTCAATGAAAACAATGACAAATTGATCCAAATACGGTTGAAATACTCTGTTCATCATACTCATAAAGACAGCTGGGGCATTTGTCATCCCAAAAGGCATGATTAAGAATTCATAGTGCCCATACCTAGTACTGAAAGCTGTCTTCTGAACGTCATCTTCCCTTACCCGAATCTGATGATACCCCGACCTCAGATCGATCTTACTGTAGAGCCTCGTACCCTACAACTGATCAAACAAATCATCGATCCTCGGAAGTGGATACTTATTCTTCACTGTGGCTTTATTCAGTTGTCTGTAATCGATGCACAGACGCATCGAACCATCTGTCGTTTTGACAAATAGGACTGGTGCACCCAGGGCGATACGCTAGGGCGTATGTAACCCTTATCAAGGATCTCTTGCAACTGAACCTTTAACTCCCTTAACTCCGCTGGTGCCATCCTATACGGGGCACGAGAAATGGCAGATGTCCCCGGTAGTAACTCAATCCCAAACTCGACCTCTCTCGTCGGTGGGAATCCGGGAATCTCTTCCGGAAAGACATTAGGAAACTCCGCCACTACGAGCACATCCTCGACCTTTAATTCTTCCCTCTTTTCAGTAATATCAACAGCATAGATGAGATATCCTGTATGGCCCCGTTCCAACAACTGTGCCATCTTGATAGCAGATATCAACGTGATCTTTGAACGGGAACCATCCCCATAGAATGTCCACTGGACTCCCATATCAGACCTGAATCGGACAGTCCTCTGTCTGCAGTCCACCACTACCTGATACATGTTCAGTACATCAATGCCTACAATGCAGTCAAAGTCTTGTAAGTAATCCATCAAGCATGGTACGCAGCGGAATATAAAATTTTATGGATTACAAGACACCGGATCTATACATAGGGGCTCATATCAGATAAAGGAACAAAAGTCTCACCCTTGTAGCGTGTTTGAGCAGATTCCACGAAGCAGCACCACGTCCAACGCCTCCTTCGAGTCACTAGCAAAACTTATCAAGTTTTGCCTCAACGGTATCCACACGATCAAATCGGGAAGGGATAGTTCAAGAACAAAGTGCTAGATTTGTTCTTAAACCATAACAAGAGCCACACACGATTCTAAATCGAAGAAGATGGCCGGAAAAATCAAAGACCAAGGCGGCGGCCAAGAGAGGTGGCCGAGAGCTTGGTGGCCGAGAGCTTCCTATGGTGGCTAGGTTTTGTGTTATGAATTGTATGATTAACAATTAATCAAAACCTTGTATTTATATTATAAGACTTTAATTAAGGTTCAAGACTTTCTTACAGTCTTATGGGCCCAAACCCATGATTTAATTAAATCCTTATAATCATTTAATTAAGACTCCTCTTAATTATTTAATTCATCCCATGAATTTAATTTCCCTTATCGATTTAATCTTTTGTGCGACCCGATAGGATCTTGTAATGTTGGCAGTGATATAAAATCTCATTTTACGTCACAAGCAATGAGCGGTATCTAGCAACATATCAAGGCTACCCAAATTACAAGAATGTCAATGACTCGACATAACCTAGGAACCGTGATAATATTTACCATGTAACTTAATCCCTTTGTCCTTTGTGTTTAGATTGAACACAAGTCATGGAATAGTCATACTCGTATATTCAATCTTTATTTCTTGATCCCCAAGTAGAACTAGAATAAACGAATAAGCTCGATATCACATATCGACTCATTCGAGCATGGCCATGCATTTTAGTTCTCACTTGATCAAGGGCCAAACACTTCTTCTGTTATATAGGAGGGACAAATCCTATCTCGATCAGTCAACATCTCTCTACATAATTCGTAGTGTATCCAATAGTCGCCTTTATAGTTTACCCTGTTACGGGTAACGTTTGACAATATCAAGATACATAACTCCTTATGTTGGGATCTCTGATGATCACAAGTCGTAAGGATTACATACATTATTATCACTATGAGAATTGCTTATGACAATCATATAACTATCCATGTAGCATTCTCATGGTGGGTCTGTCCAGTACATCGTTCTCTAACATGTACCCATGTGTTGATTTGATATCTCATATCTATGAATAATTCATCAATCAAGACATACTAGTCTCAACGTATTATCATTATCTCAATTCATGATAATTCTTGACTAGGGACATCTTCAAGAATAATACAATATTATTCTAAGGACATTAACTTATATATCAATTCATATTGCACAGATATTTGAATAATATATAATAATGATTTGCCATAAATAAAATCATATTACATTGTATGTCATAAACAATCATCTAATGACTTGTCTTAGGGCATATCCCAACAAATCTCCCACTTACACTAAGACCAATCAGACATATACCTAATGCCTAGAGATCTAGTATGACGATCATGCTTCTGCTGTGACATTGGCTTCGTCAATGGGTCAGATACATTATCATCTGTTGGTACTTTGCATATTTTAACATATCCCCTTTCAACGATTTCTCGAATGAAATGAAACCGACGAAGTATGTGCTTGGATCTTTGGTTAGATCTAGGTTCCTTAGCCAATGCGATCGCTCCATTGTTGTCACAATAGAGTTCTATCGGATCTTTAATGCTAGGCACCACTCCAAGTTCAGAAATGAACTTCCTGATCCAAACAGCTTCCTTTGCTGCATCCGAGGCAGCAATATACTCAGCTTCCGTTGTAGAATCGGTTACTGTCTCTTGCTTTGAACTCTTCCAGCTCACAGCACCTCCATTTAGGCAATACACATATCCAGATTGCGATCGAAAACATCTTTGTCAGTTTGGAAGCTTGCATCAGTGTAACCTATTACATTGAGCTCTTCCTCACCTCCATAAATCAAGAATGTATCATTAGTCCTTCTCAAGTACTTCAGGATATTCTTGATTGCAATCCAGTGACCTTCACCTGGATCAACTTGATATCTGCTCGTCATGCTCAAAGCATACGAGACATCGGGACGAGTACATATCATGGCATACATGATAGATCCAATAGCTGACGCATATGGAATCTTACTCATGCGTTGTCTCTCATCTGGTGTTGAAGGATACTGATCCTTCGAGAGATGTATCCCACGTGTCATAGGCACGAATCATTTCTTTGATTATTGCATGCTAAACCGTTTTAGCACTTTGTCTATGTATGTACATATCCTGTTATGACAGCGGCACAATTGGCCCCCTCGCTCGATATATAGCGGTACTGTGATATCCCTCGCTACACCTTGATAGCGGATATATCTCCTCGCTAGCTATGTCAGCGGTAAGTACCTTCCTCGCTTGCCCATAACAACCACCGGAACACTCTACATTTCTAACAACATAGTTTAACATGTAAGGAATCCAACACACAAGTGCGCAGCGGAAATAAAAAATGGATTCCTAACCATGGACCTATACCGAGTATTCATATCGGAATGATTAAAAGAGTCTCACCCTTGTAGCGTGTTTGATGCAGAAACGATGCCAAATCACGAGTCACGAGCAACACCTCCAAGATCTTGCCTCTACGGTATCCACACGATCAAATCGAACAAGGGACGCTTAAGAACAAGTTGCTAGACTTATTCTTGAACCAAAACTGGACTCTCGGTTCAAAACCGATTAATGGCAGCCGATCAATCCACCAAGCAACACGGCGGCGGCGTGAAGACGGAGGAGGAGAGGAGGCGGCGGCCGAGAGGGTTTTTGTGGCTACTAGGTTTTGTGATATGTTAGATTAATTCTTAATTAACCTTGATATAATTTATATATTAGATTTAATTAAAGGTTCAAGACTTTCTTAAAGCTTCATGGGCCCAAACCCATGATTTAATTAAATCCTTATAATCATGTAATTAAGACTCTTCTTAATTAATTAATTCATCCAATGAATTTAATTTCCCTTATCGATTTAATCTTTTGTGCGACCCGATAGGATCTTGTAATGTTGGCAGTGACAAAAAATCTCATTTTATGTCACAAGCAATGAGCGGTATCTAGCAACACATCAAGGCTACCCAAATTACAAGAATGTCATTGACTCGACATAACCTTAGAACTTGTGATAATATTAACCATGTAACTTAATCCCTTTGTCCATGTGTTTAGATTGAACATGAGTCATGGAATAGTCATACTCATATATTCAATCTTTTATTTCTTGATCCCCAAGTAGAACTAGAATAAACGAATAAGCTCGTTATCACATATCGACTCATTCGAGCATGGCCATGCATTTTAGTCTTACTTGATCAAGGGCCCAAACACTTCTCCTGTTATATAGGAGGGACAAATCCTATCTTGATCAATCAACATCCCTCTACATAATTCGTAGTGTATCCAATATTTGCCTTTATAGTTTACCCTGTTACAGGTAACGTTTGACAATATCAAGATACATAACTCCTTATGTTGGGATCTCTGATGATCTCAAGTCGTAGGGATTACATACATTATTATCACTATGAGAATTGCTTATGACACTCATATAACTATCCATGTAGCATTCTCATGGTGGGTCTGTCTAGTACATTGTTCTCTAACATGTACCCATGTGTTGATTTGATATCTCATATCATGAATTAATTCATCAATCAAAACATACTAGTCTCAATGCATTATCATTATCCTTATTCATGATAATACTTGACTAGGGACAATCTTTAAGAACAATACAATATTATTCTAAGGACATTAACTTATATATCAATTCATATTGCACAGATATTCGAATAAGATATAATAATGATTTGCCATTAATAAAATCATAATACATTGTATGTCATAAACAATCATCTAATGACTTGTCTTATGACATATCCCAACAAATCTCCCACTTGCACTAAGATCAATCAGACATATACTTAATGCCTAGAGATCTAGTATGACGATCATGCTTCTGCTGTGACAGTGGCTTCGTCAATGGGTCAGATACATTATCATCTGTTGGTACTTTGCATATTTTAACATCTCCTCTTTCAACGATTTCTCGAATGAAATGAAAGCCGAAGTATGTGCTTGGATCTTTGGTGAGATCTAGGTTCCTTAGCCAATGTGATGGCTCCATTATTGTCACAATAGAGTTCTATCGGATTTAGTATGCTAGGCATCACCCCAAGTTCAAAAATGAACTTCTTGATCCAAACAGCTTCCTTTGTTGCATCCGAGGCAGCAACATACCCAGCTTCAGTTGTAGAATCGGCTACTGTCTCTTGCTTTGAACTATCCAGCTTACAACACCTCCATTTAGGCAAAACACATATCCTGATTGCGATCGAAAATCATCTTTGTCGGTTTGGAAACTTGCATCAGTGTAACCTATTACATTGAGCTCTTCCTCACCTTCATAAATCAAGAATGTATCCTTAGTTCTTCTCAAGTACTTCAGGATATTCTTGACTACAATCCAGTGACCTTCACCTGGATCAACTTGATATCTGCTCGTCATGCTCAAAGCATACGATACATCGGGACGAGTACATATCATGGCATACATGATAGATCCAATAGCTGACGCATATAGAATCTTACTCATGCTTTGTCTCTCATCTGGTGTTGAAGGACACTGTTCCTTCGAGAGATATATACCATTTGTCATAGGCACGAATCCTTTCTTTGATTCTTGCATGCTAAACCGTTTTAGCACTTTGTCTATGTATGTACTTTGACTTAGGCCAAGAAGCCTTCTCGATCTATCTCTATAGATCTTGATTCCTAATACATGGGTGGCTTCTCCCAAGTCTTTCATCGAAAAGCAGTTTCCTAGCCAAATCTTTACAGATTGTAAAGCAGGGATATCATTCCCAATGAGAAGTATGTCATCTACATACAACACTAGGAAAATGATTATGCTCCCACTGACCTTCTTTTAGACACAAGGTTCATCGACGTTTTTGATAAAACCAAACTCTTTGATTGCACCATCAAAATGAAGTTTCCAACTCCGAGAAGCTTGATTCAATCCATAAATGGATCGTTGTAGCTTGCATATCTTTCCAGCATCCTTTGGATCGACAAAACCCTCGGGCTGTGTCATGTACACATCCTCGAGCAGATTTCCATTAAGGAAAGCTGTTTTGACATCCATATGCCAGATTTCATAATCATGAAATGCAGCTATTGCTAGTAAGATCCTTATGGATTTAACCATGGCCACTGGTGAAAAGGTTTCATCATAATCAATACCATGAATTTGTTTGAATCCTTTTGCAACCAGTCGACCTTTATAGGTTTGTACATTACCATCCATATCAGTCTTTTTCTTGAAAATCCATTTGCACCCTATGGGTCGTACCCCTTCAGGTGGATCAACCAAAGTCCATACTTGGTTTGCATACATGGATTCCATCTCAGATTTCATGGCCTCTTGCCATTTCTCAGAATCAGTGCCCATTATAGCTTGTTGATAAGATGACGGCTCATCGTCATTAATAAGTAGTAAGTCACCTTGTTGAGTCACAAGAAATCCATATCTCTGTGGCTCCCGGTGTTCTCTTACAGACCTACGCTGGGCTTGTGTCTCTTGAGCAGGTACTTCTTCCACAACAGCTTGCGGTGCCTGCTCTATTTCCATCTCAATCTCAGGTTCATTGTTTTCTTGTGGTTGAACTTCACTAAGTTCTATTTTTCTCCCACTGGTTTTTCTAGAAATAAATTCTCTTTCAAGAAATACACCAGTCCGAGCAACAACTACTTTGTTCTCGGTGGGATAATAGAAATAGTATCCTTTCGTTTCCTTAGGATACCCCACAAATAAACACTTATCAGATTTGGGTCCAAGTTTGTTAGTGGTGTGACGTCTAACGAAAGCCTCACAACCCCAAATCTTCATAAAAGACATACTAGGACGCTTCCCAGTCCATATCTCATATGGTGTCTTTTCCACTGATTTAGATGGAACACGGTTCAGTAAGAAAATCGCTGTTTCTAGAGCGTGTCCCCAAAATGATATCGGAAGATCTGCATGACTCATCATTGATCGAACCATGTCCAACAAAGTTCGATTTCTCCTCTCGGATACACCATTCCATTGTGGAGTATACGGAGGAGTGAGTTGTGGGACTATCCCACACTCCTTTAGATAGTCATGAAATTCTTGACTTAAGTATTCACCTCCTCGATCTGATCGAAGGATTTTGATACTTTTGCCAAGTTGGTTTTGTACTTCATTCTTGAAATCTTTGAACTTTTCAAAGGTTTCATGCTTGTGCTTCATTAGGTACACATACCCATATCTACTGAGATCATCAGTAAATGTAACGAAGTACTGAAAATCACCTCTAGCTTGTGTACTTATTGGTCCACATACATCACTATGTATTAGTCCCAATAAAACATTTGCCCTTTCCACATGTCATTTGGAAGGGGCGTTAGTCATCTTGCCCATTAAACAAGGTTCGCATGTTTCATATGATTCAAAATCAAATGAATCTAATACTCCATCCTTATGAAGTTTAGATATGCGGTTCTCGTTTATGTGGCCCAAGCGACAATGCCAGAGATAAGTCGGATTACAATATTTATTTTTAATCCTTTTAGTATTTATGTTATAGACAGGCATATCACGATTTAATAAATAAAGACCATTCACCATTTGTGCACGAGCATAAAACATATCATTTAAATAAATAGAACAACAGTTGTCCTTTATCATAAATGAAAATCCATACTTGTCCAAACAAGAAATAGAAATAATGTTTTTCGTAATAGAGGGCACAAAATAACAGTCTTTTAAAATCAACGATAAACCAGAAGGCAAAGATAAATAATAATCTCCTATAGCTAATGCTGCAACTCTTGCTCCATTTCCAACTCGGAGATCAACTTCGCCTTTTGCCAACAATCTACTCTTTTTGAGGTCCTGCACATTTACACAAATGTGAGATCAACATCCAGTATCTAATACCCATGATGAAGAAGTAGATAAATTGACTTCTATAACAAAAATACCTGAAGTGGAAGTCACACTTCCTTTCTTTAGATCCTCCAGATATACTTTGCAGTTTCTTTTCCAATGGCCGGTCTCACCGCAATGGAAACAGTTCCCTTCCTTTGCTATCCCTCCCTTTGGTTTCAGTGCAGAAGACTTTGGCTTAGATTTAACAAAGACCTTCTTGTTCTTCTTGAAGCTCTTAGCTTTAGTCTTTCCTTTGCTCTTATTCACAATAAGAACATTTGTAGGTTTAGACTTCTTGCTATTTGCTTCAAAAGTTCTAAGCATGCCAAGTAACTGTGGTAGAGTCTTTTCAATTTCAATCATATTGTAATTTAAGACAAATTGACTGAAGCTTTCAGGCAACGATTGCAAGATCACGCCAGTGGCCAACTCTTGGTCCAAAGGAAAACCCAGTTTCTCCAGATTCTCAATATACCCAATCATCTTGAGTACATGAGTTGCAACCAGACTTCCTTCTACCATTCTACACTGGAATAACGCCTTAGAGACGTCATACCTCTCTTGTCTTGCTTGTTGTTGGTACAGTTGCTTAAGGTGCTCGATCATATCAAACGCCTCCATTTCCTCATGTTGCTTCTGAAGCTCAGAGTTCATGGTGGCAATCATAAGGCCCCCAACAACAAGTGCGTCACTTTGATGCTTCTTGTAAGCATCTTTATCGGCTCTAGTAGCCGTTAGGGGAGGTACCTCAGCAGGTAAGGGTTCCTTTAGGACATATTGCTTCTTTTCTTGTTTGAGGACTATCATCAAGTTCCTATGCCAGTGTAGGAAATTTGTCCCATTTAATTTGTCCTTCTCAAGGACTGATCGCAGTGATAATGTGCTTGTGACGTTGTTAGTTGCCATGGATATCTACAATATAAATATGCAAAATAAGTTTATGATTTTAATCATTTAATATGGTCTTATATTAAATGACACTCCCACTATTTTGTTTAAAATTATCAACCCTCGAAACTTTTAGTGGGCCAAGATCCATATTTCGCCTAATCTTGAGTTAGCTTTAGCTAATCGCCCAAGACTCGGTTATTTAGGTAGACAACACTTTGTCAATTACATCACATGTAATTCTTGGATAGTTGGACGAACAACGCTTTGTTCAATTCATCAAATGAATTATTATCCAACCCATGCCTCTAGGTTCCCAATCCTATTGAGATAACCTAGTTAAGTCGTACCCAATTTAAAGTATAACGGATATCACTTTTATCCTTTCGCGCCTTACTAAGATTGACACGGTGCTTTGCTTTGGCAAACCCACACATGTACAATCGAAGTTTTGACGAGTACTTTTAATTTTGGAAGGCATCTAAAACTTAATATTTTAGAGGGATTTATTGATCTCATGATTAGTTTGATAATTTAAAATATGTCCACTACATATAGGTGTATACATATCTACATATATGTGTAATACAATTATCAATCTAAAACATAAGATAAATCATGCATCAACATACATAATTAAACGTGACATGGTTATACCCCTTACTAGCGATTTTCTCAAGCCAATGAGAAAATCCTAAGAGTCAACCTAAGGTAACTTCACAAGCACCTTCCTTTGGCTCCAATTTGTGAATGGCCTCCTCATCCTGGCACGATGCTCCATCTTCATTGATCACCATCAACAAATAAACTATACTATATAACATTTACAAGATATAGAATTCCTCGATTCACATTCGAGGGGAACATAGGGGAGGGATAACATTTAGAGAAAAAATAGAGAAGGCACGACTCGCAGGCCGTATTATAAATTATAAACATCCACAAATCCTATCTAATAGGTCAAAAGGGCTATAACCATGCACCATGCTCATACAACACATAAAACATGCTTTAACATTTAATTAATTAAATTCTAAACAATTTAAAATTTAATTCTAATTAAAACTGTAAAATAAATTTTGAAAAATTATCGTACGCTCGGGACATCACATGCCACGAACTTAAGAGATTAAATTACAAACCATCATGGTTCGAACCATTAGCGACCATGGCTGGACCAATCATGGGCCTAGGGTTCGAAACCCTAGCCCACGGCTCGGTCCGAACCTATGAGCGAGCGGCGGCGGCGCTAGGGTCTAACCCTAGCCGCCTTGCTCCTATCTTGTGTTTCCATCGAGCCAACTTGTTCGAAACGCCGGAATTCATGAGCCACGAATCATGGTAAGGCCATGCACGGTGGTGGCTCAACCATCTCGAGCCAAGGGTTTGAAAACCCTAGCTCTCACGTGGTGAAGCCACTTATCCATGCATGCGTGAACCATTATCGAGCCAAAGAGTTCAAAACTCATCCACGTCTCGAAACCTCCATGCACGAACATGAGCCACAACGACTAGGCCATCTCGAGCCAAGGGTTCGAAAACCCTAGCCCTCACGTGGCTAAGCAGTGGGTCAAGTATACTAGATGGTGGCCAAAACATCATACAATTGATTCGATTATTCGCTTCGTGTATCGTATACATCAAACATCATTTATATCAAATATAATTTCATGATAATTTCACAAACTTAATATTAACATATATGTTCATACAGTTTTAAATAGCATGCAATATTAATTCTAATATGATTAAAACAATTTAACCACATAAATCCGATATGAGCCTTGTACACGGCTCTGATACCACTGTAAGTAATCCATCAAGCATGGTACGCAGCGTAATATAAAATTTTATGGATTACAAGACACCGGATATATACATAGGGGTTCATATCGGATAAAGGAACAAAAGTCTCACCCTTGTAGCGTGTTTGAGCAGATTCCACGAAGCAGCACCACGTCCAACGCCTCCTTCGAGTCACTAGCAAAACTTATCAAGTTTTGCCTCAACGGTATCCACACGATCAAATCGGGAAGGGATAGTTCAAGAACAAAGTGCTAGATTTGTTCTTAAACCGTAACAAGAGCCACACACAATTCTAAATTAAAGAAGATGGCCGGAAAAATCAAAGACCAGGGCGGCGGCCAAGAGAGGTGGCCGAGAGCTTGGTGGCCGAGAGCTTCCTATGGTGGCTAGGTTTTGTGTTATGAATTGTATGATTAACAATTAATCAGAACCTTGTATTTATATTATAAGACTTTAATTAAGGTTCAAGACTTTCTTAAAGTCTTATGGGCCCAAACCCATGATTTAATTAAATCCTTATAATCATTTAATTAAGACTCCTCTTAATTATTTAATTCATCCCATGAATTTAATTTCCCTTATCGATTTAATCTTTTGTGCGACCCGATAGGATCTTGTAATGTTGACAGTGATATAAAATCTCATTTTACGTCACAAGCAATGAGCGGTATCTAGCAACACATCAAGGCTACCCAAATTACAAGAATGTCAATGACTCGACATAACCTAGGAACCGTGATAATATTTACCATGTAACTTAATCCCTTTGTCCTTTGTGTTTAGATTGAACACGAGTCATGGAATAGTCATATTCGTATATTCAATCTTTATTTCTTGATCCCCGAGTAGAACTAGAATAAACGAATAAGCTCGATATCACATATCGACTCATTCGAGCATGGCCATGCATTTTAGTTCTCACTTGATCAAGGGCCAAACACTTCTCCTGTTATATAGGAAGGACAAATCATATCTCGTTCAGTCAACATCCCTCTTCATAATTCGTAGTGTATCCAATAGTCGCCTTTATAGTTTACTCTGTTACGGGTAACGTTTGACAATATCAAGATACATAACTCCTTATGTTGGGATCTCTGATGATCACAAGTCGTAAGGATTACATACATTATTATCACTATGAGAATTGCTTATGACAATCATATAACTATCCATGTAGCATTCTCATGGTGGGTCTGTCCAGTACATCGTTCTCTAACATGTACCCATGTGTTGATTTGATATCTCATATCTATGAACAATTCATCAATCAAGACATACTAGTCTCAACGTATTATCATTATCGCAATTCATGATAATACTTGACTAGGGACATCTTCAAGAATAATACAATATTATTCTAGGGACATTAACTTATATATCAATTCATATTGCACAGATATTTGAATAATATATACTAATGATTTGCCATAAATAAAATCATATTACATTGTATGTCATAAACAATCATTTAATGACTTGTCTTAGGGCATATCCCAACAAGTCTGACATCCCCAGAACAATCAAATCTGACCTTAGCTCATTATCCTCAAAATAAATGAGGCCGTCATAGACAATCCGATCAGCAATCAAACTTCTTCCAGCGGGTGTCGAGACTACAAGAGGCATGGGCGACGGAGAAGTGCATATGTGGTGCCTTTCCACAAAACTTGACGACACAAAAGAGTGTGGCGCACCTGTGTCTATCAATATAAAAGCTGGGTGCGTAAATAAAAGACCCGTACCCGCTATCACTTCCTCTGGAGCCACTGGAGCCTGCTACCTTGTCAATGCATAAACTTGCCCCTGAGGTGGCCCCATAGGCTGACCTTCATACTGCCTCGGTACAAACGGTGGCCTGTGCTACACTGCTCTGTCCGCAGGCCTCCACGCAGAGTTCTGTTGTCCCTCCCGATTGGGACATTGCCGAGCAAAGTGGCCCTTGTTGCCACACACATAACAACCTACACAGTCTTTCGTCGAATGTGGTTGCCCACAAAGAGAGCACTTGACCTTCCCAAATCTGCCTCCCTGAGACCGTCCTCTTCCTGACGGGGAGTCATTCCTACGGTTTCCTTTCCAACGATTCTCGGGCCTCTTACCACTAAACCTCGAAGCTGATGTGTTCCCCCTTGGCTTGAACTAGGGCTGCTTACTGGGCCGGGTCAAACCGGACCCGGCCAGGATTCGGACCGTTAAGTCCGGTCCGAAACCGGAACCGGACTTAACGGTTCCGGTTCGCCCCGGAACCGGTTAGAAACCGGTCCGGGGCGGTTCCGAAGAACCAAACCGGTAGGACCGCCGGTTCCGGTCCTACCGGTCCGGTTCCGGTTCCGAAACTGGAACCGGTAGATTATAAAAAAAAAAAATAATAAAAAAAAATTAAAAATTGTTGAAGGCAACGTTAACATTTGTTAACGTTGCCTTCAACGTTAACAATGTTAACATTATTGTTAACGTTGGCAACGGCTCTTCCGGAAATACATCAGGAAACTCCGCCACTACGGGCACATCCTCGACCTTTAATTCTTCCATCTTTTCAGTAATATCAACAACATAGATGAGATATCATGTATGGCCCCGTTCCAACAACTGTGCCATCTTGACAGCAGATATCAACGGGGTCTTTGAACGGGAACCATCCCCATAGAATGTCCATTGGACTCCCATATCAGACCTGGACCGGACAGTCCTCTGCCTACAGTGCACAACTGCCTGATACCTGTTCAAAACATCAATGCCCACAATGCACTCAAAGTCTGACATTCCCAGAACGATCAAATCTGACCTTAGCTCGTTACCCTCAAAATAAATGAGGCCGTCATAGACAATCCGATCAGTAATCAAACTTCTTCCAGCGGGTGTCGAGACTACAAGTGGCATGGGCGACGGAGAAGTGCATATGTGGTGTCTTTCCACAAAACTTGACGACACAAAAGAGTGTGACACACTTGTGTCTATCAATATAAAAGCAGGATGTGTATATAAAAGACACGTACCCGCTATCACTTCCTCCGGAGCCGCGGTAGCCTGCTCCCTTGTCAATGCATAAACTTGCCCCTGAGGTGGCCCCATAGGCTGACCTCCATACTGCCTCGGTACAAACGGTGGCCTGTCTGCACTGCTCTGTCTGCGGGCCTCCCCGCAGGGTTCTGTTGTCCCTCCCGATTGGGACATTGCCGAGCAAAGTGGCCCTTATTGCCACATACGTAACAACCTACGCAGTCTTTCGTCGAATGTGGTTTCCCACAAAGAGAGCACTGGACCTTCCCAAATCTGCCTCCCTGAGACTGTCCTCTTCCTGACGGGGCATCATTCCTACAGTTTCCTTTCCAACTATTCTCGGGCCTCATACCACTGAACCTCGAAGATGATGTGTTCCCCCTTGACTTGAACTGATCACCCCTCGGCTTCAAATTATCAGAAGTAGATTTTTGAGGGGGTGCTGGAGGTGGCACGACATCAGGATATGCACCAACTCCCAGTTTGGCTAGCTCAGCCCGTGAAAGGGCGTCATCAAAGCAAGCAGGGCCATAAGTAACCACCCTATCATACAGTTCCGGCCTCAAACCTTTCATGAAATGTCTCATCTTTGCCTGGGTATTCGCAGCAACACGGGTCACATATCGGAGTAAAGAACAATAATGAAGAGCATAGTCCGATACCGGCATGGTGCCTTGCTTTAAGTTGGTAAACTCGTCCTCCTTAGCCTGTCGTGCAGCAGCTGAAAAGTAGCGGGTCAGAAACCGTGTTCTGAACAGCTTCCAATTTATTTCCTGTCCCTGAGCCTCTTGCTCTACTACCGTGGTCTTCCACCACATCAATGCCTTCTTGGCAAGTTGGAATTCCGCTAACCTTATCCATGCTGACTTGCAACATGGAGCTGCCACAAATATCTGTTCCCTCCTTTCTAACCGATCCTCGGCCAGCTCCCCCGTCTTAGTTCCTTCGAACATCGGCGGTCGGTATGTCAGAAACTGAGCCAAACTTAGCTCCCCAGGTAGTAACTGTTGCTCAGAGGGTTCTTCGCCCAAGGCTGGCGGTGGTAGGGGATTTGTACGCCCAGCACTTGCATTAACACTAATTGCATCACCCACTTCCACATTTGCTGCCATGCTGCAACACAAGGGTTAACAACCATACCCAAAAGCAATTCATATAATACATCGTTAGAAAACCATAACACGTTAGTATAATAGTCATATACTTCATATGCAACATATGCACAAAACATGTTTAAAATGAAGTACCTAGCCAACTTATTGCTAAGGCTACCCTTCACTCATTCCCGGGTTCTCTAACCACTGCTCTGATACCACTAATGTAGGGTCTTCCTACCTTAACATGATTATAATGACGTATTATGGACTAAACATGCATTAATAACATCTTAGGGTTCCGGTTGTTACATGAGCTAACAGGATAATAGGCCAAAAATAAAATTTCAAAACTTATTAGTTACATTCCCATAAATGAATGCTAACATTATAGTTTATACTACTCCTAGAGTAGATACTATCATCCTGAACCCTATTCCTTTTTGTGATCCTTGCAGCTCACTGCCTCAACCCGACCCTTAGCCCTTCAGTCCAAAAGTGTACCTACAGGGACAACCCATCATGACCATGTACATCATTTCTTAACATCATAAGATAATGGCATATAAATAAATGCATGAAATAATCGTTAACATATACTTCCTGGTTAATCGCATTAATCCTCTTTTGTTGTCCCTGTTTCATATTCATGCATGTAATCATTAGTTCTTGACATAAATGATTAAAATCGTACTTCACTTATATGTCCATAATCAACAATGTTAATTAGAAATGTGACTGTCCTGGTCCTGTTATGACAGCGGCACAATTGGCCCCCTCGCTCGATATATAGCGGTACTGTGATATCCCTCGCTACACCTTGATAGCGGATATATCTCCTCGCTAGCTATGTCAGCGGTAAGTACCTTCCTCGCTTGCCCATAACAACCACCGGAACACTCTACATTTCTAACAACATAGTTTAACATGTAAGGAATCCAACACACAAGTGCGCAGCGGAAATAAAAAATGGATTCCTAACCATGGACCTATACCGAGTATTCATATCGGAATGATTAAAAGAGTCTCACCCTTGTAGCGTGTTTGATGCAGAAACGATGCCAAATCACGAGTCACGAGCAACACCTCCAAGATCTTGCCTCTACGGTATCCACACGATCAAATCGAACAAGGGACGCTTAAGAACAAGTTGCTAGACTTATTCTTGAACCAAAACTGGACTCTCGGTTCAAAACCGATTAATGGCAGCCGATCAATCCACCAAGCAACACGGCGGCGGCGTGAAGACGGAGGAGGAGAGGAGGCGGCGGCCGAGAGGGTTTTTGTGGCTACTAGGTTTTGTGATATGTTAGATTAATTCTTAATTAACCTTGATATCATTTATATATTAGATTTAATTAAAGGTTCAAGACTTTCTTAAAGCTTCATGGGCCCAAACCCATGATTTAATTAAATCCTTATAATCATGTAATTAAGACTCTTCTTAATTAATTAATTCATCCAATGAATTTAATTCCCCTTATCAATTTAATCTTTTGTGCGACCCGATAGGATCTTGTAATGTTGGCAGTGACAAAAAATCTCATTTTATGTCACAAGCAATGAGCGGTATCTAGCAACACATCAAGGCTACCCAAATTACAAGAATGTCATTGACTCGACATAACCTTAGAACTTGTGATAATATTAACCATGTAACTTAATCCCTTTGTCCATGTGTTTAGATTGAACATGAGTCATGGAATAGTCATACTCATATATTCAATCTTTTATTTCTTGATCCCCAAGTACAACAAGAATAAACGAATAAGCTCGTTATCACATATCGACTCATTCGAGCATGGCCATGCATTTTAGTCTTACTTGATCAAGGGCCCAAACACTTCTCCTGTTATATAGGAGGGACAAATCCTATCTTGATCAATCAACATCCCTCTACATAATTCGTAGTGTATCCAATATTTGCCTTTATAGTTTACCCTGTTACATGTAACGTTTGACAATATCAAGATACATAACTCCTTATGTTGGGATCTCTGATGATCTCAAGTCGTAGGGATTACATACATTATTATCACTATGAGAATTGCTTATGACACTCATATAACTATCCATGTAGCATTCTCATGGTGGGTCTGTCTAGTACATTGTTCTCTAACATGTACCCATGTGTTGATTTGATATCTCATATCATGAATTAATTCATCAATCAAAACATACTAGTCTCAATGCATTATCATTATCCTTATTCATGATAATACTTGACTAGGGACAATCTTTAAGAACAATACAATATTATTCTAAGGACATTAACTTATATATCAATTCATATTGCACAGATATTCGAATAAGATATAATAATGATTTGCCATTAATAAAATCATAATACATTGTATGTCATAAACAATCATCTAATTACTTGTCTTATGACATATCCCAACAAATCTCCCACTTGCACTAAGATCAATCAGACATATACTTAATGCCTAGAGATCTAGTATGACGATCATGCTTCTGCTGTGACAGTGGCTTCGTCAATGGGTCAGATACATTATCATCTGTTGGTACTTTGCATATTTTAACATCTCCTCTTTCAACGATTTCTCGAATGAAATGAAAGCGCCGAAGTATGTGCTTGGATCTTTGGTGAGATCTAGGTTCCTTAGCCAATGTGATGGCTCCATTATTGTCACAATAGAGTTCTATCGGATCTAGTATGCTAGGCATCACCCCAAGTTCAGAAATGAACTTCTTGATCCAAACAGCTTCCTTTGTTGCATCCGAGGCAGCAACATACCCAGCTTCAGTTGTAGAATCGGCTACTGTCTCTTGCTTTGAACTTTCCAGCTTACAACACCTCCATTTAGGCAAAACACATATCCTGATTGCGATCGAAAATCATCTTTGTCGGTTTGGAAACTTGCATCAGTGTAACCTATTACATTGAGCTCTTCCTCACCTTCATAAATCAAGAATGTATCCTTAGTTCTTCTCAAGTACTTCAGGATATTCTTGACTACAATCCAGTGACATTCACCTGGATCAACTTGATATCTGCTCGTCATGCTCAAAGCATACGAGACATCGGGACGAGTACATATCATGACATACATGATAGATCCAATAGCTGACGCATATGGAATCTTACTCATGCGTTGTCTCTCATCTGGTGTTGAAGGATACTGATCCTTCGAGAGATGTATCCCATGTGTCATAGGCACGAATCCTTTCTTTGATTATTGCATGCTAAACCGTTTTAGCACTTTGTCTATGTATGTACTTTGACTTAGGCCAAGTAATCTTCTCGATCTATCTCTATAGATCTTGATTCCTAATACAAAGGTGGCTTCACCCAAGTCTTTCATAGAAAAGCAATTCCCTAGCCAAATCTTTACAGATTGTAAGGCAGGGATATCATTTCCAATTAGAAGTATGTCATCTACATACAATATTAGAATGATAATTATGCTCCCACTGACCTTCTTGTAGACACAAGGTTCATCTACGTTTTTATGAAACCAAACTCTTTGACTGCATCATCAAAACGAAGATTCCAACTCCGAGAAGCTTGCTTCAATCCATAAATGGATCGTTGTAGCTTGCATATCTTTCCAGCATCCTTTGGATCGACAAAACCCTCGGGCTGTGTCATGTACACATCCTCAAGCAGATTTCCATTAAGGAAAGCTGTTTTGACATCCATCTGCCAGATTTCATAATCATGAAATGCAGCTATTGCAAGTAAGATCCTTATGGATTTAACCATGGCAACTGGTGAAAAAGTTTTATCATAGTCAATACCATGAATTTGTTTGAAACCTTTTGCTACCAGTCGACCTTTAAAGGTTTGTACATTACCATCCATGTCGGTCTTCTTCTTGAAAATCCATTTACACCCTATGGGTCTCACCCCTTCAGGTGGGTCAACCAAAGTCCATACTTGATTTGCATACATGGATTCCATCTCAGATTTCATGGCCTCTTGCCATTTCTCAGAATCAGTGCCCATTATAGCTTCTTGATAAGATGACGGCTCATCCTCATCAATAAGTAGTAAGTCTGTGAAGACCTGGGATTGTAGATGTTAATCCCGGAGTGTTAATAACCCCTAAAGTTGTTTTACGTGGCAATTGGAGTTTAATCGAGGTGTTGGGCCTTCCGGACTCGTTTATTTGGGTAGTTGGGATCGTTGGATCCCGAGGATGAGATTGTATTCACATTACGGTGTAAAACCTAAGAGTTGGGTTTTTAATGTGTCTCGGAATCTCGGGTGCTTGTGTGAGCACCGGTAGGGGGTTTTGGGGTTAGAGAGAGAGTTTTTGAAAACAGAATGATTTTTAATGAATCACGATGTATTTGTGGGGCTATAAGTATTTCGGGGTATTTTGCTATAAATACAAGTTGAACCCGAGATTTTTATTAAAAATCCCATTTTTAGCCTCCAACCCGCCTCCCTCTCTCTCTCCCGCCGATTCTCGATTTCCCCCCAGCCCCGCGCACGAAAACGCCTCGCTCGCCGCCGTCCGGCCGCCGTTCGGCGCGTGCGACCCGCCGCCGGCTTCGTCTCGTCGAGGCGCAGCTATCCCCTCCGGCAATTTGAAGTTTGGTGGCGTTTCTCGTTCGGATTTTGGCAGAAAGCGCGGATCCCCAATTTCTAGGGTTCTTCGATTTTCGTCCGATTTCTTCCGATTTTCGATTGGGTAACCTTCCTTACCCCTTTTCCATGTTTGTGAAGTTATTTCCCTGCCTTTTTGTGTTGGATTAGTTCGAAAATTATTTCGAATTTTGTAGGGTGTGATTTCGAATTTTGGGGGTTTTGGCTATGGGTTGATGATTCTTGTTGTTAATCGATCAATTCATGTTTTAGATGATTTATGATGCTTGGTTGGGTTCGAATTGTGATGCTAGGTTTCGAATTATTGAAGGTGTTCTTGGGCGATTTTTTCGATATGTCGCATTCGTTTTCCCTCCCTGCATGTACCCTGCCCCGGGTCTCTTAAATGATTTATTGTCGCGTGTTGACGATATGTTGAGGGTTATGGGTGTGCTTGAGCATGGGTTGCATGTTCGTAAATAATCGTGAATTATTTATCGTGTTAGCACATCATTCCTCGCGGCATGGAACTCGAGCAAGGTTTGGCTCGGACTTCGAGGATTTAAGGTACGTTTAGCGTACGAGCATAACTTAAATGATGTTTTACAAGTATGATGCATGAATTAAAATACATGAAATGTTTTACTATGATGGCACCGGGACTTGGTTACGTTATTTTGATTCACATGATGAAATGCTTGGTGCCGCTATGAAGCGAGCAAATGATGGGTGTGGTCGCTACGGAGCGAACACCAGTAGTATGACGCTACTTGAAGTAAGAAATGAAAATGTGGTATTGATTAGATATCTAGGATATCTGTATTTTATTCCCTATTGGTAATGAATAGGAACAGAGACGTAGTTAATCAGAGAAGTGATTAACTAGTATCGGAAGTTAAGGAAATCTCAATATGATATCTAGAATTATGATAATTGCTAGATAAAGAAAGATGCTATGAAATGTTGTTAATTCGAAACTGGTTAGGATTAACCAATATGATGATTAACTGCATATTCAGGATTTGATGATTTATCTGTTTTGAGAACAGGGTTATTACAGGGGTACGCTAGGATGAGGATGATACCATCCAGGGAGTGTCACATATGTTCCACAATATTTACATTTTCGTAAATTATGTATTATGTCATTATGATTATGAAATTGTGGAATTGGTATGCTCACCCCGTTGGGGGCTGTCTCTGTTGGGGGCAGGTGAACAGGTACATCGATGGCTTTGGAGATGAGCTCGAGCTGTTGATTGGATGTACTCCCAGGATCGTGGTACCAGGGCTTGATGGAGCACGGTATCGTATAGAGTACCTATATTATATATACCCATCATGGTTATACACATATTTATGATGCTCGCATGTGAGCACGATTACACTTCTATATGGGTTGTATATAAAGGCATGAGCCTTTCTCTCTTTCATTCTATGTTGCATGCAATTAGAGGTAGAATTGCTAAAGGTTATGAGAGTCATTGGTGTATTGTGGGTGTTGAAACCCACTTTGTTGCCATATGTGTGGTGTCTTCCCTGGCTGGGAATTTACTTAATATTGATGTATTCTGATGAGTATTATGTTTTCCCTGGCCGGGAATTATGTTATGTGTTGTGCTTTTATTTCGGGATAGCTCTATTTATGGGGAGACTCTGCCCAAATTTTTATAAAAGTCCACAAAGTAAAAAGTGGTGTAATGGGCGAACTCTATGAGTCCATTGTTGTTAGGATGATGAACTTATAACAACGTATGTTAAAGAAAATTTTGTAATTGCCATTCGATGGTAAAGTATCATCTGAGTTTCCCGAATGATTTTATTGAAAGCATGTGCCACACAGAATGATTAATACACTAATCAAGGGTTAAGTATATGGGGTCCTTACATTAGTGGTATCAGAGCAGTGGTTGCTCATTGGGGCTGTTGAGGGCCTAGGAAGTTATTGATAGCACATATTTATGCATGATGGCATTAATGTTATACGACATGACTAATTGTTTATGTGCTTATATGAAATAAAAAGTGGTATTGCTAACCATTGTGGTTGCAGGAATCGTGTGGAACACGATAGGATGGCATTAATAGCGATGTCTAACACTCTATATGCTACGTGCCAAGGAACCTGATTTTGGAAGAAAATCAGGGAAAAGAAAGATATGATGTATTGTCTGATGACAGACTGGGTAGACAACCGACAGTGGAATACTTCGGTATGGTCTCAATTATTTGAATATACTAATGCGTTTGTTCATGTAATGTTCAAGCAAGGAAGGTGCGTAAGAAACGTACGGGCATCAAACGGTAACATATTCTTAAACTATGACCTTGCATTGATTGCATAAGTGTATATGATGATGTTTATGATGATGATGTTTACGATGATGTTTACGATGATGATGATTATGATAAGTAAGTTAAGATGATGATGTTTATGATAAGTAAAGATGATATGATGTTTATGATGATGATTATGATAAGTAAGTTATGATGATGATGTTTATGATAAGTAAAGATGATATGATGTTTATGATGATGATTATGATAAGTAAGTTATGATGATGATGTTTATGATGAGTAAAGATGATATGATGTTTACGATGATGATGATTATGATAAGTAAGTTAAGATGATGATGTTTATGATAAGTAAAGATGATATGATGTTTATGATGATGATTATGATAAGTAAGTTATGATGATGATGGTTATGATAAGTAAAGATGATATGATGTTTATGATGATGATTATGATAAGTAAGTTATGATGATGATGTTTATGATGAGTAAAGATGATATGATGTTTACGATGATGTTTACGATGATGATGATTATGATAAGTAAGTTAAGATGATGATGTTTATGATAAGTAAAGATGATATGATGTTTATGATGATGATTATGATAAGTAAGTTATGATGATGATGTTTATGATAAGTAAAGATGATATGATGTTTATGATGATGATTATGATAAGTAAGTTATGATGATGATGTTTATGATGAGCAAAGATGATATGATGTTTACGATGATGTTTACGATGATGATGATTATGACGATGTTTATGATGACGTATATGAGATTGGGTAAGGTGCCCATGTGGTAAGATGCCACACAATGTTTATGATATGGTAAGACGCCATATGATTGGGTGAGATACCCATGTGGTAAGATGCCACACAATGTTTATGATATGGTAAGACGCCATATGATTGGGTAAGATGCCCATGTGGTAAGATGCCACACGATGATTATGTTATGGTAAGATGCCATACAACGGGGTAAGATGCCCATATGGTAAGAGGCCATACAATGTTATTATGTGTGGTAAGACGCCACGGGGTAAGATGCCCATATGGTAAGAGGCCATACAATGTTATTATGTGTGGTAAGACGCCACGGGGTAAGATGCCCATATGGTAAGAGGCCATACAATGTTATTATGTGTGGTAAGACGCCACGGGGTAAGATGCCCATATGGTAAGAGGCCATACGATGTTATTATGTGATAAGATGCCACAGGGTAAGATGCCCATGTGCATGAATATGAACCAGGGAAAATGAAAAGAAGTTAATGAATAACCAGCAAGCTTACTCAACTATGATTTCGTACATTTACTGTTATAGCTATAAGATGATGATGCTATAAGATGATGATGTATAAGATGATGATGCTATGAGATGGTGATGTATAAGATGATGATGCTATAAGATGATGATGTATAAGATGATGATGCTATAAGATGATGATGTATAAGATGATGATGCTATGAGATGATGATGCTTATAAGATGATGATGTATAAGATGATGATGCTTATATGATGATGATGTATAAGATGATGATGTATAAGATGATGATGCTTATAAGATGATGATGTATAAGATGATGATGCTTATATGATGATGATGTATAAGATGATGATGTATAAGATGATGATGCTTATATGATGATGATGTATAAGATGATGATGTATAAGATGATGATGCTTATATGATGATGATGTACAAGATGATGATGCTATAAGATGATGATGCTATGAGATGATGACGTATAAGATGATGATGTATAAGATGATGATGCTATAAGATGATGATGTATAAGATGATGATGATGATGTATAAGATGATGATGCTATAAGATGATGATGTATAAGATGATGATGCTATGAGATGATGATGCTTATAAGATGATGATGTATAAGATGATGATGCTATAAGATGATGATGCTTATATGATGATGATGTATAAGATGATGATGCTATAAGATGACGATGCTTATGTGATGATGATGTTATAAGATGATGATATTTATGAAATGATGATGCTCATATGATGAAGATGTTATAAGATGGTGATAATTATAAGATGATGATTTTAATCATTCATGTCAAGAATTAATGACTATATGCATGGCTATGAAACAGGGACATTGGAGTGTCCAGGGTGTATAGGCATTAGAGGAATGTTGGGTAAAGACCCACTACTCTATTGATTTTCTTCCCACAGTATGGTATGCCGTGCGGAAACGTCCATCTTATTGGTAGGTTTGAGGTGAACCTAGAGAGGCAGCGACTAGTTTGTCTGCCGTGTGTGTGCAGCACCAAGAGGGGCTTGTTAGAGCCGTTATACTGCTTGTAGGAACCAAGTGTGGCAAATCGTAAGGTGATACGATGTGGATTGTGGTGGACTCTAGTAGTCACCATGTCATCGAGGTTGAGGTTGTGCATGCCTCACTGAAACATGTATACGTTATGTTTAATCTTGGTGAGACTTGTCTGTGACAGCTCATGATGTTGGAGTACCAACAAGAGAGTCATCAAGTCGTCGTTGATTCGATTTGGGAATCCATGTATTTGGGATGCAATGGGTTTATTGCATGTCCTTTCAAGTTTGAAACTCTGAGGAGTCTCGATTGTTTGTTTATGACCAGGATGTGGTTCTTGGGATATCCAGAGGTGGACATCTTATGAGATATCTTTTGTGCGAATCTGTGGCCGTGAGTTGCCCAATTTGAGTTGCAATGATGCGACTGCTCCTTCGATAGAGGAGGTTTGAAAGTGGAAACCAGGTTTGGTGTGTGTACACCGTGGAATACTAGTGTTTCCCTCGTAACGATGTATGTTAGACATCGTGAGTCATGATAAGAGATATCATTGAATGATATCTACGATGGAATCGGGAGCGATTCGGATCCTCGCAGTTTCAGTTGACTAACTGCTTTTGGATTGTTAGCGTTGGGTTGCGCTGACGCTTTTTGACGTTATGATGGATTTGGAAGTCTATTCCACTTCAGAGTTGACACGAGGTCAACATTCTCACGGTGAGGTGTCATTTATGATGCGTTCTTACTAGTTATATTAGAACTAAGGATTACTGTCCGATCTACAGTCGTAAGTATCGGTTGTTTTGCAGTCATGAGGGACTGACTTTTGGGATGACCCGCATCGACGTACGTTTTGCCTCTTGGGTGATATATTGGTTTTGGGTAAGTCGCCCTGTTTCAGAGTTTGATGAGAGGTAAGTATCCTCGCGTTTATTAATACGATTCTGTTATGATCAAGAATCGAGGTTATGGCTCCATGTTGTTGTGTAGCCCGGGTGTTACGTGATACACCGGTGCTAATTTCGAGGACGAAATCCTTTTAGTGGGGGATATTGTGAAGACCTGGGATTGGAGATGTTAATCCCGGAGTGTTAATAACCCCTAAAGTTGTTTTACGTGGCAATTGGAGTTTAATCGAGGTGTTGGGCCTTCCAGACTCGTTTATTTGGGTAGTTGGGATCGTTGGATCCCGAGGATGAGATTGTATTCACATTACGGTGTAAAACCTAAGAGTTGGGTTTTTAATGTGTCTCGGAATCTCGGGTGCTTGTGTGAGCACCGGTAGGGGGTTTTGGGGTTAGAGAGAGAGTTTTTGAAACCAGATGATTTTTAATGAATCACGATGTATTTGTGGGGCTATAAGTATTTTCGGGGTATTTTGCTATAAATACAAGTTGAACCCGAGATTTTTATTAAAAATCCCATTTTTAGCCTCCAACCCGCCTCCCTCTCTCTCTCCCGCCGATTCCCGATTTTCCCCCCAGCCCCGCGCACGAAAACGCCTCGCTCGCCGCCGTTCGGCCGCCGTTCGGCGCGTGCGACCCGCCGCCGGCTTCGTCTCGTCGAGGCGCAGCTATCCCCTCCGGCAATTTGAAGTTTGGTGGCGTTTCTCGTTCGGATTTTGGCAGAAAGCGCCGATCCCCAATTTCTAGGGTTCTTCGATTTTCGTCCGATTTCTTCCGATTTTCGATTGGGTAACCTTCCTTACCCCTTTTCCATGTTTGTGAAGTTATTTCCCTGCCTTTTTGTGTTGGATTAGTTCGAAAATTATTTCGAATTTTGTAGGGTGTGATTTCGAATTTTGGGGGTTTTGGCTATGGGTTGATGATTCTTGTTGTTAATCGATCAATTCATGTTTTAGATGATTTATGATGCTTGGTTGGGTTCGAATTGTGATGCTAGGGTTCGAATTATTGAAGGTGTTCTTGGGCGATTTTTTCGATATGTCGCCTTCGTTTTCCCTCCCTGCATGTACCCTGCCCCGGGTCTCTTAAATGATTTATTGTCGCGTGTTGAGGATATGTTGAGGGTTATGGGTGTGCTTGAGCATGGGTTGCATGTTCGTAAATAATCGTGAATTATTTATCGTGTTAGCACATCATTCCTCGGGGCATGGAACTCGAGCAAGGTTTGGCTCGGACTTCGAGGATTTAAGGTACGTTTAGCGTACGAGCATAGCTTAAATGATGTTTTACAAGTATGATGCATGAATTAAAATACATGAAATGTTTTACTATGATGGCACCGGGACTTGGTTACGTTATTTTGATTCACATGATGAAATGCTTGGTGCCGCTATGAAGCGAGCAAATGATGGGTGTGGTCGCTACGGAGCGAACACCAGTAGTATGACGCTACTTGAAGTAAGAAATGAAAATGTGGTATTGATTAGATATCTAGGATATCTGTATTTTATTCCCTATTGGTAATGAATAGGAACAGAGACGTAGTTAATCAGAGAAGTGATTAACTAGTATCGGAAGTTAAGGAAATCTCAATATGATATCTAGAATTATGATAATTGCTAGATAAAGAAAGATGCTATGAAATGTTGTTAATTCGAAACTGGTTAGGATTAACCAATATGATGATTAACTGCATATTCAGGATTTGATGATTTATCTGTTTTGAGAACAGGGTTATTACAGGGGTACGCTAGGATGAGGATGATACCATCCAGGGAGTGTCACATATGTTCCACAATATTTACATTTTCGTAAATTATGTATTATGTCATTATGATTATGAAATTGTGGAATTGGTATGCTCACCCCGTTGGGGGCTGTCTCTGTTGGGGGCAGGTGAACAGGTACATCGATGGCTTTGGAGATGAGCTCGAGCTGTTGATTGGATGTACTCCCAGGATCGTGGTACCAGGGCTTGATGGAGCACGGTATCGTATAGAGTACCTATATATATATATACCCATGATGGTTATACACATATTTATGATGCTCGCATGTGAGCACGATTACACTTGTATATGGATTGTATATAAAGGCATGAGCCTTTCTCTCTTTCATTCTATGTTGCATGCAATTAGAGGTAGAATTGCTAAAGGTTATGAGAGTCATTGGTGTATTGTGGGTGTTGAAACCCACTTTGTTGCCATATGTGTGGTGTCTTCCCTGGCTGGGAATTTACTTAATATTGATGTATTCTGATGAGTATTATGTTTCCCTGGCCGGGAATTATGTTATGTGTTGTGCTTTTATTTCGGGATAGCTCTATTTATGGGGAGACTCTGCCCAAATTTTTATAAAAGTCCACAAAGTAAAAAGTGGTGTAATGGGCGAACTCTATGAGTCCATTGTTGTTAGGATGATGAACTTATAACAACGTATGTTAAAGAAAATTTTGTAATTGCCATTCGATGGTAAAGTATCATCTGAGTTTCCCGAATGATTTTATTGAAAGCATGTGCCACACAGAATGATTAATACACTAATCAAGGGTTAAGTATATGGGGTCCTTACAAAGTCACCTTGTTGAGTCACAAGAAATCCATATCTCTGTGGCTCCCGGTGTTCTCTTACAGACCTACGCTGGGCTTGTGTCTCTTGAGCAGGCACTTCATCCACAACAACTTGTGGTGACTGCTCTGTTTCCATCTCAATATCATGTTCAGTGTTTTCTTATGGTTGAACTTCACTAAGTTCTATATGTCTCCCACTGGTTTTTCTAGAAATAAATTCTCTTTCAAGAAAGACACCAGTCCGAGCAACAACCACTTTGTTCTCGGTGGGATATTAGAAATAGTATCCTTTCGTTTCCTTAGGATACCCCACAAATAAACACTTATCAGATTTGGCTCCAAGTTTGTTAGAGGCGTGACGTCTCACGAAAGCCTCACAACCCCAAATCTTCATAAAAGACATACTAGGCCGTTTCCTAGTCCATATCTCATATGGTGTCTTTTCCACTGATTTAGATGGAACACGGTTCAGTATGAATATTGTTGTTTCTAAAGCATGTCCCCAAAAGGATATCGGAAGATCTGCATGACTCATCATTGATCGAACCATGTCCAACAAGGTTCGATTCCTCCTTTCGGATACACCATTCCATTGTGGAGTATACGGAGGAGTGAGTTGTGGGACTATCCCACACTCCTTTAGATAGTCATGAAACTCTTGTCTTAGGTATTCACCTCCTCGATCTGATCGGAGGATTTTGATACTTTTACCAAGTTGGTTTTGTACTTCATTCTTGAAATCTTTGAACTTTTCAAAAGTTTCATGCTTGTGTTTCATAAGATACACATACCTATATCTACTGAAGTCATCAGTAAATGTAACGAAGTATTGAAAACCACATCTAGCATGTGTGTTTATTGGCCCACATACATCACTATGTATGAGACTCAATAAATCATTTGTCCTTTCAACATGTCCCTTGAAAGGAGCTTTAGTCATCTTGCCCATTAAACAAGATTCACATGTTTCATATGATTCAAAATCAAATGAATCCAATACTCCATCATTATGAAGTTTTGATATGCGATTCTCATTTATATAGCCCAAGCGACAATGCCAGAGATAAGTTGGATTAGAATCATTATTTTTAATCATTTTAGTATTTATGTTATAGACAGGCATATCAAGATTTAATATATAAAAACCATTAATAATTTGTGCATTAGCATAAAACATATCATTTAAATAAATGGAGCAACAATTGTCCTTTATAATAAATGAAAATCCTCACTTGTCCAAACAAGAAATAGAAATACTGTTTTTAGTAATCGACGGCACAAAATAACAATCTTTTAAATCTAAAATTAAGCCCGAAGGCAAAGATAATGAATAATCTCCTATTGCTAATGCAGCAACTCTTGCTCCATTTCCAACTCGGAGATCAACCTCACCTTTCGCCAACAACCTACACCTTTTGAGATCCTGCACATTAACACAAATGTTAGAACCACATCCAGTATCTAATACCCATGATGAAGAAGTAGATAAATTGACTTCTATAACAAAAATACCTGAAGTGGAAGTCACACTTCCCTTCGTCTTCTTAAGATCCTCTAGATAAACTTTGCAATTTCTTTTCCAATGTCCGGTCTGACCGCAATGGAAACAGTTCCGCTCTTTTGCCACTCCTCCCTTTGGCTTTAGTGCAGAAGCATGTGGCTTAGACTTAACAAGAACTTTCTTGTTCTTCTTGTAGCCTTTAGCTTTAGTCTTTCATTTGCTCTTATTCACAATAAGAACATTTGTAGGCTTAGATTTCTTGCTGTTAACTTCAAAAGTTCTCAGCATGCCAAGCAACTGTGGTAGAGTCTTTTCAATTTAAATCATATTGTAATTCAAGACAAATTGACTGAAGCTTTCCGGCAACGATTGCATGATCACGTCAGTGGCCAACTCTTGGTCCAATGGAAAACCTAGCTTCTCCAGATTCTCAATGTACCCAATCATCTTGAGTACATGAGTTCCAACTAGACTTCCTTCTACCATTCTACACTGGAATAACGCTTTAGAGACATCATACCTCTCTTGTCTTGCTTGTTGTTGGTACAGTTGCTTTAGGTGCTCGATCATATCGAACGCCTCCATTTCCTCATGTTGCTTCTGAAGCTCAGAGTTCATGGTGGCAAGCATAAGGCACCCAACATCAAGTGCGTCATTTTGATGCTTCTTGTAAGCATCTCTATCGGCTTTAGCAGCCGTCAATGGAGGTTCCTCAGCAGGTAAGGGTTCCTCTAGGACATATTGTTTTTTCTCTTGTTCGAGGACAATCCTCAAATTCCTATACAAGTCTAGGAAATTTGTCCCATTAAGTTTGTCCTTCTCAAGGACCGATGCAATGATAGTGTGCTTGTAACGTTGTTGGTTGCCATGGATATCTACAATATAAATATACAAAATAAGTTTATGATTTTAATCATTTAATATTGTCTTATATTAAATGACACTCCCACTATTTTGTTTAAAATTATCAACCCTCGAAAACTTTAGTGGGCCAAGATCCATATTTCACTTAATCTTGAGTTAGCTTTGGCTAATCGCCCAAGACTCGGTTATTTAGGTAGACAACTCTTTGTCAATTACAATCACATGCAATTCTTGGATGGTTGGACGAACAACGCTTTGTTCAAATTCATCTAATGAATTATTTTCCAACCCATGCCTCTAGGTTCCCAATCCTATTGAGATAACGCTAGTTAAGTCGAACCCAATTTTAAAATAACACGGATATCACTTTTATCCTTTCGCGTCTTACTAAGATTGTCACGGTGCTTTGCTTTGGCAAACCCACACATGTTCAATCGAAGTCTTGACGAGTATTTTTAATTGGAAGGCATCTTAAAACTTAATATTATAAGAGGGATTTATTGATCTCATGATTTTATTAATATTGAAAATATGTCTGGTACATATATGAATATATACATATCTACATATATATATATCAAGCATCAATATTAAATAAAACAGTAAACATGCATCTCATACATCAACATAAAGTAAACGTGACATGTTTATAGCCCCAACTAAAGATTTCTCAAGCCAATGAGAAAATCTAAAAGGTCAACCTAAGGGTAACTTCTCCAAGCACCTCTTTGGCTCCCTTTTGTGAATGGCCTTCTCATCCCGGCACCATGGTCCATCTTCATTGATCTCCATCAATAAAACTCTAACTAAACTATATAACAATTAAATGATTTAGAGAATTCCTCGAGTTACATTCGAGGGGAGCATAGGTGAGGGCTAGGGTTCGAAACCCTAGCCCAAGTCACGGTCCATAGCCGTGTGTTCAAGCGGCGGCCGCTAGGGTTCAAAACCCTAGCTGTCTCATTCTTTCCATGCACGATTCATGACGGTGGCGGCTCGACCATCTCGAGCCAAGGGGTTCGAAAAACCCTAGCTCTCATGTGGAGGTAGCCACCAACATGCATGATTTCGTGAACCATGGTACGAACTTTCAATGCGCCGCCACGATTTTAATCGATCCAAAAGGGTTCTAAACCCTAGCCATGTTTCGACACCTCCATGCACAACCATGAGCCTCAACGGCTAGACCATCTCGAGCCAAGGGTTCGAAAACCCTAGCCCTCATGTGGCAGCCGTGGGTCAAGTGTCATGGTGGTGGCCGAACCATCAAGAGCCAAGGGCTCGGCTTTTCGTCTTCGTGTATCGTATACATAAATTGTCAATTATATCATTTATAATTTTACAATGATTTTCACAAACTCGATTTACTCATATCATATATGATTAAACAGTTTTAAAGCATGCAATATAATTCTAAATATGATTAAACGATTAACCACATAATTCCGATATGAGCTTTGTACACGGCTCGGATACCACTGTAAGGAATCCAACACACAAGTGCGCAGCGGAAATAAAAAATGGATTCCTAACCATGGACCTATACAGAGTATTCATATCGGAATGATTAAAAGAGTCTCACCCTTGTAGCGTGTTTGATGCAGAAACGATGCCAAATCACGAGTCACGAGCAACACCTCCAAGATCTTGCCTCTACGGTATCCACACGATCAAATCAAACAAGGGACGTTCAAGAACAAGTTGCTAGACTTATTCTTGAACCAAAACTGAACTCTCGGTTCAAAACCGATTAACGGCAGCCGATCAATCCACCAAGCAACACGGCGGCGGTGTGAAGACGGAGGAGGAGAGGAGGCGGCGGCCGAGAGGGTTTTTGTGGTTATTAGGTTTTGTGATATGTTAGATTAATTCTTAATTAACCATGATATCATTTATATATTAGATTTAATTAAAGGTTAAAGACTTTCTTAAAGCTTCATGGGCCCAAACCCATGATTTAATTAAATCCTTTTAATCATGTAATTAAGACTCTTCTTAATTTATTAATTCATCCAATGAATTTATTCCCCTTATCGATTTAATCTTTTGTGCGACCCGATAGGATCTTGTAATGTTGGCAGTGACATAAAATCTCATTTATGTCACAAGCAATGAGCGGTATCTGGCAACATATCAAGGCTACCCAAATTACAAGAATGTCATTGACTCGACATAACCTTAGAACTTGTGATAATATTAACCATGTAACTGAATCCCTTTGTCCATGTGTTTAGATTGAACATGAGTCACGGAATAGTCATACTCATATATTCAATCTTTTATTTCTTGATCCCCAAGTAGAACTAGAATAAACGAATAAGCTTGATATCACATATCGACTCATTCGAGCATGGCCATGAATTTTAGTCTTACTTGATCAAGGGCCCAAACACTTCTCCTGTATATAGGAGGGACAAATCCTATGTTGATCAATCAACATCCCTCTACATAATTCGTAGTGTATCCAATATTTGCCTTTATAGTTTACCCTGTTACAGGTAACGTTTGACAATATCAAGATACATAACTTCTTATGTTGTGATCTCTGATGATCTCAAGTCGTAAGGATTACATACATTATTAACACTATGAGAATTGCTTATGACACTCATATAACTATCCATGTAGCATTCTCATGGTGGGTCTGTCCAGTACATTATTCTCTAACATGTACCCATGTGTTGATTTGATATCTCATATCCATGAATTAATTCATCAATCAAAACATACTAGTCTCAATGCATTATCATTATCCTTATTCATGATAATACTTGACTAGGGACAATATTTAAGAACAATACAATATTATTCTAAGGACATTAACTTATATATCAATTCATATTGCACAGATATTCGAATAAGATATAATAATGATTTGCCATTAATAAAATCATAATACATTGTATGTCATAAACAATCATCTAATGACTTGTCTTAGGGTATATCCCAACATAACATACATCATAAACATCATAGCATATTTACTCATCATAAACATCATCGTATCTTTACTTATCATAATCATCGTCATAAACATCATAAATACTTATGCAATCATTGCATAGTCATAGTATATGAGTGTGTTTTACCGTCCGATGCCCGTACGTCTCTTACGTACCTTAATCTCAAAAGTGGAGAAGTTGAAGAACTTTATAGTCCAATATCCAAAAATCCCACAAAATAACCAAAAACACACATTTTTGCATCTCGCGATCGATCGCCTCCCAGCCCGATCGATCGGGAGATCATACTGGCCGATTCTGAAAGTTTCAGCCCTTGGCCATCGATCGCCACTTTTGGCGCGATCGATCGCCAGCCTCGCCGATCGATCTCCCAAATGTGGCGATCGATCGCCAAATGCTTCTGGCGCCTACTGGTTGCGCGCGATCGATCGCCAAAAACGGGCGATCGATCGTCGCTTACTGTGTTGCGGAAAACACCATTTTTGCACCTTAACTTCTTCACCAACCTCAACAACACTTATACCAACAACCCAAAAACATAAAAACACTTCAAACCTTCATTTTACATCATTGAACAACCAAAAATCCTACACCCATCCAAAAATCATACCAACCCAAAATAAACCCATTTCAAACAATCAAAAACCATTTCAAAATCAAACCAAACATCATAAAAACTTTAGGAAGGGTTCCATACCTCTTGAGGACTCCAAATCCTACCAAAAATCTCACAAACAAAGGTTTTGAGAAGATTTCTCCTTCCTCTTTTGCTCAATTTCGAAAATGTGAAGTGGGTTAGGGTTGGGGATGAGATTTGGGGAATTAGAAAAGTGATTGATAAAGGTTGGGGGGGGGGGGGGGGGGGGGTAGTGGGGTAATGGTTATAAAGGTTAATTAAAATTGTACCCCAACAATTAACATGATGTATAAAATACCCAAACATGGTATTTTAAAAGCATTTTACAAATATGCCCAAAATCTCAATAACTTCATATCTTCCACATAATTATCAATCGACATAATTAAATCATGTTAACACCTCATTTTCCAACATGCATAACATGTACCCTGAAATGCAACCCCCAGGTCATGCCTACCATGTGACTAAGCATTTCGATAAGATAATTAATTCCAGCACATAAATCAATTACCACCATAATTAAGCACATAAACATAATTAATGCCCAAATTGCATCTAATTATTTCGGGAACATCACAGATGCACTATCTCCTTTGTTGGATTCGATGATAGCCGTCCTCTTGGCATCCCAATCTTGTGGTAAGGCTCTAAGGGCTCTTCTCCATATTTGCTTTGGATGATACTTTTCTCCAAGTTGGGCAAGCTCGTTGATGATTTGAGTGAGCCTTCTAAAAATTGAATCAATGTTTTCTCCGGACTCCATCTCAAAGGTTTCATACTTGAGTTGCAATAGATCAATCTTTGTCTCCTTCACTTGGTTTGTGCCCTCATGACAAATTTGCAATTTTCCCAAATTTCCTTTGCAGTTGAGCACATCGAGATCCGGTTGTATTCTTTCATATCTAAAGCACAATGTAAAATATTAATAGTTTCAGCATTTTGAGAAATTAAAATCATATCCGCCCTTGTAAAGTCGTCCATTTCTTTGGGAACATTCCTTCCCTCAACTTCCTTTAAAGGAATATGTGGACCTTTTACAATAATCTTCCATAGGTCATAATCTACGGATTTGATGTATAGAGAAATTCTATTTTTCCAATATCCGTAGTTATCTCCCGTGAAGAGCGGCGGTCGATTGGTCGATTGACCTTGAGCAAACTTATTTACTAGATTAGCCATAATAAAAGATTTGATTTAAAACAAAAATCAAATGGCTCTGATACCACTTGTTGGAACCCAAGAGGGGGGTTGAATGAGGTTCCTTGGCTACTTTAGAGTTTTAAAATGAATTTGCAAAAAGTCGAGTTTGCGCTGCGGAAGACTTCAAGTCAATCGACAAATAAACAAAGTGAAGAAATAAATAAATGCGTAATATAAATAAAGCAATAAAGAATACGAGAATTTGTTATAGAAGTTCGGCAGTGAATTGCCTACGTCTCCTCTTCCCGGTTAGAAAACGTTTAACCGAGGTTCCACTAGAACAACTTTGATCTTCGCCTTAAGGGCTCCAAGTTAGCCACAACACACTCTTCACGAGTCACACACTCTTCATGAGTCTTCTTGACCTTAAGGGCTCCAAGGATAGCCACACACAACTCTTCCCGAGTTACCCACACTCTTCACGAGTCTTCTTGGCCTTAAGGGCTCCAAGGATAGCCACACACTTGCACCAACTTCACTTGTTGATGACTTATACAATTTTCCAACTTGCGTCGGTGTTGGAGGACCTTACAATGAACAAATAACACCTTCACGGTGTACCAACACGAATAAATCAAAAGACTTCTCACAAGAAATAAATTACAAACTCCAATATAACACAAATGTATGAAGTTTGCAATGCTATAATAATTTTGATTGAGCAAAGCTTTCTTGTAGTATACCCTCTTGTTTCTTATCTTCAAAATGCTCCAAAACATCCATATTTATAGTGTAGAAGGCCCCCAAGGCTCCTACTAGCCGTTGCTACACTTAAGGCTTGAATAACTCCAAGATCGCCTCAGCCATCGCCTCGGGCGATCTCCATCGCCCCGCACCAACGGTCGAAATCTTCACTGATCGCCTCAGGCAATGTCCCGATCCCCTCAGGCGATCGTTACCAAAAATAAATGCCGTAGCTTTGGTTGATCACAATTCTTCATCGCCTCAAACGAAGCCCCCATCGCCTCAAACGATACAAGCATCACCTCAGGCGATCTAGCCATCGCCTCGGGCGATCTCTTCATGTGCGCGGTCCTCGGCGTCTCTTCAGTCGATGTGCGGGGCGAAGTCTCCCTTGGGTGCCATCGCCTGGGGCGATGATCACCATCGCCTGGGGCGATCTGCCCGATGCCCACATTTGACTTCCTTCAAATAATCCACTTTTTAACCATCTAAACATGTACACTAAGTAGACACATTAGTATAACAAACGAAAGTTTTGTTGATCATCAAAACTCATAAATAATTCGGAGATAAATTAAGCATTAAACTCAACAATGCATTTAAGGCTCAACATCGTCCAACTCGTTCACGATTTTCTCCCTGCCTGCGCCACCGTGAAACCAGCACCATCCCTATCACCAATAACACTCTGAGCGGAGCGCACGACGACGGTGTGATGCCCGGGGATTAATGACGTTAATCCCGGTGTGGTAATGATCCTCAATGGATTTTAATTGTGGCAATTATGAATTAATTGCGGTGTTGGAGCACCCGAGAATGTTAAATCGGGTATTTTGGGATCGTTTGATCCAATTGGTGAGATTGTATTCTCATCGGGGTGAAAAACCTTGGAATTGGGTTTTTGGTGGGATCTGGGATCCGGAGTACTTTGTACTGGGGTTGGTAATGGTATTTGTAAGGACCCCCGTGCCCTTAACCCATTATTAATGTATTAATCCATGCCATTAGTACATACAATCATACATGTAGGGGAAAAACCACTTATCATCATAGCCAGTCATGCATGTAATAAAAATTGTTCACATTATTCCATATGATGTCTAGTTTTCCCCAACCAAGTCCACATACATCTCATGCACCAATATAATACACTAACATATTCTCAGTTCATTTAGCAATTCAATAAATAATTGTATGCTATTCATAAATGAAGAGAGAAAGGCCCTTGCCATTTTATACATGCCATATACACGTAATAGTGCTCACATACGAGCATCAAATAGGTATGCGTGTATCAAATGTATAAAATACGGTGCTCAATACCGTCACTGGTACTTCGATCCCTGGAATCACCTCCATTTCATAGCTCGAGCTGAACTCCAAAGCCATCGATGTACCTAATTACCTGCCCCAACAGAGACAGCCACCACACGGGGTGAGCATACCAATATCCCAAATCCAATAATCCCAATACTACAATTCATAATTTACAACAATGTAAATGCTATGAAATACAAAATATACTCCCTGGATGGTATCATCCTCATCCGTGGTTTCCTGTAATGTCCCTGTTTCAAAACACTGAAACCATCAAATTCCCAAATGCCAGTTAATCATTACATTGATTAACATATCCATTAGCCATATACCGATATCATAATCAATAGCATCAAATCATTAAACAATGATTACAGATATTCCATATATCTCACTTTTGGTTCCATAGTTCTATTACATTGCTCGCTCTACGATAGCGGCATTTCATTCCCATGCATGCTCAACAGCAGTGGCATCTTAACCGATGTTCGCTCAAAGGCGACGACATCCTAATCATTGCTCGCTCAAAAGCGGCACCATATGATTTATTCTCAATGCATATATATCCATTGTAGCAATTACATAAACCATGCATTTTCATATACATTTATTGCTAATACCATATATCATGCATTCCCATACACATTACAGTGTACCAAACACTCAACAATTGCAATTATACAAAAGGGCTATGCTCGTACGTCATTCGTACCTTATGATTCCGTAGTTCGAGTCCAACCTTGCCTGAGTCCCACGACCCGACGAGTTAAGTGCTAACATGCAAATAACTCCCAATTAAACATAGGCATGCAATCACGTGCACATGCACGTTCACAACTTCCAAACCTATCGTCCATCCATGACGATTACCAAAATAAAAGCCCTCCGGCTAAGCAAGCATAATACCCAAAATATTCCATTTTATATGTTTACAAGATAGCCAAAAACTCAATCGAGAAATCCGTTATATTAAATTTTGGCTCCAACCAATTCATTTTAAAAGTATAGCATTCCCACTGGAATGTAGACATTGCCCCGGAAACGGCCACTTTAAACCTCGATTCCAAAATCCCGACATTGTCGAAAATTCCACAAAAACCAAGTCAAACAGGGCCGCGATCGATCGCCCATCAGGCGCGATCGATCGCCATAACCCACTGTCCGAAAAATAAAACATCCGCGATCAATCGCCGCATATGCCGATCGATCGCCAAAAGTTTCTGGTTCCTCGCGATCGATCGGTGATATCTCACGATCGATTGCGGGTACTGTTCATCGTCACCCATTTTTCCAGATTTATGTTGCGATCGATCGAACCCATCCAAGATCGATCGGGACCTGCAATATTTCGAAAAACTCGAGCTTTAATGGGGTTTTTCACACCCAAACTCAAAACCAACACCCCATACACTTATATTACCACCAATACTCCATTTAAAGCCAATAAAAGCACTAAAAACTCAACTTTGAATTTTTATCAAAAACCCCCAATTTCCAAACCAAACAAAATACACAACCAAAACCCACCATACTACTATCAAATCGAAGATAAGAACGAGGGGAAGATCAATACCTTATTATCTCCGAGAAATCCGGCTCCCGAGCCAAGCTACCAACCATTTTCCTCCAAGAGGAAAGAAGAGGGGAAAGGGGAAGATGTGAGGCGTAGAGAGAGGGGAGAGAGGTGTTCCGTGCCAAAATGACGGAATACCGAGTCCTCTTGGTATATATAGTACAAAAACTCGAAAATACCATTACCTGCACAAATACATCATGATTCATTAAATATCATCTGTTTTCAAAAATTATCTCTCAAACTCTATTTCCATCAGCAGCCCCAGTACAAAGTACTCCGGGCCCCACATCCCACCAAAGACCAAATTCCAAGGTTATCACCACGATGAGAATACAATCTCATCCCTTGGATCCAATGACTCCAAACACAGGATTTAAAATCCCCGGGAGTCCCATAACCACAATTAATACACAATTGCCACAAATAAAATCCATTAAGGATTATTACCACACCGGGATTAACACTAAAAATTCCCGGGTATCACAATTATCCCCCACTAATAAAATTTTTCCTCAAAATTTGCACGGCGTACTCCACGTAACGCCGAGAACACGCTATCCAAACGGATCCACGATGTCGAATCATGAACATAACACGAACGACACACCAACCGCGAGGATACCGACCTCGCACCAAACCTAGAATGGATTAACCTCTCCAACCGACACAAATCCATGGAAGACATCAGCATTCCCCGATGCTAACCATCTCAAAGGCAGTCAACCAACGTAACTGCAATTTAAACTAATCATTCGTGATTCTAAAATAGATATCGTCTCGATGATATCTCCACGATTCAGCTTACGATGTTAATAACACATCGTTTCCAAGGAAACCACCAGTACACTACAATGTACTTATACTAAATCCGGTTCCCATTTTCCAATTCCATCTCCATCAAAGGAGTAGTTGCACCACATTGCAACACAGATTGGGCCACAACACGCATAGATGTAGCGGAATGTACCATCGCTATGAACACCCGGCGGCATAAGTCATCGCCAATGGAATAGCGGAACGAACCATCGCTATGAATATATCCGGCGGCAAGAATCATCGCCAATCAATATAGCGGAATGAACCATCGCTATCAATATATCCGGCGGCAAGAACCATCGCCAATCAATATAGCGGAATGAGACATCGCTATCAATACACTTGGCGGCATGAACCATCGCCAACCAACATAGCGGAATGAGACATCGCTATCAATACACTTGGCGGCATGAACCATCGCCAACCAACATAGCGGAATGAGACATCGCTATCAATATCGATAATGTGGTTGTTCCGGTCTTGTTATAGCAGCGGAATTTTAGGACCCCTCGCTTCGACATATAGCGGCATCATATGATATCCCTCGCTTCGACAATGACAGCGGCATGTTACCTCGCTTAGACATGACAGCGACAAATATCATATTACCATCGCTTCATATGACAGCGGCAAGTACCTCCCTCGCTCGAATATAACAACTACCGGAACTTCCACTAGCTCCATGTACCTGCATCCAGGTTAATACCACAGTTCACAATATAATGATCGATATCACGTTCCAGTTATAACCATAATATTCCACATTAATCACTAGAATTGTGACTGTTCCGGTCCCAATACAACAGCGGAATTTTAGGACCCCTCGCTTCGACAATGACAGCGTCATGTTACCTCGCTTAGACATGACAGCGGCAAGTACCTCCCTCGCTCGGAGATAAAGGCTACCGGAACATTCATCAATTCTACCACAATAATCAAACACAACATTTGGTTCCATTATCACAATATATCACTATCATGTCACATATATCATCACATGTAAGGGTTCACTATCCATGATATACATAATCAAATGTGTAACACGTTTTACCGTCCGAAGCCCGTACGTCTCACATCTCCTGATTTTCCTACAAAATCAGATCCCTTAACACATAATACATGAAGTGCAAGACATCACCATTAATGCCATCCCATCACATTCTACACGATTCCTGCAACCACAATGATTTGCAACACCACTTTTCATATCATAAAAGCACATAACAACTAGTTGTGTCATACAACATTAATGCCATCATGCATAAATATGTGCTATCAATAACTCCCTAGGCCTTTAACAGCCCCAAAGAGCAACCTGGCTCTGATACCACTAATGTAAGGACCCCAAGCCCTTAACCCTTGATTAGTGTATTAATCATTATGTGTGGCACATGCTTTCAATAAAATCAATCGGGAAACTCAGATGATACTTTACCATTGAATGGCAATTATAAAATTTCTTTAATATTCAACATTAAGATCATCTCTACCAACAAATAGACTCATAGATTCCGCCCATTTCCATCCCCATTACACCACTTTTTACATGGTGGACTTTTATAAAAATTTGGGCAGAGTCTCCCAATAAATAGAGTCATCCCGAAATAAAAGCATATCACAATATATAGTTCCCGGCCAGGGAAAACACATACTCAACAGGATACAGCAACGCTAAGTAAATTCCCAGCCAGGGAAGACACCACACATAAGACAACATAAATGGGTTTCAACACCCACATAATACACCCATGACTCTCATATCATTAGCAATTCTACCCTTAATTGCATGCAACATAGAATGAAAGAGAGAAAGGCTCATGCCTTTATATACAACCCATATACAAGCATAACCGTGCTCACATGCGAGCATCATAAATATGTATATAACCTTCGGGTGTATATAAGTACTCTATACGATACCGTGCTCCATCAAGCCCTGGTACCACGATCCTGGGAGTACATCCAATCAACAGCTCGAGCTCAGCTCCACAGCCATCGATGTACCTGTTCACCTGCCCCAACAGAGACAGCCCCCAACGGGGTGAGCATACAAATACACAAAATCCCATAATCACAATAATGAAATTCATAATTTACAACAAAAGTAAATACTAATGAATTTTAAATGTTACTCCCTGGATGGCAACGTCCTCATCCGGGATTCCGTGTACTGTCCCTGTTCTCACAATCATCAAACTCATCAAATCTCAAAAATCAGTAAATCAACACATTGATTTAACTCGTAGCATGCCTGATTCTCAAGTATCAATAATTAATGATTCCAAATTCATTATACATACAAATATAGATATCTCGATATCTAATACTGATTTTCAACTTTGCTACCAATCACAGATAGCTCAAATGCCTAGCATTTATTTTACCAATTCTCCATTATACTTAGACATCTCACATGTCTTATAATGAATACATGATTCCACGATCATTCTCAGGCATCTCAAATGCCCTACAATAGTCATATAAACCCAGTACCCCATATCTCTTATAAGGTCATACTACTCTAGTATCACGCACGCTTGTGGCGGCGATGTCAAGGTTGGGTCTTCCATAACTATATCAACACATATATATAACCATACGCACAACCATCAATGCAATCAAAATACATTATGCATTTCACAAATGCTCTCATATAAAGTAATGCTCGTACGTCGCACGTACCTTAAATCTCCGAAGTCCGAGCCAAACCTTGCTCGAGTTCCATGCCCCGAGGAACGATGTGCTAACACTATAAATAATTCACAATTATTTACGAACATGCAACCCATGCTCAAGCACACCCATATCCCTCAAAAACATTGTCAACACACGACAATTAACCATTGAAAGACCCGGGCAGGGTACATGCAGGGAGGGAAACAAATGAGACGTCAACGAAAAATGCTCAAGAACTCCCCTACAATTTTCGAACCCTCACTCCACAATTCGAACCCAATTAAGCACCACAAATCATCTAAAACATGAATTAATCGATCACTAACAAGAATCACCGCCCCCTAGCCAAAACCCCCAAATTCGAACCCAAACCCCTCATGCATACTGGAAAAAATTCGAACCATAAGCCACAAATTTTTGAACTAAAAAGTCTGAAATTTTCGACCCAAAATACAGTACAAAACGCCTCAAAAATGCCTGAAGAAAAGCCCCAAAAACGTACCAAAAATCGAGCCCCAAATCGGACAGATTCCAGTTTTCGAACCCTAGCGCTTTTCTGGCAAATCCGAACGCGATTCTCGACGAAACTTCAAATTGTTGGCATGGGAAGGTGCGCCTGGACGAGACGAAGCCAACGGCGGGTCGGACGCGCCGAACGGCGGCCCGACGGCGGCGGGCGCACGCCTTGAAGCGACGGGGGTCGAGGGAAACGGGAAAGGGCGCGGACGCGGGGAGAGAGAGAGTGACGGGAAAGGTGGGGAAAATGGTTCCAATAATTAAAATCTCGGGTTCAACTGGTATTTATAGCAAAAATATCCCGAAATACTAATAGCCCCACAAATACATCATGATTCATTAAAAATCATATGTTCCAAAAATTCTCTCTCTAACTCCAAAACGCCCTACCGGTGCCCACACAAAGTACCCGAGATTCCGAGTCACACTAAAAACCCAACTCATAGGTTTTTTTCCGAAATGAGAATACAATCTCAACCTCAGGATCCAACGATCCCAACTACTCAAATAGACGAGCCCGGAAGGCCCAACACCTCGATTAAACTCCAAATCGCCACGTAAAACAACTTTAGGGGTTATTAACACTCCGGGATTAACATCTATAATCTCTGGTCATCACAATATCCCCCACTAAAAGAATTTCGTCCTCGAAATTAGCACCGGTGTATCACGTACACCCGGGCTACACAACAACATGAAGCCATAACCTCGATCCTTGACCATATTATGATCGTCTTAAATAAACGCGAGGATACTTACCTCACATCAAACTCTGAAACAGAGCGACCTACCAAAACCAACTTATCACCCAAGAGGCAAAACGTATTTCGATGCGGTTCATCCCAAAGGTCAGTATCTCATGACTGCAACACAACCGATACTTACGACTGTAAATCGGATGGTCATCCTTAGTTCTAATACGACTAGTAAGAACGCATCATGAATGACACCTCAACCGTGAGAACGTTGACCTCGTGTCAAACTCTGGAGTGGAATAGACTTCCAAATCCATCATAACGTCAAAGAGCGTCAGCACAACTCAACGCTAACAGTCCAAAAGCAGTTAGTCAACTGAAACTGCAAGGATTCGAATCGCTCCCAATTATATCGTAGATATCATCCAATTACATCTTTATTATGACTCACGATGTCTAATACACATCATTACGAGGAAAACACGAGTATACCACGATGTACACATACCAAACCTGGTCTCCACTTTCAAACCTCCTCCATCAAATGAGCAGTCGCATCATTGCAACTCAATTTGGGCAACTCACGGCCACTGATGAGTGAGCGATGTGTTATTGGGTCACCACTGACGAGTGAGTGATGTGGTCGCCGCTGACGAGCGAGCGATGTGATTATTGTTGGGATCGACACTAGAGTGTGCAATGTCTTTTATGTGCCTCCACTATAGAGGGAGGGTGATGAATATACGTTAATTTAAATTGACCTTGTTGATTTGACGTGTTGTGATAATCAACTGTACAGGTGAAAGAGATCATGGAGAGAGGGAATGAAGAGACATTATTGTTTTCTTTCATTTTATTGCATGGATGCAATAGCGGGGTATGATTGATATCGATATATTGATGACATTTCTTGGCGAGATGATGGTATGATTATATGGTGATATTTGAGAATTATAATATTTACCGCTCTCATATCGAAACGATGGGGGTATGATTATATGGTGATATTTGAGAATTATAATATTTACCGCTCTCATATCGAAACGATGGAAATATTGTGAATGCCGCTGATATGTCGAGGAAATGAATATTTTTGGACGATCATGTTATTGATGATGAGTATATCAATTGTGGGATTGTGTATGGATATGAATTATATTTTTGTGGAATATTTATGTTGAGAACAGGGACAGTGTAAAGGATCGAGTGTGGATCCACCGTGTACAGTAAGTGTTATTATATCTTAGTATTTTCAGAATGTAATTTTATTCATTGTGATGATGGATGTTATATGAATGCCAGTAGTGACGATGATAGTGTGCATGCCGTAGTGGAAATGAGATTATGCATGCCAGTGTTGGCGATGAGTATTGATATATTGCTATTGTGTTAGCAATGAATATTAGGGTGCCGTCATTGGGCGATGAATCTTGATGTGCTGCTATTATGTCAGCATGAGTATTACTATACTGGTATTGTGCTAGTGATGTATATTGATGATGTGTTCATTTCAGATAGCTGTGGACATTGTGTTATTGTTGTTCCTTGGGTACATGAGATGTAGGCCCAAGAGGATATTGAAATGTTCCAGAGGAACAAGGAGTTGAGGGAATGGTTGATGACGGAAACATTATGAATATCAATAATGCGTAAAGGACGAGGTACGTGGTTATGTTTTAAGAAATACTTCATACCAGATGATAGCTAGGTGATGAAATATGGAAACATTGATGCTTGAAAGCATGGGAGAACTGTAAGGAGCATGATTTGACATTTATGATCTGTGGTTGTTGGTGCGTATAATGTGGATATATGTATGTGAGAATTACTAATGGGTTTGCTAGTAATTACTTTGCACCAGATAATAGCCAGGAGGTGATATGTGAGATATTGATACGTAAGGACTCAAGAGTTCCACTACTTCATACGGCCAATGGTTGTGATGTGATGATGTTGGTATAAGTTGCATACAATTGCAATCACACAGGTATGAGGTTATTTATATGATAAAAGTTGGTATTTTGTCATACAGTCTGATATACGCATGAGATGCCTGTATTGATGATTTAGTGATTATGTGATGTGTACTATGATGAAAGTAAACTGTGACGAATTTAGATCTTGTGCAAGGAAACTGTACCAATGCGAGTACACAGGTACTGAAGTATGTTAAACACGGTAAGTGTTGGCTTTTAGGAACTGTTAGCAATGTTCTTGATAAGTTAATTACAGGAATGAGCTTTTGCAATGTCACCAAAATTGAACAGGGCAAGTATGATGTTAACCTCGTATTGATCTACATTAATCGAGGAATTCATATGTTAGCTTATTAAATGCTAATGTTGGGATAGAGTAAAGAATGTGATTTTCAGTCTTACCATTGTTGATGTACTGAGGGCACATGTGTGAGCCGTGATGGTTCGGATGGTTGTCGTCCTACAGATGGTCAAGTTATTATTTTGAGCTGTATAACGGTACGTAAAATTTTACCGTTGGATTTTAATGGTAAGCATGCGTTTAAATTTCGGGGTCGAAATTTTATTAGTTGGAGAGAATTGTAATGTCCGAAATAATTATTATTGTAATGTCCGAAATAATTATTTATGGTGCAATAGATGTAATTATGGTGGTTATATGATATGTCAAGATTTAATTCTTGGGTGTCGGATTTCGGAGCGGAGTTGGGATAAATAATTCCGGGATCGAAATTATCATGATAATTAACACCGAAATTTTATTAAATATAAAATTTGCATTAAATCGAAAGATTTAATTTTTGTGATTCAAATAAGGACATGAAGTTAGGTGTGTACTGTTCATGTGTTGCACATGCACCAGTACACCGGTGACACCCCGATGTTCATAATTGGTCGGGAATTAATATATATCGGTGTAGGATGTAAAACACATACAAAAACATGTAAAATACACACAGATCGCGGACACCTACGAAAAGGTGCGAAAACAAGCACTTCTCGCGCGATCACCGACCACCGTGTACTTATCCGCTCCGTTCGCCGCCGTCCGACCACCTAACGACGATACCAACCTACCACCGTGTTCACAACTCTCAGGCAAATCTTTCCATACCAGATAATCAAATTTTGGTGTTCGAAAAGTGGTTCGATTTTGATCTGGAACGATGAAACTCGCGCAGACTAGGGTTTGAGCGATTTTGGTTCGATTTCTTCGAATCTTCTACGAATTGGACGAAGCCATATACCAAATCTCTTCTCCTCATCTGGACGACACTTTCTACACCGGCCACCGCCTCTACCGCCGCCAGAGTTCGCCGGAATCGCACGAAATGCGTGCGTGAGCTGTGTGCGAATTGGGTAAAAATTTGATATCCGATTTTCCGACTTTGCTTCGATAATTACCAGTTAATTTGAGTTCGTAAATGAACTGCTATCCTTGCTTGACAATCTGCTGCAATTGATTCAAATCTTGTTATGTTGGTTTCACCTTCCTGCTGAATGAGTCTGCTGAACTGAGTTAAAATAGACTGTTGTAGAGAATTGAATTAACCTGGTATTTGGGCCAAATTCTTGTTGAAGTTTGGGGTTTACATCATGGCCGAAATTTAAGGGACGTAACTGCTGAATTTTGGGGTTGTTTGGGCTTGACAATCATGCCTGTATGATGTTTGTTCATACACTTAAGTGATATTCAAGTGTTGGCTCAAAAGCCCTATAAGTTATGTAGTAGGAAAGTCTACTTTTATGACTTAGAATATTGTAGTGTGTTGGTGAGTGTTGAGCTATGATTTGAGATGCAAATGACTTCGAGCTTGTGTCATTATGCCCATAGGAGAGTTCGATACATGTCAATGTGTGTTATAAGCAAGTATTAAATTGTATAATTATGAATATGCTTGAATATGTGGCATAGCATAAATTGGTGATTTATATCACTTGGATGAGTTAATGATGATAATATTGAGTTGTTGAATTAAGATATTGAATCGATATGAATGATATCGAGTGGATTGTAAATGAACTAATATGAAGTGATAATTTCGATATAAATTCTTCATGATTCTCAAGATGTCGGGATAGCCCATCATGTTGTCGACTATAAGGTACGTGGTGACGTACGAGCAGGTATCCCAGTATTTATATATTCATGCATACATGTATTTTAATGTGATGTTTTAAGGTTCGGTGATTGAGTTTGATAATTGAGTTTAATACACGTGGAATGGTGGATACGTCGATTTACGTGATCCGATTATACTAGTTGAGTATTGATGCCTTGGGCATGAGCGATATGAGAAATTGTCGAGAATGAGATAGTGGGATAACCAGGTTTACATTGATGTTGAATTATTTATGTTGAACATAAATAATATCTTGTTGCTGTAATGAAATGAATTCATAGTATCGTTGAGTATTATGTTTTCAATGATAATACTAAACTTGACATTATGAATGTGCGTGAGTTTGAAACAGGAACAGTGTGTGGAAGCTATACAAACTCGGAATTGTACAGGGAGTATATTTTATGAGTTTTGAATAATCTAAACTGTTGCATTATGATTTTGTATATCGATTTGTGATTGATTGAGTTGGAGTATGCTCACCCGTGTGGGGGCTGTTTCTGTTGAAACAGGTACAACATGTACTAAGCTACTTTGGGATATTGGTTCGAGCTTGTTGGATCATGCTGCTTCCAGAAGCGTATATGAGTGGGGGTAAATAGTATATGCTATTTATTCAGTTAGATTGGTATTCATTTATTTGTTGCTCGTATGTGAGCAACTGGAAGCATGTATATGGACTGTATAAGGGTGTTGAAGCCTACTTGTGATGTCTTCTTATTCTTAGGATGGTGGTTTCCCTGGCGGGGAATTTACGTAGTTTCAGTATTCTGTTTTCGTAGTGTGTTTGTCCCTGGTTGGGAGTTATATTGTGTGACGTATTTTTATTTTGGGATATCTCAATTTATGGGGAGACTCTGCCCAAATGTTTATTCAAACCCACAATGTAAAAGTGGTGTAATGGGGATGATAATGGGTGAACCTTGAGTTTTATTGCTGAGTATTATTGATGTCATTGATAATATGTGAAGCATGGAAGGATTCTTTTAAAGAATGAATTTTTTTTAGTACTCATACGATGTAATAAATGCACGAAGGACTAGTATAAGGGGTTGGGGTCTTACAATAGATGTCATTCCTTCTCGTCCAAGCTCAATAGATTCCTTGATAAAAATCACCGCTTGTCCTATGAACTCGCATATGTTATTGTATAACTTGGGTTTTCTTCCATTGGTCTTCCCAACCAATTTATCAATATAACCCTGTACACTAAGTAGACATATTAGTACAACAAATGCAAGTTTTGTTGATCATCAAAACCCATAAATAATTCGGAGATAAATTAAGCATTAAACACAACCATGTGTTTAAGGCTCAACACAAACCACATGTTCCTCGAATATGGTGGATTATAGATCCGTAACCAAACACATTCCCGACTTGCTTCATGGATCGCCAATAATTCAGCATGATTAGAAGAAGTGGCAGTTATGGTTTGTTTCATAGAACGCCAAGAAATAGCTGTACCACCACATGTGAACACATAACCCGTTTGTGACCGAGCATTATGAGGATCAGATAAATATCCAGCATCTGCATAACCTATGAGATCAAATTTGGGTGCCTTAAGATAATAAAGGCCCATATCCATCGTTCCTTGAAGATAGCGAAATATATGTTTAACACCATTCCAATGTCTTCGTGTAGATGAAGAACTATATCTTGCTAGCAGATTCACAGCAAATGATATATCAGGGCGTGTATGACTGGCAAGATACATTAGTGCTCCAATAGCACTAAGATATGGCACTTCTGGGCCTAGTAGTTCTTCATTATTTTCATTCGGTCGAAAACGATCTTTGTGCACATCAAGTGATCTTACAACCATAGGTGTGCTTAGTGGATGTGCTTTATCCATATAGAATCGTTTAAGCATTTTTGTTGTATAAGCAGACTGATGTAACAAGATGCTATTTTCTAAGTGCTCAATTTGCAAGCCTAGGCAAAATGTTGTTTTTCCAAGATCCTTCATTTCAAATTCTTGCTTCAAATAATCCGTAGCTTTCTTGAGCTCCTCAGGAGTCCCAATAATATTTAAATCATCAACATATATTGCAATGATTGCAAACTCAGTCCAGACCTCTTAATAAAAATGCATGGACAAATAGGATCATTCATATAGCCTTGTTTCATCAAGTATTCACCAAGACGATTATACCACATGCGTCCAGCTTGTTTCAAGCCATATAGCGATTTATACAATTTGATCGAGTAAAGTTCTCTCGAACCGTGGTCATGTCCCTTAGGTAATTTTAAACCTTCAGGGATTTTCATATAAATGTCATTATCAAGTGATCCATACAAATAGGCAGTAATAACATCCATAAGAGCATTTCAAGTCGTTCATTTGTTGCCAGATTATGCAAATAACGAAAAGCTGTTGCATCCACAACAGGAGAATATGTCTCCTCATAATCAATACCATGTCTTTGGGAAAAACCTTGTGCAACAAGTCGTGCCTTATACCGCACAATTTCATTTTTCTCATTTCGTTTTCTCACAAAGACCCATTTATAGCCAACTAGTTGCACATCTTCAGGTGTGCGTATTACTGGTCCGAAAACTTTACGTTTTGCCATCGAATCCAACTCTGTTTGAATTGCATCTTTCCACCTTTCCCAATCATTTCTAAGTCTTCATTCATCCACAGATTTTGGTTCATGATCCTCGTTCTCATTCATAATAGTAATTGTTGTAGTATATCAAATTTATCATCAACATTAGTTGTATATCGGTTCCATCTTTTCCCAGTCATGACATAATTTATTGAGATCTCATTATTATTAAAATTTTCAGGTACCTGGACTTCTTCTGGAAGTTTATTATTTGTCATGTCTGGAAACTCTTCAAGATTTTTTGATTTTCAGAATTCTTCTGGATTTTCAATTTCCTCGAATTTACTATCTTCATTGTTCACTTCTTTTCGTTTTCGAGGATTTTTATCCTTAGAACCGACTGGTCTACCACGTTTCATAGGCGTCTTTAATTTACTAATAATGGTAGAAGGTCCTTCAGGGACATTAATTCGAATCGGAGCATTACAGCCGGTACATATGACTTGGTCACACGCTTTAGGTCAGAAAAAAGCATATGGCAATTGATTTGCTAACTGTTGCAAATGAATTATCTTTTGAACTTCAAGTTCACATTGTCTTGTGCGAGGATCAAAATGCGATAATGACAATTCATTCCACATAATTTTATCAACCGACTGTTTATTTTCTCCCCCTAATGTTGGGACAAATGATTCATCAAAATGACAATCAGCAAAACGAGCCGTAAATAAATCTCCAGTTTTTGGCTCAAGATATTTTATTATAGAAGGTGATTCATACCCAACATATATGCCCAATCTCCTTTGAGGTCCCATCTTTGTGCGTTGTGGTGGAGCAATTGGAACATAAACTGCACATCCAAAAATTCTAAGATGGGAAATGTTCGGTTCCTAACCAAAAACCAACTGTTGGGGAGAATATTCATGATAATTCGTTGGCCTTATGCGAATAATGCAGCTGCATGCAAAATAGCATGTCCCCACGCAGATATTGGGAGTTTAGCTCTCACGAGCAATGGTCGTGCAATCAATTTAAGATGCTTAATAAACGATTCTGCAAAGACTGTTTTGTGCATGAACATAAGCGACATGATGTTCAACAATTATTCCAACAGACATACACTAATCATTAAAAGATTGTGATGTAAATTCACCAGCATTATCAAGACGAATTTTCTTGATAGTATAATCTGGAAAATGTGCTCGTAACCGAATTAACTCCGCAAGTAATTTTGCAAATGCCAAGTTGCGAGTTGACAATAAGCATACATGTGACCACCTCGTTGATGCATCAATTAAAATCATAAAATATCGAAATGGTCCACAAGGTGGGTGAATAGGCCCACAAATATCTCCATGTGTGCGTTCTAAAAATGCAGGAGATTCATTTTTAATTTTCATCGGTGACGGCCTTATGATTAACTTGCCTTGAGAACAAGCTGCACATGAGAATTCATTGGATTGAAGAATCTTCTGGCTCTTCAAAGAATGACCACATGAATTCTCTAAAATTCTTCTCATTATTATAGAACCGGGATGACCCAACCGATCATGCCAAATGATAAAATCATTATGATTAGTAAACTTCTGGTTTACCGTTGCATATATTTCAATTGTAGTTATATATGTGTAGTATAATCCAGAGGAATAAGAAGGTAATTTTTCCAAAACAACTTTCTTTCCAAAGTTAATATTTGTAATATACAAGTATTCATTATTATCTTCACTTTTAGTCTCAATATGATATCCATTTTGTGAATATCTTTAAAGCTCAATAAGTTTCTTTGAGACTTTGAGCAAAATAAAGCATTATCAATGCAAAATTTTGTTCCTCCAGGCAAAATTATAGTTGCTCTTCCCTTCCGGAGCCTTCAATTAATTTTGCATTACCAGATATGGTACTAACATGAGCTTCTTTCATTATTAGATTTGAAAAATACTTCTTATCCTTAAATATAGAGTGTGTTGTTGCACTGTCTGCCAAACATAATTCTTTGTCAATGATCATTGGAACGTCCATTTTCTTCAGAAAAAATAAATTTTCAAAATGATATTTTTCTTCTTCTTCTTCTGTTTATGATAAATAAAATATTTGTATAATAAAAGAAATATTGACAATATAAATTTATTATAAATATTTATTTGCAAACATAAAATAAAATATTTATTTGCAAACATAAAATGAAATATTTATTTGCAAACATAAAATGAAAATTCTTAGGAATTTCCATGACTAGTATCACCTTCAGGGTGATTGACAAAGAAATCAGCAACATCAAAAGAAGTAAAATCATTAAAACCGTTGTCAACAAAATTATGGTCAAGATTAACATCTTTGCTATTGAAATTTGTCTATATCATTTTCTCTTTTTTCTTCAATGATTCTTGATAGAGATCAACAAGATGCTTTGGCGTACGACAAGTACGAGTCAAGTGGCCTTTCATGCCACAACGATAGCACTTATTCTCCTCCCTTTTATTTTGGTTTACATATTTCTCATCATTATGCTCCCACTGGTGTGCAATGTTTTTTATATGATCACCACGATTATTGTTGTAACGGTTATTGTTACTTTCCCACTTCTGGCGGTGCTGAATATTTTTGATATGGCCACCATGATTATTCTTGTAACGATTTCGACCATGAACACAACCTCGGCCTCGATTTTGTCATTATTATATCGCATAACTGATGTGACTAGAAATAGACACATCTTTAGTGCTTAATTGTCTACGATTTGGTAGGTTTTGATGGATAATTTGATACGTATGCTACCTAATCGTATATTTGTGTAATTGTAGGTACAATCGAAGAAAACGAGCTAAAAATGATGTGTAAAGACCAAGAAAAGACATGGACATGACAAGGACCCAAAGTTGATCAAGAAAAGGGCAAAAACGTAATTTTAGAGGTGGCGATCGATCATATGGAAGAGGCAATCGATCGCCTATGGACAGAAACTTTTGCATCAAATTTGAAGAAGCAGCGATCGATCGCCATATTCAGCGATCGATCGCCAGAGTCCACTGGAGCCAAGCGATCGATCGCCACTTTGTAGCGATCGATCGCCTCAAGCATTTTACCGAAAAAAATAACGCAGCGATCGATCGCCAAATTTGTAGCGATCGATCGCCGCAGGGTCCGAGAATATGGAAAGTGGGTCTTTTACCATGTTTAAAAGACTGTAACCTAAACTTTAGCCTCCATAACTTGAATACTCGATTTTACATCAGTTGTTAGGGAGATTCCAGACTTTAGAATTATTTTAGGTTTTTAGAATAATTTTCTTTTAAGTTTTCTTCAAGAACAACGAAGAACGGAACCGGAATCGACAAGCCGGAATCGTGAATCATCTCAGTAATTTCTTTTCCTTTATTTAATTCAATGTTTTCGGTACAATTTACTATGTTTTTAGATTTGAATATGATAGGCTAAAACCCTTCGATTCTTGGTTGAAGGGATACCTACTTTTGGATTTGAATCTTTTATGAGAATTCGGTTTGATAGTTGAATTAGATTTCGATTTCAATGTGTTTTCCAGATTTCGAATTCCATGATTGTTGTGTTTGTGTATTAGATTGATCACCTAATATTCAATTGCATAATCGATAGTTTGTTAAGAAACAACTAAGATTAATAATTAACCGGCTGTAGGTGTTATTGAATTCTTAGGAGAAACGATTGAGTAATCGATTTTAATTATTTAAATTATAATTTCTCGCTACTACATACTTTTGCTATTAACTTGAGAAGGGTTAATTTGGGCGTACGCGATAAACGCTACCAATAACTGTCGCATTTCCTTCAGGAAATGGAGCCGCACCAGTTGGACGAGCCTCGTGGTTTTTCAACAAAAGCTCATTATTTTGTTCAGCAACAAGAAGACAAGAAATCAATTCAGAATATTTTTTTGAAACCTTTTTCACGATATTGCTGCTGCAGGAGCACATTCGATGAGTGAAAAATGGAGAATGTTTCTCCCAATAAATCCTCATCAATTACACTTTCCCCACATAATTTCAACTTTGAACTGATTCGAAAAATTGCTGAAATATACTCACTTACAGTTTTAAAATCTTGCAAGCGTAAGTGCATCCACTCATAACGAGCCTTAGGAAGAATAACCGTTTTTTGGAGTTCATATCTTTCCTTCAAACTAGTCCACAAGGCAAAGGGATCCTTTACCGTCAAAATTTTGTTTTTAACCCTTCATCAAGGTGGTGGCGGAGGAAGATCATTGATTTAGCCTTTTTCTTGATTTGTGGCTATACTTTCTCTTTTATGGTTTCACCAAGACCATTTGCCTTTAGATGAATTTCAGCATCTAGTACCCATGATAGATAATTCTTTCTAGTGATATCAAGAGCAACAAACTCGAGTTTTGCAAGATTAGTTAATGTAATTAAAATAAAAAAACAAATAAAACTTACCACACTTACACAAAGTTGGCTAGAGATTCGTGCTGATAACGTGTTATAAAATAATAGTATTGTATTCTATAGAGAACAATTTAGAGAGAGAAATTTAGTTAGCTTTTCATTCTATCTTTCATTTAACTTTAAGCCTCTATTTATAGGCTTAATATTGTAGTTACATGGGGGTGGAATGTGGAAGGTAAATGAACATCCAATATACATAAATATTACGTTTCACAACACTTTCTTTAATACATGCATTAACACATGTATTTATGAACATATTTATAACAAAACAAAGATACATAACGGAAATTATTATTTTTGTCCAATTTCTCTGTATCCCATGATACTATTGCTCTCATAAATTTTTTTTAAATTATAATGATATTTGTGGCAATCATTCTTAGAATATTTTGGTGCAAAGGTCGCAAATGTAATAATTGCGGCTGCTTTAATTTCTCATTTTAGGACTTATGTATCAATAAAGTTTAAGCAAAGTCCAGTGGACCCTTTACATGCCACACGTTCATGTTGAATCTGATTGGGATCAAACGGACTGATCACATTTCATTTTTTCCCGATGAATCTTTGTATCAGTAATTTGTGGCAACATTTAGTAATTTTGGAAAAATATTTTAAGAAAATATGGTTTGAGAGATGATTGTTTTTTAACCCATTTTTTACTGTAAATATAATATATAATGACAGCTTTTATTAATCAGATACGTTTAAATTTTAAAATAAATATAGTATTATAACTGAGTATCTTTGGGAATACTGAAATTTTTTACCAAAAGAAAAAAATATGATAGAAGATATAAAAAAAATAACCGTTGAAAATGTATTTTTAGAAAATAATTGTCGAAAAATATAAGTCATATTTGTTTGTCTATGAAGAGAATAAAAACATTTGAGAATGTGCTAACAAAATAGCCTATAATATGAAACTCACAGTTATTACTATGGAGCTTGTTTAACTAAAAAAAATGAAAAATAAATTTGAGTGTATGTATGCATGTTACTAAATTGGATCGGATCGGATCAGATATCATGTTACCCCATGACACTATTTGAGAAGAAAAGATGTGTGATATGAAATGACCTTGACTTTTACCCTTTGAATAAAAGGAGAAGGACCGATGGTTTTAGAAAGCAAGTTGCCTAAGTATAGAAAGGAGATGTTGAAACATTTCAAAGCTCTCACACTAAATTCACACTTCTCTCCGCCCAAAGAGACTAGCCGATGGCTGAAGGGCGAGGCTGAAACATTTCTAAGTTCTCTCAATAACTAAACACTTATATCCACCACAAGGGACTAGCCGATGGCTGAAGGGGGAGATGGTTCATTTGACTTTGGGAGGAAAAAGGGGAGAGGGGGGCAATGCTTTTTAAGGAGGGACTTCACCATTTTGGGGGCCATCATGATCTCTCTCTCGACTCTTTCCTTTCTCCATAATATTTTCCCTTCAATTGGTGTTGACTATAATTCTGTCAAAGTGTATCTCAGGAATCAAAATAACAATGGATTCAAAATAAGTTTTATATCGAGGCGAGATTTGTAATCTCCGTCCTTAAGATAATATTGCTCCGCTATGGTGCTAACGGTTTGCTATCGCAATTTGTCTCCCAAGATACAACGACTATGACTTGTGATAGGAGCACTCCAAATCACAAGTCCTCAAACCACAAATGTTCAAAGCACTCAATTTGATAAACAACAAATGCTCTCAAATTTCACTAAAAATATGATGTTGATTTCGAAAATCTGTGTTTTTAAACAAGTGGGAATATGTTATATATATAGTGAACCAAAAATCAAGTCCAAAAGACACCATTTGGAGGCAATATTTGGCTAAAAATCGCACACCAAACGTGAATGGACATGCAATTTCACAAAACATATACAGTGCTTGATCGATCGAGCAAAGTTCTCGATCGATCGAGCTACTGTTCACAAGACCCGAAATTTTTCTGGTCCGCTCGAGCGATCGAGTAGATAATTTAACTTTGCACGTTTTCCAACAATCCCCCACATGAATTAAATTAATGCATGTATGCAATTGAGTGCTTTGACGAACTATTATGCCATCTGGAGAGATAGCTTGCGGCTTTGAATCTTCCGTAGTAGTATTCAATCGGATTTACTTGATTTAATAGTGAACTTATAGTCTTGAACTATTTAATCGTTGGTGTAAACCAAGACAATTGAACCCACACCATAATAATTCTAACATTCGTATTGGTTTCTTACGGTTGTGTCCGTTTCGGCCATGGACCACGCTTGGTTTCATAAGTGCTTTTCATTATTTGAAGCGGCCACACTTCGCACTTACGTAGATGATCTCCTAGAAGAGTATCCCGCTATACTCCAACATATTCTAATATGTCTTAGGAATCATTAAATGCCTTTTGCCTATCCTCGTACCCTTTTTACAGGCAGCACCCCTTATCATAGGAATGGGTCGGAGATTAATTCTCCAAGGTGTTTATACAATCTTGTAGTTTGGATCTTGGGATCTCCAGTCACATAGGTTGGGTATCCACCACAAGATTTTGATTATAGGGTTTAATCCCATTCCCCTCGATAAACTATATACTTGATCTCTAGGCAAGCCTTTCGTGAGCGGATCCGCAATATTTTCCTTTGACTTCACGTAGTCAATGGACATAATGCCATTTGAGATCAACTGTTTAATAGTATTGTGTCTACGACGTATATGTGTAGACTTACCATTATACATGCTACTCTGTGCCCTTCCTATAGCAGATTGGCTATCACAATGTATTTTAATTGCAGGCATAGGTTTTCCCCAACAAGGAATTTCTTCCAAGAAACTTCTAAGCCATTCAGCTTCTTCTCTTGCTTTATCCAAAGCTATGAATTCAGATTCCATAGTGGATCTAGCAATACAAGTTTGCTTGGTAGATTTCCACGACACTGCAACCCCTCCAATGGTAAACACATAACCACTTGTAGACTTGGAGTCTTGAGTGTCCGATATCCAATTTGCATCACTGTATCCTTCCAATACAGCAGGATATCTTGTATAGTACAATCTATAGTTCAGGGTGTATCTTAAATATTTAATTACCCTCGACAATGCCTTCCAATGGTCATTGTTTGGATTGCTCGTGAATCAGTTTGCCAACCGCATATGCAATACCAGGACGTGTACAATTCATGAGATACATGAGACTACCAATTATCCTTGAGTATTCTAACTGTATGACAGGGTCTCCTTTGTTTTTAACCAAATGTTGATTCGGGTCATAGGGTGTTTTTACAGACGACGTATCATTCGCGAGAAATCTCTCGAGTATTTTCTCTACATAATGAGACTGTGATAACACTCGTCCTTCGGATATCTTGGAGATTTTAATTCCAAGTATCACATCAGCTTCACCCATATCTTTCATTTCAAAATATTTTATTAACAGTTTCTTTGTCCCGTTGATGATTTCTAAGTTGCTTCCCACTATGAGCATATCATCAACGTACAAGCATACTATTACATATGCTTTAGGCGTGTTTTTCATATATACGCATTTGTCGCACTCAATAGTTTTGAAACCATTCGATAACATAGTTTTGTCAAATTTTTCATGCCATTGTTTTGGCGCTTGCTTAAGCCCATACAATGACTTAACGAGCCTACACACCTTTTTCTCTTGTCCGGGAAAACAACCCCTCGGGTTGTTTCATATAAATTTCCTCAGCAAGTTCCCCATTGAGGAATGCCGTTTTTACATCCATTTGATGTATCTCTAAATTGTTTAGAGCAGTGATAGCATTGATCACTCTAATGGACATAATTCTCGTGACTGGTGAATATATCAAAGTAATCAAGGCCTTCTTTTGTCTATATCCCTTTGCCACGTGTCTCGCCTTGTAATTATCAATTGAACCATCGGACTTTTAAGAATCCATTTGCATTCTAATGGTTTACTTCCAGTTGGAAGGTCTACCAATTCCCACGCGTGGTTTTGCATTATGGATTCTATCTCGCCATTAATAACCTCTTTCCACATAGGAGCATCAGGGCTAGATAAGGGTCACTAACCGATCTTGGTTCATTGTCCAACATATGTCATGAAGTCAGGACCATAAGTCTTAGCCACTTTGGTTCTCTTGCTACGTCGTGGTTATACTTCCTCAATAGAGTCACGATTAGCGTCTTTATACACCCTTTTCTTAGGGCTCATTTCCTTGTTAGTTTTGTAAGGAAATACTTCTTCAAAAAATACAACATTTCATGATTCCATGATTGTACCTTCATGCACATCACTTATTTCAGATTTATGTACTAAAAAACGATATGCACTACTATTGTTAGCATAACCAATAAATACACAATCTATTGTTTTAGGCCCGATTTTCACTTGCTTTGTTTTGGTACTTCTACCTTAGCCAAGCACCCCCACACTTTCAAGTATTTGTAGGAAGGCTTGTGACCTTTCCATAACTCATAAAGAGTTTCATCCTTACTTTTGTGTGGTATTTGTTTAGAATGTAGTTGGCCGGCAAGATTGCTTCCCCCCACAAGTTTTGTGGTAATCCAGAACTTATCAACATAGCATTCATCATCTCTTTTAGAGTACGATTTTTACGTTCGGCAATACCATTTGATTGTGGTGAATAGGGGGTAGTGGTTTGGTGAATAATTCCATACCCAGTGCAAAATTCTTCAAACGGTGCTCCATATTCTCCTCTTCTATCGCTTCGAACATTCTTTATCTTTTTGCTAAGTTGATTTTCAACATTCATTCTTGTATTGTTTAAATACTCCCAAGGCCTCGTCTTTGCTTCTTAGCAAATAGACGTAACAATATCTCGTACAATCATCAATGAAAGTATTGAAGTACTTTTTCCCATCTCTAGTTTCCACAAACTTTAGATCACATAAATCTGTATGAATTAATTCAAAAGGTGTCGTGGTTCTTTCAATTGAATGGAATGACGGTTTCGTTAACTTGGCCTCGACACAAGTCTCACAGTTATGTTTCAAATTAACATTCATTTGAGGCAATAAGTTTAACTTCACTAACTTGTTAAGTGAACCATAATTTACGTGACCAACGATCATGTCATAAATAACAAGACTCAATCAAATAAGTAGAATCATTCACTTTATTGCTTTCAAATTGACGTTTAACCGTCATTACGTTCATTTTGAATAGGCTTTTCTCCATATAGCCTTTTCCTACAAAAACTCCATTTTTGGAGAGTACAATTTTTCCAGATTCTAAAACTAGTCTAAAAGCCACCTTGACTAGAGCCGATCTGGATATCAGGTTCTTTCGATGTCGGGAACATGTAGGTCGTCAATCAAAGTCAATTCCTTTCCCGAAGTCATCTTTAGAACCACCTTCTCCAGTCCAATTACCGGAGATGTAGTGGAGTTTCCCATATAGAGTTGGTGCCCACTTATTGGAGTGTAAGTGGAGAACATGGCCTTGTCCGAACACACATGTCGGGTTGCACCAGAATCGACAAACCATTCGATAGGATTGTCCACCGAGTTCGCTTCAAAGACCACAGCGGTTAACAATAGATCCTTCAAGTCATCCGAGATCCGATCATGTTCGGTCACATTGACTTGATCTTTTGCTTTCCCACGAGGGTCTTTGTTACTACAATCCTTTGCCATGTGATTGGGCTCTCCACACTTATAGCATTTTCCTTTGAACTTTTTCGCCTTGCCACTGTTGGAGGCCGTACCGTCAAACTTACGCTTTGATCCAGTTCTTTGTCCAACTAGGTTAGCCCGTGGTCCATTTGAAACCTTGATGTGACTAGAAATAGACACATTTTTAGCGCTTAATTGTCTACGATTTGGTAGGTTTTGATGGATAATTTGATACGTATGCTACCTAATCGTATATTTGTGTAATTGTAGGTACAATCGAAGAAAACGAGCTAAAAATGATGTGTAAAGACCAAGAAAAGATATGGACATGACAAGGACTCAAAGTTGATCAAGAAAAGGGCAAAAAAGTAATTTTGGAGGTGGCGATCGATCACCTAGGAGAGGAAATCGATCGCCTATGGACAGAAACTTTTGCAACAAAATTCACGAGCCAGCGATCGATCGCCTTGAATCAGGCGATCGATCGTCAAAGTCCACTGGAGCCAAGCGATCGATCGCGATAAAGTGGCGATCGATCGCCTCAAGCGATCTGCTGAAAAAAAATAAAGAAGCGATCGATCGCCACATTCAAGGCGATCGATCGCCGAAGAGTCCGGAAATAAGGAAATTAAGTCTTTTACCATGTTTAAAAGATTGTAACCTAAATCTTAGCCTCCATAACCTCAGAACTCGAATTTTACACCTCATATCAGACAGATTTCGAGAGTTTAGAATAAGTTAGGTTTTCAGAATAATTTTTCTTTCAAGTTTTCTTCAAGAACAAAAAAGAACGGAGCCGGAACTGACAAGCCGGAATCGCGATTCGTCTTAGTACTCTCTTTTCCTTTATTTAATTCAATGTTTTCGGTACAATTTATTATGTTTTAGATTTGAATATGATAGGCTAAAACCCTTCGATTCTTGGTTGAAGGGATACCTACTTTTGGATTTGAATCTTTTATGAGAATTCGGTTTGATTGTTGAATTAGATTTCGATTTCAATGTGTTTTCCAGATTTCGAATTCCATGATTGTTGTGTTTGTGTATTAGATTGATCACTTAATATTCAATTGCATAATCGATAGTTTGTTAAGAAACAACTAAGATTAATAATTAACCGGCTGTAGGTGTTATTGAATTCTTAGGAGAAACGATTGAGTAATCAATTTTAACGGCTGTAGTTTTAATTGATTAGATTTATCGAACTCATTAGTTTTGAAAACTATCATTGATTTAACCATTAACGGATGTAGTGGTGATTAGAGATTTGGTAAGGGTTGAATTGAATGATGTTTTCTCTTTGACTACGAATAAGATGAGTAGGAATTGAATTTCCAATCGATAGATAATCGAAAGAATTCGAATGTTTTGATTTGATGACCAAAAGATAATTTTCCAAAAGTACGGTTACCTCAAAACCAAGAATCGCTTTAATCTCATAAGTCTTAATTCGTTTAGTTAATTTTGCGTATTAGTTTAATTCTTAGAATTTGTTAAGTAGTAATAATCCAATCCAAAACCCCATTTTTACTTTTTGTTTCTTAATTGGCACGAAATAAATACTACCTTCCTTGTGGGATCGATCCCTACTCTCGCTACTACATACTTTTGCTATTAACTTGAGAATGGTTAATTTGGGCGTACGCGATAAGCGCTACCAAATTTGGCGCCGTTGCCAGGTTTATCCCGCATTACTACTTTGGTTTGTTAATGAGTACAGGTGGATCGTTCAATCACGAAGATACTTTCACTACGATCCTGAGATTGAGAGGACGCTACATCAGAGGAGACGAGAAGCACGAAGGATTATAGAACAAGAAGAAGAAGAGAGGTCCATGATGGCTGCAAATCAAACTTGAGGCAGCTGGCGAATCCTAACTTGGATCAACAACCGCTCTGCATCAGTTTCCCTGCTCTGGCCAATAACGTAAACTTCGAACTTAAGTCTGGTTTAATTCACTTATTGCCAGCTTTTCTTGGTCTTGCAGGAGAAAACCCGCATAAGCATCTGATGGAGTTCCACGTGGTGTGCACTACCATGAAGCCGACCGGAATCACTGAGGATCAAATAAAGTTAAGAGCTTTCCCGTTTTCTCTAAAGGACGCTGCAAAAGACTGGCTCTTCTACTTACCATCCGGATCGATCACCACGTGGACTGACTTACAAAGAGTATTCCTAGAAAAATACTTCCCAGCTTCAAGGGCAACGAACTTGAGGAAAGAGATATATGGTGTGAAGCAGCTCCACGAGGAATCACTACATGAGTACTGTGAGAGATTCAAGAAGTTGTGCGCAAGTTGTCCACAACACCAGATAAGTGAACACCTTCTAATCCAATACTTCTATGAAGGTTTACTTTCTTCTGACTGGAACTTGGTGGATGCGGCAAGCGGAGGAGCATTTATAGATAAAACAGCGGAGGAAGCTAGAAGGTTGATAGCTAACATGGCGGCCAACTCCCAACAATTCGGATCTGTGCACCATGGACAACCAAAAAGAAAAGAGGTAAACGTATCAAACCTAGAACAACAACTGATAGACCTCACTTTTCTTGTGTGTGGTATGGCAGGTGGAAATGTAGGAAAGACAAAGCCATGTGGAATATGTTTGGAGATAAGTCATACCACTATGCATGCCCGACACTTCAAGAGACATCAGCCGAGCAAGTACATGCAGCAGGGGGATTTCCGGGACAACCCCAACGAAGACATGACCCTTACTCAAACACATACAATCCAGGATGGAGAGACCCCCCTAACTTGAGCTATGGACCACAATCGATAAATCATGTTCCTCCTCAAGCACCACAACATCCTCCACCATACAGGCCACCTTTTCAGAGGGCACAACAATCCAATTTTCCTTCTACTACTGACAGGTTAGAGGTAATCATTCAAGATCTTGCTCACAATGTTACTAAATTTCAACAGGAAACAAGATCGAGTATTCAAACCTTGAACACCCAAGTGGGTCAACTAGCAACTGCTCTTAATCGAGTTGAAGCAAACGGATCAACCACTCTACCATCACAAACAGTGGTGAATCCGAGAGAAAATGTAAATGCAGTCACAACTAGGAGTGGGAAGGAATTGGAGACACCGGAGACGATGAAGAAAGAACCGCCCAAGAGTGAGGAAGAAAAGGAAGCGGAAGTTGGAGAAAAGCTCGGGATAGCACACGAGGCACCAAAAGGTAAGCCCCCTTCTTTTTCAGAATATAAAGTGCCACCCCCTTTTCCCCAAGCTTTAAAAGACAACAAGAAAGACGCTGGACTCAAAGGCTTGTATGAGACCTTCCGAAGAGAGATAAACATCCCATTGTTGGACGCCATCCAACAAGTACCCCGCTATGCGAAGTTTCTAAAGGAATTATGCACTGCCAAGAGGAGTCATAGATTGAAGGGACCTCAAAAGGTTGAACTGGGTGAAAACGTATCAGCAGTGATACAAAGAAAAACCCTACCAAGTGTACGGATCCAGGTATGTTCTCTATCCCGTGCACTATTGGAAACACTCGCCTTGAAAAGGCCATGTTAGATTTAGGAGCATCAATTAATGTCATGCCATATTCTATTTATGCTTCTTTACAACTCGGTCCTTTGAACCCTACGAGAGTGGTGATTCAATTAGCGGATAGATCTAGTGCATACCCTAGGGGCTTAATTGAAGATGTGTTAGTGCACGTGAATGAACTAGTTTTCCCAGCTGATTTTTATATCCTTGACATGGAGAATGGTGATAAAAGTAGCCCCATCTTATTAAGAAGACCATTTCTCAAAACTTCTAAAACAAAGATAGATGTGCATAGTGGTACCCTCACTATGGAATTTGATGGTGAGATTGTTACATTTAACATCTATGATGCCATGAAATATCCTTGCAATAATGATAATACTGTGTACTCTATTGATGTTATTGATTACCTGTCACAGGAGGTTTTTGAGAATGTAGGAAACGAAGAATTGGAAAGCACTCTCATCATGGATTTGGAGAAGGAAGAAGCGGACATACCCCTCATGGACGAAGTGAAGCACACCATCGATGCGCTGGACGATACACCTGAGCTATTTCAGTCAGGTAACGTTTCTTTCATATCATTGCCTGTTCTAACGCTAGACCTCTCCCATCTGTTTTGCAGGCACCCACCATCGAGCTGAAGCCACTACCCACCCACCTTAACTACGTATTCCTTGGTGAAGGTAATACATTACCATTGATCATCTCCAGCAAGTTGGGGGATGATCAAGAGAAGGACTTGATTCATGTGCTCAAGGAGCACAAGACTGCTATAGGCTGGACAATCGCAGACATCATGGGAATCAGTCCCTCCACGTGCATGCACCGAATTCTACTAGAGGAAGGAGGGAGCCCGACACGTCAGCCCCAAAGGAAGCTAAACCCACCCATGATGGAGGTGGTGAAGGAGGAGATTCTGAAACTTCTATCGGTTGGTGTGATATACCCTATATCAGATAGTCAATGGGTTAGTCCAGTTCAAGTGGTTCCAAAGAAGACCGGTATCACTGTGATAAAGAATAAGGACGATGAACTTGTGCCCACACGCATTCAAAATGGATGGCGAGTGTGCATTGACTACCGGAAGCTTAACACTGTGACTAGAAAGGATCACTTTCCTCTACCTTTTATTGATCAGATGCTTGAGAGGTTAGCATGCCATTCTTATTATTGTTTTCTTGATGGTTACTCAGGCTATTTTCAGATTGCAATCGCTCCGGAGGACCAAGAGAAGACCACTTTCACATGTCCCTTCGGCACATTCGCATACCGTCGCATGCCCTTTGGACTATGCAATGCCCCAGCCACTTTTCAACGGTGTATGGTCAGTATCTTTTCTGAGTTTATTGAACATATTTTAGAAGTATTCATGGAAGACTTTACTGTTTACGGTAACTCATTCAAGGATTGCCTTTCTAGCCTTACACTGGTATTGAAAAAGTGCATTGATACTAACCTTGTGTTAAATTCTGAAAAATGTCATTTTATGGTTGAACAAGGTATAGTGCTGGGTCATGTTGTTTCTGCTAATGGCATAGAGGTCGATAAGGCAAAAATTGATGTTACGCAATCTTTACCCTACCCTACTTGTGTCCGGGATGTGCGCTCTTTTCTTGGTCATGCAGGTTTTTACAGGAGGTACATCAAAGACTTCGCCAAGATAGCTACACCTTTGTGTAAGCTACTACAAAAGGATGTCCCCTTTGAGATGGATGCCGAAAGCAAGAGAGCTTTTGATACACTGAAAGAGTCATTAACCTCTACCCCCATCATCCAACCACCCGACTGGAGTAAACCCTTCGAGATCATGTGCGATGCAAGTGACTATGCGGTTGGTGTTGTTTTGGGAAAAAAAGAGGGCAATGCTTCACATGCCATCTACTACGCATCAAAAACCTTGAATGATGCCCAACGAAATTATTCTACTACTGAGAAAGAGCTCTTAGCAGTTGTTTTTGCTCTTGAAAAATTTCGATCGTATTTACTTGGTACTAAAGTTATTGTTTATTCTGATCATGCAGCTCTTCGCTATTTGATGACGAAGACGGAGGGTAAACCAAGGCTAATAAGATGGATTTTGCTCTTGAGTGAATTCGACATACAAATCAAGGATAAGAAGGGCAGCGAGAACAAAGTAGCGGATCACTTGAGCCGTCTACCACATGTCGAGGATGACTTTTTTTGAAAGAGGAATTCCGGATGAGCATCTGTTCTCCATAAACGAAAATCTTCCATGGTATGCTCATATTGTGAATTTTTTAGCTTCTAATGTGCTACCCCCTGAATTGTCTAGGTCTCAACGAGCTAAGATCAGGAGTGATGCCAAGTATTATGTATGGGATGGTCCTTACTTATGGAAGAACTGCGCGGACCAAATCATTCGACGTTGCATACCCGAGACTGAGGTAAATGACATTTTAAAGTTTTGCCATTCATATGCTTGTGGTGGACATTTTGGAGCCAAGAGTACCTCTAGGAAGGTACTCGAGTGTGAATTCTTTTGGCCCACCCTATTTCGTGACACATATATTTTCTACAAGAACTGTGCACAATGCCAACTGACCGGTAATCTCTCCCAAAGAAAGGAGATGCCTCAACAACCCATTCTCATTTCTGAAATTTTTGACGTTTGGGGCATCGACTTTATGGGACCCTTTCCTATGTCTTATGGTCATATTTATATACTGCTTGCTGTTGATTATGTGTCGAAATGGGTGGAAGCTATAACCACCCGTACTGACGATTCCAAGGTTGTTGCAGATTTTATCAAACATAACCTTTTCTCTAGGTTTGGAATCCCAAGAGCCATCATCAGTGATCGAGGGACACACTTCTACAACCGGACAGTGGAAAGCCTATTCAAGAAATACCACGTGACTCACAAAGTCTCCACTGCCTATCACCCGCAAACAAATGGCCAAGTCGAGGTCTCTAACCGAGAAATCAAGGCCATATTGGAAAAAACGGTCAACCCGACAAGGAAAGATTGGAGCTTGCGACTAGACGATGCACTGTGGGCCTACAGAACCACATATAGGACTCCAATAGGTATGTCTCCTTATCGACTGATTTTTGGTAAACCGTGTCATCTCCCTGTAGAGTTGGAACACAAAGCATACTGGGCCGTGAAGAATTTCAACATGAACTACGATGAGAGTGGCGTGCATAGGAAGCTGCAATTGCAAGAGTTAGAGGAGATACGGAATGAAGCTTACGAGAGTGCTAGATTTTACAAAGAAAAGACGAAGGATTTTCACGACAAGATGATATCACAGAGAACCTTTGAAGTTGGTCAAAAAGTTCTCCTTTACCATTCCCGCCTTCGCCTGTTCCCAGGTAAGCTTCGTTCTAGGTGGCATGGGCCTTATTTAGTTATTACTGTGTATCCTCATGGTGCAGTGGAGATTCAAAGTTTGGACACCACTAAGACATTCAAGGTGAATGGGCACCGATTGAAGCACTACTTTGAAGATGTCCAACATGAAGAAGGAGGGAACATAGACATCAAGGTGGCTCTAGAGGATCCACCCCACTTTGACTGAGCACGAGGACTGGCGTCGGGCCACCGACGTTAAACAGAGGCGCTGCTTGGGAGGCAACCCAAGGAGAGTTAGTTTCTTTTCTCCCTTTTTTTTGTTAATTTTTGCTTTAGTAGTTAGACTAGTTAGACTATTCTCTTTTCTTGTATTTTTGCCTTACATTGGGGACAATGTAAGATTTAAGTATGGGGGAGGGATTTGTGGTGTGTTATTGTTTTTCTTATTTCAAAAATACAAAAAAAATCGAAAAATTTGAAAATTTTGAGCTCATAGCTAGTAATGAACACATGCTTAGAATCACTAGCCCATGATGAAACCTAATTGATATCATGCACGCTTTTGAATAGGTGAATTGTTAACTTTGGAACACTTTGAACTCTAATGCAAAGTTTACTTTAACTTAGTAAGTGAATATTTTGAACACATTATTGTCATGGCTTGTGAAGTGTGCATAACTTAGTGAAGATTGTGTGAACTTTGTGATAGTCTTAAGAAGTCTCTAATACATGCTAGAACTTAACTACATGCTCTTTGAGGCTTATGTCTAGACTACTTGCAAACATGAAAGTGATATAGGCCATCTTTGATGCGTTTGAGCCTTTCAAGCCTACCATGTAAACAAAATCATTCTCTAGTACCTAATTTGAGCTTTAATGTAAAAGAATGGTAGTATGCTAAGCATACTAAAGACCCCCATTCAACATTCCTTGACTAGCTTATCATCCTACCCTTTAAGCCTAAATGTGGTTTTAATCCATACCTTTTAAGGGAGTATGATGTATTTCATTCACATGCACTTAGGACTTCATTGAATTATATGTGTGAGCTTCATTGTCAAAAGAACGAAATACATGAAAGAAAAGGAATGCCTTGAACAAAGTGATAAAAGTATGACTCCAAGGGGAGCCGAGGCATAAAAGAAGAAAAAAATGTTAAGTTAAACCTTAAAAAAAAAAGAACGAGGTTTGAAAATTTCATGCAAGAAGAGAAGTTTTAGTGTGCATTTCATCATACTCTCTTGTTTGAATATCCTTACCCTTTCTTTCATAAGCCAATACCTAGGCCAAGCTATAAGTTAAATAAAGACCTACTTGATTCATGTTTGCAAGTGGCTAAGACAGTGGAGAAGAGTGTGCAAGTGAGCTTGAACTTGTGTTAGTGTATGAATTGAGCCATTATGATTTTGCATCGTTGGATCTATAATTTGTGCATGACACTTGTGTATGACCACACACACACGTTCACTACTTTGTTGGGTATGAATTATCTAGGGAAAGAACTTGTTCCACTGTTAACTTTTCACCGCCTTTCATTATTATGCATTTTTAAAATTGTTGAGGCGTTAGAGTGAGGACAAGTTGTTTGTTATGAACATATGAGCTAACCAAAAAGATTGTAGTTTAATTTGTTTACTCGAGGTCGAGTAAAGAGTAAGTATGTGGGTGTTTGATGTGACTAGAAATAGACACATCTTTAGCGCTTAAGTGTCTACGATTTGGTAGGTTTTGATGGATAATTTGATACGTATACTACCTAATCGTATATTTGTGTAATTGTAGGTACAATCGAAGAAAACGAGCTAAAAATGATGTGTAAAGACCAAGAAAAGATATGGACATGACAAGGACTCAAAGTTGATCAATAAAAGGGCAAAAACATATTGGGCGATCGATCGCCTGGGAGAGGAAATCGATCGCCTATGGACATAAACTTTTGCAACAAAATTCACGAGCCATCGATCGATCGCCTTGAATCAGGCGATCGATCGCCAAAGTCCACTGGAGCCAAGCGATCGATCGCGATAAAGTGGCGATCGATCGCCTCAAGCGATCTGCTGAAAAAAAATAAAGAAGCAATCGATCTCCACATTCAAGGCGATCGATCGCCGAAGAGTCCGGAAATAAGGAAATTAAGTCTTTTACCATGTTTAAAAGATTGTAACCTAAATCTTAGCCTCCATAACCTCAGAACTCGAATTTTACACCTCATATCAGACAGATTTCGAGAGTTTAGAATAAGTTAGGTTTTTAGAATAATTTTTCTTTCAAGTTTTCTTCAAGAACAAAGAAGAACGGAGCCGGAACTGACAAGCCGGAATCGCGATTCGTCTTAGTACTCTCTTTTCCTTTATTTAATTCAATGTTTTCGGTACAATTTATTATGTTTTTAGATTTGAATATGATAGGCTAAAACCCTTCGATTCTTGGTTGAAGGGATACCTACTTTTGGATTTGAATCTTTTATGAGAATTCGGTTTGATTGTTGAATTAGATTTCGATTTCAATGTGTTTTCCAGATTTCGAATTCCATGATTGTTGTGTTTGTGTCTTAGATTGATCACCTAATATTTAATTGCATAATCGATAGTTTGTTAAGAAACAACTAAGATTAATAATTAACAGGCTGTAAGTGTTATTGAATTCTTAGGAGAAACGATTGAGTAATCAATTTTAACGGTTGTAGTTTTCATTGATTAGATTTATCGAACTCATTAGTTTTGAAAACTATCATTGACTGAACCATTAACGGCTGTAGTGGTGATTAGAGATTTGGTGAGGGTTGAATTGAATGCTGTTTTCTCTTTGACTACGAATAAGATGAGTAGGAATTGAATTTCCAATCGATAGATAATCGAAAGAATTCGAATGTTTTGATTTGATGACCAAAAGATAATTTTCCAAAAGTACGGTTACCTGAAAACCAAGAATCGCTTTAATCTCATAAGTCTTAATTCGTTTAGTTAATTTTGTGTATTAGTTTAATTCTTAGAATTTGTTAAGTAGTAATAATCCAATCCAAAACCCCATTTTTACTTTTTGTTTCTTAATTGGCACGAAATAAATACTACTTTCCCTGTGGGATCGATCCCTACTCTCGCTACTACATACTTTTGTTATTAACTTGAGAAGGGTTAATTTGGGCGTACGCGATAAGCGCTACCAAACCTACCCACCTTCCTCTCCGAAACTTTGTTGTCCTCCTCAATTCGTAGTCGAACCACAAGATCTTCAAGACTCATCTCCTTTCGTTTGTGTTTCATATAGTTCTTGAAGTCTTTCCACATAGGAGGCAATTTTTCAATCGTAGCGGTGACTTGGAATGAATCACTTAGACTCATTCCCTCCGCATGAATGTCATGCAAGATCACCTGTAGATCTTGCACTTGCGCCATCACAGGCTTGGTATCAACCATCTTGAAATCCAGGAACTGTCCAACTATGTTCATGCCGTCATCCTCGGATTTGTACTTCTTTTCCAGCGAATTACAGTTTTCACAAGACAATAAATGTTATACAATTTATTGTCTAACCCATTTAGGATGTAGTTCTTGCATATGAAGTCACTTTGATTCCATGCATCCAGTGCCGCCCTCTTTCGGGTGTCAGTGTAAGGCCCCAACCCCTTAACTCGTCAATATTGCAATTATGACGTCATTTGTGTATGTAAAAATTTCTTTTCTTTTAAAGAATCATTACATGCTTCACATAAGCCCCATGACTTTTATAAAAATTTGGGCAGAGTCTCCCATAATTAGGCTATCCGAAAATATAGCACATCACTAAAACAACTCCCAGCCAGGGAAAACACAATACTAAACAAAATCATCACCATAAATAAGTTCCCAGCCAGGGAAAACACAATAATAAGAAGATATAAGAAGTGGACTCCCAACACCATTATTACAGTCCATATACACGACTCCAAGTGCTCACATGCGAGCAACAAATAATGGATAACCATCTAGTAGCATAAATAATGTATACCATTTACCCAATCTCATTCTACGCTTCAGGAAGCAATATTATCCAACCAAGCTCGAGCTTGCTACGCCAAAATAACCTTGTAGCTGTAATACCTGTTTCAACAGAAACAGCCCCCACACAGGGTGAGCACAAACCGACATAATCATCGCAATCATATCAATGTACAAAATCGTAGTTCAACGAAATAAAGCTACTGGAAATTATAAAGTGCACTCCCTGAATAAGTCTGAACCAATTATCAGCTTTCTTGAACTGACCCTGTTTCATAATTCACATTTTCACAATCACCAAGTTCAATATCGTTAATTGAAATATGAAACTCATCACCAAGATAATCGATATTCTCATAACACATCATTTTGCTCAATATAACCGAACACATATTTAAGGCAATCATGCCTATCCATCACCCCAGTTCTCAATAATTTCCTCATATCAATCATGCCAAATGCATCAATGTTCGACTCAATTACCCGGATCACGAACATCTACGTATCCACATTCCACGTATATTAAACTCAGTTCTCATACTCAATTACTTAATCTTAAACATCACATTCAACAATACATGTATACATGAATACATGAGTATGGGTATAGCTGCTCGTACGTCACCACGTACCTTAAAATCGACGACATGATAAGCTATCCTGCCATCAGAAGAATCATGATGAATCTATATTGAAATCATCACTCAATATTAGCTCATTTACAATCCAACCGATATCGATCATATCAATTCAATATCTTAATTCAACAACTCAATATTATCATTAATAATTCATTAAAGTGATACAATTCACCACGTCATGCTATGGTACATAACATTTTACTACATGTTATAACACCTATTAACATGTATCTAACTAATCCATTCACACACTACATACACTTCAAAAGTAAAACATCTAATCTCAATCCCCAACACCCACTAAGGCACTATAAAGTTTTAAAGTTGGAATGTGTAGGTTTCTCACCACCAATTGGTCAAGGCTTTGACCAACACTTGAACTACATTAAAGCATATTAACAAACACCTTACATGCATGATTTTAGTTTTTATCTTTTAACCAACAATAATACTTGCCAAGGCTCAAATCAACAATTCACTTTCAACAATCAACCTTCAACAAAGTGAGTTTTAATTAATTTCCAAAAATCAATAACATTTCTCATGCTATCCAGTTTCCAATTATGATGTTGATACTCAAATTATAGCCACATAATCGCCTTAACCCATTACTCAAACCAAGCTAGCCTTCTACATTATCAAAACACCATTTGGAATTTTCATCTCTCTAACTATTGATTAATCTAGCTAAAACATAGCCCAACAATGAATTTAAATCAACTAATGACGAGATGAAAATGCTTGGTAAGAAAATGATTCATGTTGACCGCCCATAAATTCAAAAGAACATCAAGAACCAAGCCCAAAAATTAAACTCATATCAGCAGCCACAATGAAGTGGGAGTTGATTAAACAAGTGCCTAAATTTCATGAGCAGCAGCCACAAAAGTCGACCAAGACAGCAATAAATTTGACCACTATCAGTTGCAAAATCAATCCACACCAGCAGCAAAATTCGACCCACAACAGCTGCAAAGATCGACCCACAACAGCATGATTTTTGAACCCCCTAACAACAATATTTTCGAACACCAAAAACAGCAAGATTTTAGAACCTAAAATGACAATTTTTCGGACAAAAAATGTAGCAGATTTTGCAGCCCATAACATCAAAAATCGCACCTAGTAATCAAGCAAAAAATCGAAATACAAGGTGGTAAATAACTAGGGAGTCGAACCTTACACACGTCCGATCCAAATCGAGCCAAAATCTTCTCTAGGGCGTGAAGGAGTTGGCGGCAACGTGAATGAGGGTGAAGAGGAGTGGAGGTCAATGTTGAGTGTGTGAAATGGGGTGTGAGTGTTTCTTTTATTCTAACTTAGATTAAATCTACACCATTTAATCATCATCTCATCCTTCTAAATTATCATTTTAATATAAATAAAACAATTTATTATTGCAAAAAAACCCCACTTAACTTTAATTTACATCACAAGTTCAACCCGGAATTATTTATTCCAATCCCGAAATCATTTATCCCAACTCCGTTCCAAAATTCGATACTCAATAATTAAATCCCGACATATCATATAAATATCATAATTAAATCCTTTTAACAATTAATAATTATTCCGGACATCACAGTCAGTCTCTCCTTCTTCAACCGTAGGAGGCTCCTCGGTTAAGAACCTTGCCAAACTCAGTGTGGTCAAGTAAAATAGCATCTTTTGTAGCCACCGCTTGAAATCGTTCCCATTGAACTTTTCAGGCCTTTCACCATGATGAACAGGAGTCGTTGTTTCACTCGAAGAAGCCATTGAATTGCTCGATATTGTCTTAAGATTGTTGACTATAATTCTTTCAAAATGTATCTCAGGAATCAAAATAACAATGGCTTCAAAAATAAGTTCTATGTCGAGGCGAGATTTGCAATCTCCGTTCTAAAGACAATATTGCCCCGCTATGGTGCTAACGGTTTGCTATGACAATTTGTCTCCCAAGAAACAACGACTATGACTTGTGATAGGAGCACTCCAAATCACAAGTCCTCAAACCACAAAGGTTCGAAGCACTCAATTTGATGAACAACAAATGATCTCAAATTTCACTAAAATATGATGTTGATTTCAAAAATCTGTGTTTTTAAACAAGTGGGGATATGTTATATATATAGTGAACCAAAAATCAAGTCCAAATGACACCATTTGGAGGCAATATTTGGCCAAAAGTCGCACCCCAAACGTGAATGGACATACCATTTCACAAAACAGATACAGTGCTTGATCGATAGGGCAAAGTTCTCGATCGATCGAGCTACTGTTCACAAGACCCAAATTTTTATGGTCCGCTCGATCGATCGAGCACATTGCTCGATAATTTCAGGTGATAATTTAAATTCACCTTTGCTTTGCACTTTTTCCAACAATTTGTCCACTGTTGTGGCTTCTTCTCCCCTTTCTTATTGTTTTAGCTCTTTTATTGTACAGAAAATACATTGTAATTCTTGATCATGATAGTGAGATTTATAATGCACTAAGTCCCGTGAATTTTTCCCGTCATTTTGGGGTTTCCACGTAAAAAATCTTGTGTCCCATTTATTTTTTGCACATTTTTGAATTATTGCTATGTTACCAATTTCTGGGGGTAACAGTTGGTGTCATCTGAGGAAAATTGAGCTGAAGGCGAGATCTGTGGAAGAAAGTCGTTGTTTGGTGTTGCAAAGCTTTTGGGACATGTTGATTCTTTGTCTGTTTGCCTACAAAGTTACAAATAAGGTAGACTTGATAATCTTGGAAATTTATGAATTCTGGTTCCTAATATGTGTTGCCCGTCGCTGGGCGGCGGTGGGGCTGTGTTACTCGTCACGAAGCAGCCTCCGGGTTGTTTTTGCTGACACCGCTAGGTAATGGCAAAATTTTTGGACAGTAGTGCATGTTTTCTCTTCATTTTGGATACACTCACCCTCTTATCACCTTTTAGAGCTCTCAAATCCATCTTGGTGAGAACCAACATGTCTCAATTTTCAGAAAATATTGTCCTCTTGCCTAAGGATATTCTGGTTATTAGCGAGTCTTGCAAAAGACACCAGTACTTTACACCGAGCTCAAGACGTGTTGGCTATGTGCACCTTGCCTATGTTCGAAACACCGCATCAAATCCAGCCATCGTTTCAGCCTCATCCACCATGGCCTCAACTTCACCGCCTCAGCCTCGGCAACCTCGACCCCACCTCTGCCCCGGCAAGCCTGGCCTCATCTTGGCACAATCTCGGCCTTGGCAACCTTGGCCTCACCTCGGCCTCTGCCACCAGCTCAGCCTCAGCCACCTCGGCCCCCAGCTCAACCTAAGAGCCACCTCGGCCCCAGCTCGGCCTCGGCAACCTTGGCCTCAGCTCAACCACCTCGGACTCCTCTTAGCCTTGGCCACTGCTCGGCCTTGACCATCTTGGCTCCAGCTCAGCCTCCGCTCGGACTCGGCAACCTTGGCATCACCTCGGTCCCAGCTTGGCCTCAGCCGCCTCAGCCTCATCCTTGGCAGTCTTGGCCTCACCTTGGCCTCGACTACCTTGCCTCACCTCGGCCTTGGCAACCTCGGCCTCACCTCGGTCCCAACTTGGCCTCGGCAACAGCTCGGCCTCGACCACCTCGGCTTGGCCTCTTGCCACCATCAGTTCGGCCTCAGCCATCTTGGCCCACCTTGGCCTCATCTTGGCCACTCGGCCTTAGCTCGGCCTCAGGACAGGATCACCAGTTTGGGGGTGCAATCTAGAATTAAGGCCCTATGGATGCTTAGGCGTGCAATCTAGCAACGAGGATTCAGTATAGAAATTTACTCTTGAAATCTGCAAAACGGGATTCAACATTGCGTCATTCCAGTCATCGTTGTTGACGAGAAGAAAGACGAATGAATTTTTTTTGGTTTTGAAAGCATTTTTAGTTCCCACAGAGAGAAAGAGGGAGGGAGTGGGAGTTTTCGTGGAGAGAGAGAGAGAGAGGAGGGAAAGGAAAAAGAGAGGGCATCAATGTTTTTAGGACGGAGCCATTGATAAGTGTCGTTTTTACACTTATTTTGATATGGTTTTCTAATGATTTTCGTATTGATTCATGGACGATTTTACGCTTTATGGTATATATTTATATGTTTCAGGAATCAATGCTGAAATGCATAAAAGTAGAGGAAATGAGCCAAAAATGATAAAAGGATCAAATCGAGCGAAAGCGTCGAAGACGGAAAGAAAAGAAAAAAAATTAAAAAAAATGAAGCTCGATCGATAGAGAAATCATCTCTATCGACTGAGTGGACCAGCGAGTTTGCTCGATCGATCGAGCAGTCTGCTCGATCGATGCCCGGAAGAGTTTTCTGGAATAAATTCCTTATAGAGTTTGTGTCCAACAAGGAAGTGAAAAAATCCTTTCCTATATATATTTTAGATGAAAATCTCACCTAGAAAAAGACTTTACAACCGAGGAATAGCCTCCATCTTCCATACTACATATCACCATCATCCACCTCCATCCTTCAACCCATCCTAGGAATTGGAACAAGCCAACAAGAGAATCGAGGAGCACGATCGAGAAAGAAGCGAGGAAGGATCGAGAATGTGATGCCCGGTGATTAATGGTGTTAATCCCGTTGTGGTAATAATCCTTAATGGATTTTATTTGTGGCAATTATGAATTAATTGTGGTTTTGGGACTCCGGGGGATTCTAAATCCTGTTTTTGGAGTCGTTGGATCCAAGGGATGATATTGTATTCTCATCGTGGTGATAACCTTGGAATTTAGTTCTTTGGTGGGATTTGGGGTCCGGAGTACTTTGTACTGGGGCTGGTAATGAGATTTGAGGTTAGAGAGATGATTTTTGAAAATAGATGATTTTAATGAGTCATGATGTATTTGTGAGGGGATTGGTATTTTGGAGTTTTGGTACTATATATACCAAGTAGACTCGATGTTCCGTCATTGGACGACTTCTCTCTCCCTCTCTCCCTCTCTCTATGCGCCCAAACCCTTCCCCCATTTCCCTCTTTTCTCCCTTGGAAGAAAAAAATCATTGAAGCTTGGCCCGGCACGCCGAATTTCTCGAAGATAATTTGGTAATCTCCTTCCCCTCGCTTTTATCTTCGTATTGATTGTAATTTGGAGGTGTTTGGTTGAGTTTTGGTTATGGTTGGATTTTGGGAGATTTTGTAAAATCTTGAAATCTTATGGGTTTTGTTTTAAATTGGATTATGACCCTTGTTGAGTGCACTAGGGTGTTTGTATGTGCCTATTTTTGAGTTGGAGAAGTTTGGGTATGTTTTGTGGAGGTTTTGAAGCTTTTGAAAATGGTGTTTTTCGGGTTCGCGCAGCGACCGATCGATCGGTAGCTTGGACCGATCGATCGGTGCAAGTGCGTAGCGTTGGGTGTTTATTTCTGTATTTACCGATCGATCGGTATGAGCGATCGATTGATCGGTGGGTGGCTAGCGATCGATCGGTAGCTTCGACTGATCGATCGGTGCAAAGCCGTAGCTTTAATGGAAATTATGAACAGTTACCGATCGATCGGTAGTGCGTTTGTGTAAAATGGTATTTTGGGTCCTCCGTCGGGTTTTGGGGAGCGATTATCGACCATTTTCTATTTAATCATCGTGTTGGGATGATTGGGGTCGGATTTCATGCTTGTGCATATGAATTTGGGATTACTCATCGATTATGGGTTATTGATTTGTGTTTAGAACATTTCTTCTTCGGACCTCGGGACTGAGGCAATGTTTGGACTTGAACTTCGGAATTATAAGGTATGTATGACGTACAAGCATAGCCCTTTATTATAATTGCAATTGTTGAGTGCATGGTACACTATATTGCAATAAATGTATATTGAATTGCATGGTTTATGGTAATCACTATGAATGGACATATATACATTGAGAATTATATGGTGCCGCTTTTGAGCGAGCAATGATTGGGATGTTGTCGCCTTTGAGCGGACACCGGTTATAACGCCACTGCTGTTGAGCATGCGTGATAATGAAATGCCGCTATTGTAGAGCGAGCAATGAGATAGAACTATGGAACCATAAATGAGATATATGGGATAATTGTAATCATTGTTTAATGATTTGATATTATTGTTATGATATCGGACAAATTGATTTGTTAATCAATGTAATGATTAACTGGCATTTGAGAATTTGATGGTTTCAGTTATTTTGAGAACAGGGACAGTACAGGGAATACCGGATGAGGATGATGTCATCCATGGAGCATCTTTTATATTTCACATCATTTACATTTTTGTAAATTATGAATTGTATTATTGTGATTATGAGATTTGGGATATTGGTATGCTCACCCCGTTGGGGCTGTATCTGTTGGGGCAGGTTATTAGGTACATCGATGGCTTGGAATTGAGCTCAAGCTGTGGATTTGAGGTGATTCCAGAGATCGAAGTACCAGAGACGGTATTGAGCACGACGTTTTATACATTTGATACACATAGACTTATTCGATGCTCGCATGTGAGCACTATTATGTGTATATGGTATGTATAAAAAGGCGAGGGCCTTTCTCTCTTCATTTATGAGTAGCATGCGATTATTTATTGAATTGCTAAATGAATTGAGAACATGTTAGTGTATTATATTGGTGCATGAGATTTACGTGGTCATGGTTGGAGAAATTGGACATTATATTGAATAATGTAAAGAAATTTTATCATATGCATGATTGCTATGATGATAAGTGGTTTTCCCCCTACATGTATGATTGTATGCACTAATGGCATGGATTAATACACTAATAACGGGTTAAGGGCACGGGGGTCCTTACAGAGAATCAACGAAGAAGTCGACTTGGGAGTTTGCTTTTACTTTTCTATTATTGTTTTGAATGAATATTGGATTTATTGTGTTTTTGATTATTGAGAAATATCTTGATCATAGTTTTCCTATTGATTTTGTGATCAAATTCATATATCTTCTTTGTGCATGTTTTATTGTTCTTCAGGCTTTTGAAGGATTGATCCCCTTTGAATGATAATTAATTATAATTGAGATCAAAAGATAAAATTATAATATGATATAGTAATTCATGCCGTGTGTTAAAGATTAGATCGAGAGACAAAATCTCATAAGAGTGATAACTTTGGGAGGGTTATTTAATCTAAAGTTAGTGGTTTCCATAAAGTGTGATACCCGGGAATTATTGATGTTAATCCCGGAGTGTTAATGATCCTTTATGGATTTTAATTGTAGATTTATGAATTAATTGCAGTATTGGGACCCCGGGGGATTTTAAATCCGATATTTGAAGTCGTTGGATCCAAGGGATGAGATTGTATTCTCATCGTGGTGATAACCTTGGAATTTGGTTTTGGTGGGATCTGGGGTCCGAAGTACTTTGTACTGGGGCTGGTAATGGAATTTGAGTTGGAGAGATAATTATTGAAAACATATGATATTTAATAAATCATGATGTATTTATGGAGGAGTCGGTATTTTGGAGCTTTGGAGCTATATGTACCAAGTTGACTCGGTGTTCCGTCATTGCACGGAATCTTCTCCTTCTCTCCCCTCTCCTACGCCTCCTTCCCCACCCATGTTTTCCCTTCTTTTCTCCCTTGATGGAAAATCGATGGTTGCTCAACTTGGGAGCCGAATTTCTCGAAGATAATAAGGTATTATCCTTCCCCTCGCATTTATCTTCGATTTGATAGTAGCATGGTAGATTATGGTTGAGATTTGAGTTGGGTTTAAGAATTTGGTTTTTAAAGATTTTTGGGTTGTTGGGTTTTGGGGTTGATTTATAGCCCCTTGTTAAGGATTAATGTTGTATGGGGTGTGAGTGTGATGCCCCGAAATTGATTATATGCAATTTTGGCTTTAATGATGGTTATATGATGAATTATGTTGGTAATTGATTTATGTGATGGGTAATGAAGTGTTAACATGATTTAATTATATTGATTGTCAATTATGAGGAAAGCATGGTTTAGTGAAGCTTAATGCATTTTTGTAAATGCTTTTAAAATACCATGTTGGGGTGTTTTATACATCATGTTAACTTTGGGGTATAATTTTAATGTTAACCTTATAAACCCCCTTTTTCCACTATACCCACTTACTTTACCAATCACTTTTAAAATCCCCAATTCATTCCTCAACCCTAACCCATCTCCCATTTTCGAAATTCACCAAGGAAGGAGAAGGAAAGCTTCACAAAACCTTTGTTTGTGTGATCTTTGTTAAGATTTGGAGCCTACAAGAGGTATGGAACCCTTCCTAAAGTTTTTATGATATTTGGTTTTGAAATGGGATGATTTTGAAGTAATTTATGTGGGTTTGTTTTGGGTATATGTTATGCATGTTTGGGGTATGATTTTTGGAGTGTTTTATGTGGGTTTTTGTGGGTTATGATGTTGTTGTTGTTGTAGGAAAGTTTGGGTTCGAATGGTTTAAGATGGAGCTTGAAAATGCTCAAAAATGGTGAAAAATCGCGCACCAGCAGGTGGCGATCGATCGCCTGAAATGAGGCGATCGATCGCCGAAGGCCAGTAGCCATTTCGCGTAGCAGGCGATCGATCCCCTCAAATGAAGCGATCGATCGCCGCAAGGCAAAAAGTGAGGCGATCGATCGCCTCAGGTAGCGATCGATCGCCACTGTTTAAAAAGTGGAAAATGATGAATTTTGATGAATTTTTGGTATTTGGCTATTATTTAGCATCTAATATTGAGTTGTATGGTTGTGTAAAACCATCCCAGGTACCGACCACATCAAGGAGATAAAGTTCTCCAATCTCTCCACTTTTGGGATTAAGGTACGTAAGAAACGTACGGGCATCGGACGGTAAACCATACTTTTATACTATGATTATGCAATGATTATACAAGTACATATGATGTTTATGATGATGATTATGATAAGTAAGTTCATGATGATGATGTTTATGATGAGTGAAGAGGATATGATGTCCATGTGGATGATTACGATAAGTAATGATGATGTTTATATAATGATACGATGTTATGATATGGTAAGATGCCATACGATGTTATGATTGGGTAAGATGCCCATATGGCAAGATGTCATACGATGTTTATGATATGGTAAGACGCCATACAATAGGGTAAGACGTCCATATGTATGAATATGAATCATGGTCAACAAGAAGAAGTTAACGAATAACTAACAAGTTTACTTAACCAAGATTTCATGCATTTACTGTTATGTTTCTTTTATGATGTTAAGTAAAGATGTGCATGCTCATGATGTGTTGTCCCTGTAGGTACACTTTTGGACAGAAGGCTCAGGGTCGGGTTGAGACAGTGAGCTATGAGGAGCATGAAAGAAATTAGGATACAGGATTTTTGGATAGTCTCTACTCTAGGACTAGTATAATTCTATCGCTTTAACATTCATTTTGAGAATGTAATTAATTAAGTTTTGAAATTTCTTTTTTTGGCCTGTAATCTTAATAGCTCAAACTACAACCGGAACTTTAAGACGTTATTAATGCATGTTTAGTCCATTATATGTGTTTAAGATAATGTTAAGGTAGGAAGACCCTACATTAGTGGTATCAGAGCAGTTGTTAGATAACCCGAGAATGAGTGAAGGGTAGCCTTAGCAATAAGTTGGCTAGGTGCTTCTTTCTAAACATGTTTTGTACATAAGTTGCATATGAAGTATATGATGTTACACTAACATGTTTGATTATCTGACGATGTATTATATGAACTGCCTTTGGTAGTGTTGTTAACCCTTGTGTTACAGCATTGCAGCGAATGTTGAAGTGGGAGATGCAGTTAGTGTGAATGCAAGTGCTGGACATACGAATCATCTACCCCTGCCAGCTTTCGGCGAAGAACCGTCTGAACAACAATTGTTGCCTGGGGAACTAAGCTTGACTCAATTTCTTGCATACCGACCTCCGACATTTGAAGGAACTGAGACAGGGGAACAGGCAGAAGAGTGGTTGGAAAGAATAGAGCAAATATTTGTAGCAGCTCCTTGTGCTAAGACGGCCTGGATAAGACTAGCGGAGTTCCAATTGGCCAAGAAGGCGCTGATGTGGTGGAAGACCACAGTAGTAGAGCAAGAGGCTCAAGGTCATGAAGTTAATTGGAAGCTGTTCAAAACTCGGTTTCTGAACCGCTATTTCTCGGCTGCTGCACGACAGGCCAAGGAAGACGAATTTACTCACCTCAAGCAAGGTAACATGTCAGTGTCAGATTATGCTCTTCATTACTGTTCCTTGCTCAGATATGTGCCTCATATCGCCACAAGTACTCAATCAAAGATGAGGAATTTCATGAAGGGCTTGAGGCCGGAACTGTATGATAGGGTGATCACTTATGGCCCTACTTGTTTTGATGATGCACTTTCAAGGGCTGAGTTAGCCGAACTGGGAGTTGGTGCATATTCGGATGCCGTGCCACCTCCAGCACCCCCTCAGAAATCTACTCCTGATAATTTGAGGCCGAGGGGTGATCAATTTAAGCCTAGGGGGAACACTTCAGCATCAAGATTCAGTGGTAAGAAGCCCGAGAATCGATGGAAAGGAAACCGTAGGGATGACGCCCCGTCAGGAAGAGGACAGCCTCAGGGAGGCAGATTTGGGAAGGTCCTGTGTTCTAATTGTGGGCAACCACATCTGACAAAAGACTGCGTGGGATGCTATGTTTGTGGCAGCAAGGGTCACTTTGCTCGGCAATGTCCCAACCGAGAAGGACAACCGAACTCTGCGGGGAGGCCTGCAGAAAGAGCAGTACAGCACAGGCCGCCGTTTGTACCGAGGCAGTATGGAGGTCAGCCTATGGGACCACCGCAGGGGCAGGTCTATTGTAAGGACCCCCTTAGCCCTTAACCCCTGATTAGTGTATTAACCACTATGTGTGGCACATGCTTTCAATAAAAAGTCAATCGGGAAGCTCAGATGATACTTTACCATTGAATGTCAATTACAAAATTTCCTTTAATACTCAATGTTATAAGATCATCATCCTAACAATAAAAGACTCGTATGTTTGCCCTTTTACCAACCCCTTGGTGCCACTTTTCACATTGTGAACTTTTATAAAAATTTGGGCAGAGTCTCCCCATAAATAGAGCTATCCCGAAAAAAAGGCACAACACATAACATAATTCCCGGCCAGGGAACACATAATACTCATCAGAAAGCAGTAATACAAGTAAATTCCCAACCAGGGAAGACACCACACATACGACGACAAAAGTGGGTTTCAACACCCACATAATACACCAATGACTCTCATATCATTTAGCAATTCAACCTCTAATTGCATGCAACCTCAAATGAAAGAGAGAAAGGCTCATGCCTTTATATACAATCCATATACAAGTATAATCGTGCGCACATGCGAGCATCATGAATATGTATAAAATCCTCAGGTGTATATAAGTACTCTATACGATACCGTGCTCCATCAAGCCCTGGTACCACGATCCTGGGAGTACATCCAATCAACAGCTCGAGCTCAACTCCAAAGCCATCGATGTACCTGTTCACCTGCCCCAACAGAGACAGCCCCCAACGGGGTGAGCATACCAATACACAAAATCCCATAATCACAATAATGAAATTCATAATTTACAACAAAAGTAAATGCTAATGAATTTAAATGATACTCCCTGGATGGCAACATCCTCATCCGGGATTCCGTGTACTGTCCCTGTTCTCACAATCATCAAACTCATCAAATCTCATAAATCAGTAAATCAACACATTGATTTAACTCATTGCATGCCTAGTTCTCGAATATCAATAATTAATGATTCCAAGTTCATCATTCATGCAAATATAGATATCTCAATATCTAATACTGATTTCATAACCTCGCTATTAATCATAGATAGCTCAAATGCCTAGCATTTATTTTACCAATTCTCCATTATATCTAGACATCTCAAATGTCTTATAATGAATACATGATCCCATGATCATTCTCAGGGCTCTCAAATGCCCTACAATAGTCATATAAACCCAGTACCCCCTTATATCTTGTAAGAGTTATCCTACTCTAGTGTCACGCACGCTACAAGCGGCGATATCAAGATTTGATCGTTCCTTGGCTATATCAACATATATATATAACCACACGCACAATATTTGATGAAATCGAAACACATTATGCATTTCACAATGCTCTAATATTTATAGTAATGCTCGTACGTCGCACGTACCTTAAATCTCCGAAGTCCGAGCCAAACCTTGCTCGAGTTCCATGCCCCGAGGAATGATGTGCTAACACGATAAATAATTCACGATTATTTACGAACATGCAACCCATGCTCAAGCACACCCATAACCCTCAAAAAAATTGTCAACGCACGACAATTAACATTTAAAAATACCCGGGGCAGGGAGGGAAACGAATGAGACAATAACGAAAATTGTTCAAGAACACCCTACAATTTTCGAACCCTAATCTCACAAATCGAACCCAATAAACACCATAATTCATCTAAAATGTGAATTAAGCTATCAAAGCAAGAAACAACACCCCTTGCCAAAAACCCCCAATTTTCGAATTCAACCCTACAAATTTCGAAAATAAATTCAAACCAAAACTACCAATTTCAGCATGGAACTACACGAGAAGCATGAAAAAGAGGTAAAGGAGGTTACCCAAACGAAAATCGGAAGGAAAATCGACCAAAATCGAAGAACCCTAGAATTTGGGGATCGACGCATTCCTGCTAAATCCGACTTCAAAACGCGACGAAACTTCGAATTGACGGAGGGGATCGTACGCGCCGAACGGCGGCCGGACGGCGGCGGGCGCACCGCTTTTGCGCGCGGCGGCTGTGCAGACGGGAAGGGGCGACGCGGGAGAGAGAGAGAGAATGTAAGGGCTGAAATGAAATTTTAATTTAAAATTTTGGGTTCAATTGGTATTTATAGCAAAAATACCCCGAAATACTAATAGCCCCACAAATACATCATGATTCATTAAAAATCATCTGTTTTCAAAAACTCTCTCTCTAACTCCAAAACCCCCTACCGGTGCTCACACAAGCACCCAAGATCCCGAGACACATCAAAAACCCAACTCTTAGGTTTTTCACCCAAATGAGAATACAATCTCAACCTCTGGATCCAACGATCCCAACTACCCAAATAAACGAGCCCAGAAGGCCCAACACCTCGATTAAACTCCAAATCGCCACTGTAAAACCACTTTAGGGATTATTAACACTACGGGATTAACATCTATAATCCCTGGTCATCACATCTATGCTTTGACGAGGGAGCAGGCTACAGCAGCTCCGGAGGAGGTTATAGCGGGTACGTGTCTTTTATTTATGCACCCTGCTTTTATATTGATCGACACAGGTGCATCACACTCTTTCGTGTCGACAAGTTTTGTGGAGAGGCACCACATATGCACTTCTCCGTCGCCGACGCCTCTTATAGTCTCGACCCCCGCTGGGAGAAGTATGATTACTGATCAGATTGTCTATGATGGCCTCATTTATTATGAGGATAACGAGCTAAGGTCAGATTTGATTGTCCTGGGGATGTCGGACTTTGATTGCATTGTAGGCATTGACGTTCGGAACAGGTATCAGGCAGTTGTGAACTGCGGGCAGAGGACTGTCCGATTCAGGTCTGATATGGGAGTCCAGTGGACATTCTTTGGGGATGGTTCTCGTTCTAAGATCCCGTTGATATCTGCTGTCAAGATGACACAGTTGTTGGAACGGGGCCATAGATGATATCTCATCTATGCTGTTGATGTTACTGGGAAGAGGGAAGAATTAAAAGTTGAGGATGTGCCCGTAATGGCGGAGTATCCTGATGTCTTTCCGGAAGAGATTCCCGGATTCCCACCGACGAGAGAGGTCGAGTTTGGGATTGAGTTACTACCGGGGACGTCTGTCATTTCTCGTGCCCCATATAGGATGGCACCAGCGGAGCTAAGGGAGTTAAAGATTCAGTTGCAAGAGCTCCTTGATAAGGGCTATATACGCCTAGCGTATCGCCCTGGGGTGCGCCAGTTTTGTTTGTTAAGAAGAAAGATGGTTCGATGCGACTGTGCATCGATTACAGACAACTGAACAAAGCCACAGTAAAGAATAAGTATCCACTTCCGAGGATCGACGATTTGTTTGATCAGTTACAAGGTACGAGGCTCTACAGTAAGATCGATCTGAGGTCGGGGTACCATCAGATTCGAGTAAGAGAAGATGATGTTCAGAAGACAGCTTTCAGGACTAGATATTGTCACTATGAATTCCTAGTCATGCCTTTTGGAGTGACGAATGCCCCAGCTATTTTTATGAGCCTGATGAACAGGGTGTTCCAGCCATATTTGGATCAGTTCGTCATAGTTTTCATTGACGATATACTCATCTACTCCCAGACTGAAGAGGAACACGTGAAGCACTTGAGAACAGTACTCCAGATCCTTAGGGATCATCAGTTATATGCAAAGCTTAGCAAGTGCGAGTTCTGGTTGAGCAGTGTAGTGTTCTTGGGTCATGTTATATCTAGCAGGGGGATATCTGTGGATCCCAGAAAGATTGAAGCTGTGATGGAGTGGGCTGCACCCACTTCTGTACCCGAGATACTGAGCTTTCTCGGTTTGGTAGGATATTACCGACGTTTCGTCGAGGGTTTCTCAAAGATTGCCAAACCCCTGACACAGCTGACTCAGAAAGGAGTGCCGTTCTATTGGTCCGAAGCTTGTGAGGAGAGCTTCCAAGAACTGAAGCGTCGTTTGACTACGGCACCTGTATTGGTGATTCATTCTGAAAATAAGAGGTTTGCCTTGTACACAGATGCATCACTGCAAGGTTTGGGCTGTGTGTTGATGCAAGATAAGCACGTGGTGGCTTATGCTTCGAGGCAGTTGAAGCCTCATGAGACCAGATACCCAGTTCATGACTTGGAACTTGCGGCTATCGTTTTCGCCTTGAAGATTTGGCGGCATTATCTGTATGGTACTTCATTTACTATCTATACGTACCATAAGAGTTTGAAGTTCTTATTCACCCAAGCGGAACTGAATATGCGTCAAAGAAGATGGATGGATTTGCTCAAGGATTATGACTGTGAGATCGAGTACCATCCTGGTAAAGAAAATTTGATAGCAGACCCCTTAAGTCGGAAGGTGAAGAGTACTGCTGAGGACGCTATGTGTTTATCCGCTATGATGACTTCTTATTGACATCTGGGCTATGATTTCGATGTGGACACGTCGTCGGTGCGAGTGTCGACCTTGTTGGCTGAACCAGACATATTTGAGGCTATCAGGAAAGCCCAGAGGTCAGATGATGAGGTTCATAGATGGTCATCGATAGTACTTCAAGGACAGCCATCAAAGTTCAGGGTGGCAGAAGATGATTCCTTGAGGCTGGGCAACCGATGTGTAGTCCCAGATACACCAGAGTTGCGTAGATGAATATTGGAGCGAGCTCATAGTAGTCAGTTCAGTATCCACCCAGGAGGAATGAAGATGTATAAGGACCTATGTGGCCAGTTTTGGTGGAGACGGATGAAGCGTGATGTGATTGCTTTTGTTAAGAGATGTTTGATCTGCCAGCAAGTAAAGGCAGAGAGGCAGAGGCCTGGTGGCGAGCTGAAGAGCTTAGAGGTACCCCAATGGAAGTGGGAACACATATCTATGGACTTCGTGACCCACTTGCCAAGGACGACCTCTGGATTTGATGCGATCTGGGTGATCGTGGATAGGCTAACGAAGGTAGCTCACTTCATCCCCTACTGTATGACTTTCACATACCTAAAGATGGCCCAATTATATGTACGGGATGTAGTGAGGTTGCATGGGGTTCCAGTCTCGATTGTGTCTGATAGAGACCCAAAGCTTACTTCACATTTCTAGGAGGGTCTCCAGGCAGCTTTGGGCACAGAAGTGAGACTGAGTACAGCTTATCACCCTCAGACAGATGGCCAGACAGAGCGTACCATTCAGACGCTCGAAGACATGTTGAGGGCATGTGTTTGGAGTTTGATACTCCATGGTAGGATGCAGTGCCATTGGTGGAGTTCTCCTATAATAACAGCTATCAGGCGAGCATTCAAATGGCCCCTTTTGAAGCTCTTTATGGACGACGCTGTAGGTCACCGCTGTATTGGGAGGACTTGACTAGTAAAGCGGTCGGAGGATCGGATATGATTAAGGATATGGAAGAAAGGATCAAGATGATACGTCAAAAGATGAAAGCGGCTCAGGATAGGCAAGCAGCCTATGTCAATAAGCGACGGCGACCGCTAGAATTCCAAGTGGGAGACAAGGTCTTCTTGAAAATCTCACCCTTCAAGGGTGTAGTTCATTTTGGTATGCGGGGGAAGTTATCCCCGAGGTATGTCGGGCCGTATGAGGTATTACAGCGTATAGGTACTTTGGCCTACCGTTTGGCTCTACCGTCGTCCTTATCTGGTATTCATGATGTTTTTCACGTTTCTATGATACGGAAGTATGAGCCAGACCCGTCTCAAGTTTTACAGCCTACTGAAGTGCAGTTGTACTCGGATGTATCCTACGTAGAACGACCGGTCAAAATTCTGGATCGTGAGGATCGCAGATTACGAAGTAAAGTTATACCGATGGTCAGAGTTCAGTGGGATCGTCGGGGTGTCGAGGAGGCTACGTGGGAGACGGAACGGCATATGATGCAGCATTACCCGGAACTATTTTCTGGTATGATTTATGTTTAGTTTCATTTTGGGTAAATGCGTGCGATTTCGAGGACGAAATCTTATAAGTAGGGGAGTAATGTGATGCCCCGAAATTGAGTATATGCAATTTTGGCTTTAATGATGGTTATATGATGAATTATGTTGGTAATTGATTTATGTGATGGGTAATGAAGTGTTAACATGATTTAATTATATTGATTGTCAATTATGAGGAAAGCATGATTTAGTGGAAGCTTAATGCATTTTGTAAATGCTTTTAAAATACCATGTTGGGGTGTTTTATACATCATGTTAACTTTGGGGTATAATTTTAATGTTAACCTTATAAACCCCCTTTTTCCACTATACCCACTAACTTTACCAATCACTTTTAAAATCCCCAATTCATTCCTCAACCCTAACCCATCCCCCATTTTCGAAATTCACCAAGGAAGGAGAAGGAAAGCTTCACAAAACCTTTGTTTGTGTGATCTTTGTTAAGATTTGGAGCCTACAAGAGGTATGGAACCCTTCCTAAAGTTTTTATGATGTTTGGTTTTGAAATGGGATGATTTTGAAGTAATTTATGTGGGTTTGTTTTGGGTATATGTTATGGATGTTTGGGGTATGATTTTTGGATTTTTTTATGTGGGTTTTAGTGGGTTATGATGTTGTTGTTGTTGTAGGAAAGTTTGGGTTCGAATGGTTTAAGATGGAGCTTGAAAATGCTCAAAAATTGTGAAAAATCGCGCACCAGCAGGTGGCGATCGATCGCCTGAAATGAGGCGATCGATCGCCGAAGGCTAGTAGCCATTTCGCGTAGCAGGCGATCGATTGCCTCAAATGAAGCGATCGATCGCCGCAAGGCAAAAAGTGAGGCGATCGATCGCCTCAGGTAGCGATCGATCGCCACTGTTTAAAAAGTGGAAAATGATGAATATTGATGAATTTTTGGTATTTGGCTATTATTTAGCATCTAATATTGATTTGTATGGTTGCGTAGAACCATCCCAGGTACCGACCACATCAAGGAGATAAAGTTCTCCAATCTCTCCACTTTTGGGATTAAGGTACGTAAGAAACGTACGGGCATCGGACGGTAAACCATACTTCTATACTATGATTATGCAATGATTATACAAGTACATATGATGTTTATGATGATGATTATGATAAGTAAGTTCATGATGATGATGTTTATGATGAGTGAAGAGGATATGATGTCCATGTGGACGATTAGGATAAGTAATGATGATGTTTATATAATGATACGATGTTATGATATGGTAAGATGCCATACGATGTTATGATTGGGTAAGATGCCCATATGGCAAGATGCCATACGATGTTATTGATATGGTAAGACGTCATACAATAGGGTAAGACGTCCATATGTATGAATATGAATCAGGGTCAACAAGAAAAAGTTAACGAATAACTAGCAAGTTTACTTAACCAAGATTTCATGCATTTACTGTTATGTTTCTTTTATGATGTTAAGTAAAGATGTGCATGCTCATGATGTGTTGTCCCTGTAGGTACACTTTTGGACAGAAGGCTCAGGGTCGGGTTGAGACAGTGAGCTATGCGGAGCATGAAAGAAATTAGGATACGGGATTTTTGGATAGTCTCTACTCTAGGAGTAGTATAATTCTATCGCTTTAACATTCATTTTGAGAATGTAATTAATTAAGTTTTGAAATTTCTTTTTTTGGCCTGTAATCTTAATAGCTCAAACTACAACCGGAACTTTAAGACATTATTAATGCATGTTTAGTCCATTATATGTGTTTAAGATAATGTTAAGGTAGGAAGACCCTACAGTGAGGATTGTTGTTGGGGAAGATTGTGCAAGAAAAACGCCATTTTTGGCTGTTACAGGTCGAGGCGATCGATCCCTAGGGCGGGGCGATCGATTGTCGCGACGTTGATGAAATTTTTAGGAAGATGAACAGTGAGGCGATCGACCGCCTCAAAGGAAGCGATCGATCGCCATGATGCAGTAGCCAAAAACACCGAGAGGCGACCGATTGCCTGGAAATGGAGCGATCGATCACCCATGCCATTTTGCGAGGCCATAGATCGCCTGGGATGATGCGATCGATCGCCAGTGCCTGTTTTTGGGGTTTAATTTCGTGTTGAGTTTTCGATGCATGCTTCGCCCGGGTCTTTAAAATGGTTAATCGTCATGGATGACGATATAATTGGGGTTTGTGAACGTGCTTGGGCGCGTGGTTGCATGCTTGTTGTTAATTGTGGATTATTATTGTGTTTAGCACATAATTCATCGGTCACGGGACCAAGGCAATGTTTGATTCGACTATGGAATTATAAGGTACGTATGACGTATGAGCATAGCCCTTTATTATAATTGCAATTGTTGAGTGCATGGTACAATGTATTGCAATAAATGTATATGGAAATGCATGGTGTACGGTATTAGCAATAAACGAATATTGAAATACATGGTTTATGGTAATTGCTACAAATGGATATATATGCATTGGGAATTATATGTGCCGCTTTTGAGCAAGCAATGATTGGGATGTTGTCGCCTTTGAGCGAACATCGGTTATGACGCCACTACTGTTGAGCATGCGTGAGAATGAAATGCCGCTATTGTAGAGCGAGCAATGGAATAGAACTATGGAACCATAAGTGAAATATATGGAATATCTGTAATCATTGTTTAATGATTTGGTATTATTGATTATGATATCGGTATATGGCAAATGGATTTGTTAATCAATGTAATGATTAACTAGCATTTGTGAATTTGATGGTTTCAGTTATTTTGAGAACAGGGACAGTACAAGGAATCCAGGATGAGGATGATACCATCCAGGGAGCATCTTTTATATTTCATAGCATTTACATTTTTTGTAAATTACGAATTGTATTATTGTGATTATTGGATTTGGGATATTGATATGCTCACCACGTGTGGGGCTGTCTCTGTTGGGGCAGATGATTAGGTACATCGATGGCTTTGGAGTTGAGCTCGAGCTATGGAATGGAGGTGATTCCAGGGATCGAACTACCAGTGACGGTATTGAGCACGACGTTTTATACATTTGATACACATATACTTATTCGATGCTCGCATGTGAGCACTATTATGTGTATATGGTATGTATAAAAAGGCAAGAGCCTTTCTCTCTTCATTTATGAGTAGTATGCAATTATCTATTGAATTGCTAAATGAACTGAGAACATGTTAGTGTATTAGATTGGTGCATGATATGTATGCGGACTTGGTTGGGGGAACTAGACATTATATGGAATAATGTAAAGAATTTTATTATTGGCTGATTGGCTATGATGACAAGTGGTTTTTCCCCTACATGTATGATTGTATGCACTAATGGCATGGATTAATACACTAATAATGGGTTAAGGGCACGGGGGTCCTTACATAAAGCGCATTCAATATTGAATTGTTAATTAAGTGAACGAGAGTTACTTGTTGCAATTTGATGTTAGGTTTAATATAGCTCGAGAGAGTATATTGAATAAATTCGGAAAACCCGTCACCTTAGATATGTATGGAGAAAAGAATTGTAAGAGTTGGGTTAGGTTGATCATTGTCTTGATAATTCTTTCTTGTGGACTTTTCTCGTGATCGTCGATTGTTTTGGTTGGATTAGAGTAGTTTAATTTAGATATTAGTTAGTTTATTAATTAATTATCGTAGGTTAAATATAATTTGAAGAAGTCTTATTTGGTAATTGATTGTTAGTCCTGTGGGTTCGACAATCCGTATTCTTCCTATCTATATTAAAACTTGACACCGTGCACTTGCGGTATAATCGCGCTGCTTTGATATTTTATTGTTTAAATAAATCGCAATCAAGTTTTTGGCACCGTTGCCGGGGATTAACTTTAGTAATATCATACTAGGTTCTTTGACTGTAATTTTACCATTTCTGTTTATTTCTTTCTCAAAAGAAAAAATAAATAAATTTATTTTGTTTTTGTTTTGTTTGACTTGTGAGGTACTTGGAGATGCTACATCAACAAGCCTTCACAAGCTTTGCCGAACAACGTTCGAGCCGTTCTACGTTGTTTGGGATAGATTCAACAACTTAGCAAACACATTCCGGTATCATGAATTTTCAAACTATACTCTTTTGCAATGTTTCTACAATGGATTGGATGTGGAGATACAAGGATGGATATTGAATGGATGTGATGACCAGGGATTATAGATGTTAATCCCGGAGTGTTAATAACCCCTAAAGTTGTTTTACGTGGCGATTTGGAGTTTAATCGCGGTGTTGGGCCTTCTGGGCTCGTTTATTTGGGTAGTTGGGATCGTTGGATCCCGAGATTGAGATTGTATTCTCATTTGGGTGAAAAACCTATGAGTTGGGTTTTTTGGTGTGACTCGGGATCTGGGGTGCTTGTGTGGGCACCGGTAGGGGGTTTTGGAGTTAGAGAGAGAATTTTTGAAAACAGATGATTTTTAATGAATCATGATGTATTTGTGGGGCTATTAGTATTTCGGGGTATTTTTGCTATAAATACGAGTTGAACCCGAGATTTTAATTTTGAAAATCATTTTCTCCTCCAACCCGCCTCTCTCTCTCTCCCCGTCGATTTCCCGTCTGCCCCTACCCCCGCGCACAAAAGCGCTTCGCCCGCCGCCGTCCGGCCGCCGTTCGGCGCGTCCGACCCACCGCCGGCTTCGTCTCGTCCGGGCGCAGCTTCCCACACCAGCAATTCGAGGTTTAGTCGCGATTTGAGTTCGGATTTTTGCAGAATGCGTCGATCCCCAATTTCTAGGGTTCTTCGATTTTCGAACAATTTCTTTCCAATTTTCGATTGGGTAACCTTCCTTACCCATTTTTCATGCTTCTCATGTATTTCCCTGCTATTTTGTGTTGTAATGGTTCGAATTAATTATCGAATTTCGTAGGGTTTGGGGTTCGAATTTGGGGGTTTTGGGCAGGGGCTGATGATTCTTGTTGTTGGTCGTTTAATTCATGTTTTAGATGTATTATGATGCTTAATTGGGTTCGAATTGAGATGTTAGGGTTCGAAATTTTAGAGGTGGTTCTTGAGCAATTTTCGATAATGTCTCATTCGATTTCCCTCCCTGTATATGCCCTGCCCCGGGTCTTTTAAATGGTAAATTGTCGTGTGTTGACAATAATTTTCTGTATGAGGGTTATGGGTGTGCTTGAGCATGGGTTGCATGTTCGTAAATAATTGTGAATTATTTATCCTGTTAGCACATCATTCCTCGGGGCATGGAACTCGAGCAAGGTTTGGCTCGGACTTCGGAGATTAAAGGTACGTGCGACGTACGAGCATTACTATATATTAGAGCATTTGTGAAATGCATAATGTATTTTGATTTCATTGAGTAATTGTGCATGAGGTTATATATATGTGTTGAGAAGCTATGAAGCGACCTAATCTTGATATCGCCGCCACGAGCGTGCGTGACACTAGAGTAGTATAACTCTCATAAGGTATATGGGGTACCGGATGTATATGACCATTGTAGGGCATTGAGATGCCTGAGAATGATCGTGAGATCATGTATTCATTATAAGACATTTGAGATGTCTAAGTATAATGGAAAATTGGTAAAATATATGCTAGGCATTTGAGCTATCTGTGATTGATAGCGAGGTTGTGAAACAGTATTAGATATTGAGATATCTATATTTGCATGTATAATGAATTTGGAATCACTATCTATTGATACTCGAGAATTAGGCATGCGATGAGTTAAATCAATGTGTTGATTTACTGATTTTTGAGATTTGATGAGTTTGATGATTGTGAGAACAGGGACAGTACACGGAATCCCGGATGAGGACGTTGCCATCCAGGGAGTATCATTTAAAATTCATTAGTATTTACTTTTGTTATAAATTATGAATTTCATTATTGTGATTATGGGATATTTGTGTATTGGTATGCTCACCCCGTTGGGGGCTGTCTCTGTTGGGGCAGGTGAACAGGTACATCGATGGCTGTGGAGCTGAGCTCGAGCTGTTGATTGGATGTACTCCCAGGATCGGGGTACCAGGGCTTGATGGAGCACGGTATCATATAGAGTACTAATATACACCTGAGGGTTATATACATATTTATGATGCTCGCATGTGAGCACGATTATACTTGTATATGGGTTGTATATAAAGGCATGAGCCTTCCTCTCTTTCATTCTATGTTGCATGCAATTAGAGGTAGAATTGCTAAATGATATGAGAGTCATTGGTGTATTTTGTGGGTGTTGGAACCCACTTTTGTCGTCTTATGTGTGGTTTCTTCCCTGGCTGGGAATTTACTTGGTATTGCTGTATTCTGATGAGTATTATGTTTTCCCTGGCCGGGAATTATGTTATGTGTTGTGCTTTTATTTCGGGATAGCTCTATTTATGGGGAGACTCTGCCCAAATTTTTATAAAAGTCCACAATGTAAAAAGTGGCAAAAAGGGGATGGTAATGGGCGAACTTTATGAGTCTATATGTTGTTAGGATGATGATCTTATAACATTGAGTATTAAAGAAATTTTGTAGTTGCCATTCAATGGTAAAGTATCATCTGAGTTTCCCGATTGAGTTTTATTGAAAGCATGTGCCACATATAAGGGTTAATACACTAATCAAGGGTTAAGGGCTTGTGGTCCTTACATTAGTGGTATCAGAGCAGTGGTTGCTCATTGGAGCTGTTAAGGGCCTAGGAAGTTATTGATAGCACATATTTATGCGTGATGGCATTAATGTTATACGACATAACTAATTGTTTATGTGCTTTTATGATACGAAAAGTGGTATTGCTAACCATTGTGGTTGCAGGAATCGTATGGAACACGATAGGATGGCATTAATAGTGATGTATAGCACTCTATATGTTACGTGCCAAGGAATCTGATTTTGGTAAGAAAATCAGGGAAAAGAAAGATATGATGTATTGTCTGAGGACAGACTGGGTAGACAACCTACATTGTCTGAGGACAGACTGGGTAGACAACCGACAGTGGAATACTTCGGTATGGTCTCAATTATTATTAATATACTAATGCGTTTGTTCATGTAATGTTCAAGCAAGGAAGGTACGTAAGAAACGTACGGGCATCGGACGGTAAACCATACTTCTATACTATGATTATGCAATGATTGCACAAGTATGTATGATGTTATGATGATGATGTTTACGATGAGTAAAGATGATATGATGTTTATGATGATGATTATGATGAATAAGTTTATAATGATGATGTTTATATGATGTTTATATAATGATGCGATGTTATTTATGGTAAGATGCCACGGGGTAAGATGCCCCACATGGTAAGAGGCCATGCGATGTTATTTGTGGTAAGATGCCACGGGGTAAGATGCCCCACATGGTAAGAGGCCATGCGATGTTATTTGTGGTAAGATGCCACGGGGTCAGATGCCCCACATGGTAAGAGGCCATGCGATGTTATTTGTGGTAAGATGCCACGGGGTAAGATGCCCATATGGTAAGAGGCCATACGATATTATATGTGGTAAGATGCCATAAGATGTTATGACACTATGACGTTAATCAATTACGTTAAGATCTATTGATTACGTGCATGAATATTTGAAACAAGGACAATAAAAGTGGGTTAATGTGTTTAACCAGGAAGTGTACTTCATTTAGATTCATGCATTTCTTTATTTATGTACTTTTTCTATGATGATTAGCGATGGTTCATTCCGCTGTGTCGATGATGATGATTCATCTCTTTGTTATTATTGGCGATGGTTTATGCCGCCGGATATGTTGATAGCGATGCCTCATTCCGCTATTATGTGGATTTACGATGACTCATTCTTTTATGAGGATTGGCGATGATTTGTGCCGCCGGATATGTTGATAGCGATGCCTCGTTCCGCTATTATGTGGACGATGATTCATGCTCAGGTGTATAGCGAGGTTTCATGACACTTATTATATGACGAGGTATCATGACGTCGATTCTATAGCGATGGATTGTGCCGCTAGGTACTCAGCACAGGACTTTGCCGCCTTCGAGCGTTGGGTGCTGATTACGCACTATTATTGAGTGACGGAGACAGGTATGCCGCTATCTTGTTAGCGATGAGGTATGGGATATTGCTATTCTATTAACATTATTATAGCTGGCATACGTTGATATGCATGTTTTATTTTGACTATTTTACTAGCATGATGATGGATGACATACGTTGATGTACATGGACCGTCACGAGTTGACTAGGTCATTTAGATGTCATTGTTGACATGTACCGTCACTAGATGATGATGCCTTAGATGCCATGAGGGGGCATGTGTCGTCACAGGATGACGATGACGATGGTGTAAGAGATGTCTTATTAGACATACATCATCGTTACGATGAACAATGCGTTGAGTATACGTATTCAGTGGTATGCCTTGGGTGCCAGTACCGAGCACAAGGTGGTGTGTGCGTCACCGATTGACGTGACCCTTATACCGAGCGGGTTGCTCGAGGAACGGATGGATGCGCTGTACATGTGATTGTACCGCAGCTTATGTTTGGGCTGATCATATTACGAGTGGTGATACCCTTGAGGTATGCTCGTTGGAATGGCTTTTGGCCATGTGATTTGACGACATGAGTAATCATGGAGGAAATTACTCGCTTTCTGTCGATGTGACATGTGGTAGACTTGTTCACACCACCCTTGAGGGTGTAGAATGGGTCCTAAAGGAGTAGGATCAGGTTATGTTAAGTACATGGGGACATTGGAGTGTCCTAAGTGTATCGGCATTAGAGGATTGTTGGGTAAAGACCCACAACTCTATTGAGTTTTCTTCCCATAGTATGATATACCATGTGGAAACGTCCGTCTTGTTGGTAGGTTTGAGGTAAACCTAAAGAGGCAGAGACTAGTTTGTCTGCCGCGTGTGTGCAGTACCATGAGGGGCTTGCTAGAGCCGTTATACTGCTCGTTGGAACCAAGTTTGGCAAATCGTAAGGTGATACGATGTGGATTGTGGTGGACTCTAGTAGTCACCACGTCATTTGAGGTTGAGGTTGTGCATGCCTCACTGAAACGTGTATACGTTTATGTTTAATCTTGGTGAGACTTGTCTGGGACAGCTCATGATGTTGGAGTACCAACAAGAGAGTCATCAGGTCGTTTTGACTCGATCTGAGGGAACCCGTGTATTTGGGATACAATGGGTGTTATTGTATCCAGTTTTTTTTTCCGAACAGTGGTTCGAGACTTGTGGATCTCGAGTTCGATGGCACTTCCCTTGTGGGGAAGGAGGTAGTATTATACCTATTTGGGAATCTTTGAAAGATTCGGTAAGTTGGTCCATGTGGTGTTGATTTTGGGAATCACACCGTGTATTGTTAATCGTCGATTTTCATTCTCCACGGGGTAGGGAATGACTCAGAATTGACGGTTGTGTATGGGGCTTAGGGGTATGTTGTAGATACCCGAGCCAAGTGCATTGAGTATGCATGTGATGTCAGTGCTTAGGCAGGTATACCGGTGAGTATACGGATGCCAGTTGTTGATTTCCTTTTGTCAAGCATATAGTTATGCTATTTTTGGATGGTTAAATCTCTGATGAGAGATATGGAACACCTTGAGATTGGGAATCTCCATGGCACGATAATTATGAGAAATAATCGTGAAGTTAGTTGACTCCCTTTGAGGAGGGATTATCTTGTGTGGGTTAAGGTATTTTCCTTATTGGTGTTTTCCTCCGAGTTATGCGATAGCCTTCCCAAGTTTGGATTGTTAAATCCTAGGATTATCAAGGGATGGCAGGAATTCGGATTGGTTGGGTGGCGCTGTCGACACAAGCGTTGAGGATGCAATGGGTTTATTGCATGTCCTTTCAGAATTTTAAACTTTGTGGAGTCTCGGTTGTTTATTTATGATCAGGATGTGATTCTTGGAACATCCGGAGGTGGACATCTTGTGAGATGTCTTTTGTGTGAATCTGTGGCCGTGAGTTGCCCAAATTGAGTTGCAATGATGCGACTGCTCCTTCGATGGAGGAGGTTTGAAAGTGGAAACCATGTTTGGTATGTGTACACCGTGGCATACTAGAGTTTCCCTCGTAACGATGTATGTTAGACATCGTGAGTCATGATAGAGATGTCATTGAATGATATCTACGATGGAATCGAGAGCGATTCGAATCCGTGCAGTTTCTGTTGACTAACTGCTTTTGGATTTTTAGCGTTGAGCTGTGCTGACGCTCTTTGACGTTATGATGGATTTGGAAGTCTATTCCACTCCAGAGTTTGACACGAGGTCAACGTTCTCACGGTTGAGGTGTCATTCAGGATGTGTCTGTTCTAGATAGAACTAAGGATGACTGTCCGATCTACAGTCGTAAGTATTGGTTGTTTTGCAGTCATGAGGGACTGACTTTTGGGATGACCCGCATCGAGGTACGTTTTGCCTCTTGGGTGATATATTGGTTTTGGTAAGTCGCTTTGTTTCAGAGTTTGGTGCGAGGTAGGTATCCTCGCGTTTATTAATACGATTCTGTTATGGTCAAGAATCGAGGTTATGGCTTCATGTTGTTGTGTAGCCTGGGTGTTATGTAATACACCGGTGCTAATTTCGAGGATGAAATTCTTTTAGTGGGGGATATTGTGATGACCAGGGATTATAGATGTTAATCCCGGAGTGTTAATAACCCCTAAAGTTGTTTTACGTGACGATTTGGAGTTTAATCGCGGTGTTGGGCCTTCTGGGCTCGTTTATTTGGGTAGTTGGGATCGTTGGATCCCGAGATTGAGATTGTATTCTCATTTGGGTGAAAAACCTATGAGTTGGGTTTTTTGGTGTGACTCGGGATCTGGGGTGCTTGTGTGGGCACCGGTAGGGGGTTTTGGAGTTAGAGAGAGAATTTTTGAAAACAGATGATTTTTAATGAATCATGATGTATTTGTGGGGCTATTAGTATTTCGGGGTATTTTTGCTATAAATACCAGTTGAACCCGAGATTTTAATTTTGAAAATCATTTTCTCCTCCAACCCGCCTCTCTCTCTCTCCCCGTCGATTTCCCGTCTGCCCCTACCCCCGCGCACAAAAGCGCTTCGCCCGCCGCCGTCCGGCCGCCGTTCGGCGCGTCCGACCCGCCGCCGGCTTCGTCTCGTCCGGGCGCAGCTTCCCACACCAGCAATTCGAGGTTTAGTCGCGATTTGAGTTCGGATTTTTGCAGAATGCGTCGATCCCCAATTTCTAGGGTTCTTCGATTTTCGAACAATTTCTTTCCAATTTTCGATTGGGTAACCTTCCTTACCCATTTTTCATGCTTCGCATGTATTTCCCTGCTATTTTGTGTTGTAATGGATTCGAATTAATTCTCGAATTTCGTAGGGTTTGGGGTTCGAATTTGGGGGTTTTGGGCAGGGGCTGATGATTCTTGTTGTTGGTCGTTTAATTCATGTTTTAGATGTATTATGATGCTTAATTGGGTTCGAATTGAGATGTTAGGGTTCGAAATTTTAGAGGTGGTTCTTGAGCAATTTTCGATAATGTCTCATTCGATTTCCCTCCCTGTATATGCCCTGCCCCGGGTCTTTTAAATGGTAAATTGTGTGTGTTGACAATAATTTTCTGTATGAGGGTTATGGGTGTGCTTGAGCATGGGTTGCATGTTCGTAAATAATTGTGAATTATTTATCCTGTTAGCACATCATTCCTCGGGGCATGGAACTCGAGCAAGGTTTGGCTCGGACTTCGGAGATTTAAGGTACGTGCGACGTACGAGCATTACTATATATTAGAGCATTTGTGAAATGCATAATGTATTTTGATTTCATTGAGTAATTGTGCATGAGGTTATATATATGTGTTGAGAAGCTATGAAGCGACCTAATCTTGATATCGCCGCCACGAGCGTGCGTGACACTAGAGTAGTATAATTCTCATAAGGTATATGGGGTACCGGATGTATATGACCATTGTAGGGCATTGAGATGCCTGAGAATGATCGTGAGATCATGTATTCATTATAAGACATTTGAGATGTCTAAGTATAATGGAAAATTGGTAAAATATATGCTAGGGATTTGAGCTATCTGTGATTGATAGCGAGGTTGTGAAATCAGTATTAGATATTGAGATATCTATATTTGCATGTATAATGAATTTGGAATCACTATCTATTGATACTCGAGAATTAGGCATGCGATGAGTTAAATCAATGTGTTGATTTACTGATTTTTGAGATTTGATGAGTTTGATGATTGTGAGAACAGGGACAGTACACGGAATCCCGGATGAGGACGTTGCCATCCAGGGAGTATCATTTAAAATTCATTAGTATTTACTTTTGTTGTAAATTATGAACTTCATTATTGTGATTATGGGATATTTGTGTATTGGTATGCTCACCCCGTTGGGGGCTGTCTCTGTTGGGGCAGGTGAACAGGTACATCGATGGCTGTGGAGCTGAGCTCGAGCTGTTGAGTGGATGTACTCCCAGGATCGGGGTACCAGGGCTTGATGGAGCACGGTATCGTATAGAGTACTAATATACACCAGAGGGTTATATACATATTTATGATGCTCGCATGTGAGCACGATTATACTTGTATATGGGTTGTATATAAAGGCATGAGCCTTCCTCTCTTTCATTCTATGTTGCATGCAATTAGAGGTAGAATTGCTAAATGATATGAGAGTCATTGGTGTATTTTGTGGGTGTTGGAACCCACTTTTGTCGTCTTATGTGTGGTGTCTTCCCTGGATGGGAATTTACTTGGTATTGCTGTATTCTGATGAGTATTATGTTTTCCCTGGCCGGGAATTATGTTATGTGTTGTGCTTTTATTTCGGGATAGCTCTATTTATGGGGAGACTCTGCCCAAATTTTTATAAAAGCCACAATGTAAAAAGTGGCAAAAAGGGGATGGTAATGGGCGAACTTTATGAGTCTATATGTTGTTAGGATGATGATCTTATAACATTGAGTATTAAAGAAATTTTGTAGTTGCCATTCAATGGTAAAGTATCATCTGAGTTTCCCGATTGAGTTTTATTGAAAGCATGTGCCACATATAAGGGTTAATACACTAATCAAGGGTTAAGGGCTTGGGGTCCTTACATTAGTGGTATCAGAGCAGTGGTTGCTCATTGGAGCTGTTAAGGGCCTAGGAAGTTATTGATAGCACATATTTATGCATGATGGCATTAATGTTATACGACATAACTAATTGTTTATGTGCTTTTATCATACGAAAAGTGGTATTGCTAACCATTGTGGTTGCAGGAATCGTATGGAACACGATAGGATGGCATTAATAGTGATGTCTAGCACTCTATATGTTACGTGCCAAGGAATCTGATTTTGGTAAGAAAATCAGGGAAAAGAAAGATATGATGTATTGTCTGAGGACAGACTGGGTAGACAACCGACATTGTCTGAGGACAGACTGGGTAGACAACCGACAGTGGAATACTTCGGTATGGTCTCAATTATTATTGAATATACTAATGCGTTTGTTCATGTAATGTTCAAGCAAGGAAGGTACGTAAGAAACGTACGGGCATCGGACGGTAAACCATACTTCTATACTATGATTATGCAATGATTGCACAAGTATGTATGATGTTATGATGATGATGTTTACGATGAGTAAAGATGATATGATGTTTATGATGATGATTATGATGAATAAGTTTATAATGATGATGTTTATATGATGTTTATATAATGATGCGATGTTATTTATGGTAAGATGCCACGGGGTAAGATGCCCCACATGGTAAGAGGCCATGCGATGTTATTTGTGGTAAGATGCCACGGGGTAAGATGCCTCACATGGTAAGAGGCCATGCGATGTTATTTGTGGTAAGATGCCACGGGGTAAGATGCCCCACATGGTAAGAGGCCATGCGATGTTATTTGTGGTAAGATGCCACGGGGTAAGATGCCCCACATGGTAAGAGGCCATGCGATGTTATTTGTGGTAAGATGCCACGGGGTAAGATGCCCATATGGTAAGAGGCCATACGATATTATATGTGGTAAGAGGATTGGCGATGATATGTGCCGCCTGATATGTTGATAGCGATGCCTCGTTCCGCTATTATGTGGACGATGATTCATGCTCAGGTGTATAGCGAGGTTTCATGACACTTATTATATGACGAGGTATCATGCCGTCGATTCTATAGCGATGGATTGTGCCGCTAGGTACTCAGCACAGGACTTTGCTGCCTTCGAGCGATGGGTGTTGATTGCGCACTATTATTGAGTGACGGAGACAGGTATGCCGCTATCTTGTTAGCGACGAGGTATGAGATATTGCTATTCTATTAACATTATTATAGCTGGCATACGTTGATATGCATGTTTTATTTTGACTATTTTACTAGCATGATGATGGATGACATACGTTGATGTGCATGGACCGTCACGAGTTGACTAGGTCATTTAGATGTCATTGTTGACATGTACCGCCACTAGATGACGATGCCTTAGATGCCATGAGGGGGCATGTACTCCCTGGATGGTATCATCCTCATCCGGGGTTTCCTGTACTGTCCCTGTTCTCAAAACACTGAAACCATCAAATTCCCAAATGCCAGTTAATCATTACATTGATTAACAATTCCATGAGCCATATACCAATATCATAATCAATAACATCAAATCATTAAACAATGATTATAGACAATCCATGTTTCTCACTTATGGTTTCATAGCTCTATTTCATTGCTCGCTCTACAATAGCGGCATTCCATTTCCACGCATGCTCGATGGCAGCTGCGTCATAATCGATGTTCGCTCACAGGCGACAACGTCCCAATCATCGCTCGCTCAAAAGCGGCACCATGCAATTCTCAATGCATATATAGACATTTAAGGCAAGTACCATAAACCATGCATTTCAATCTCCGTTTATTGCTAATACCATGTGTCATGCATTTCCACACGCATTCATTGCAATACAGTGTACCAAGCACTCAACAATTGCAATTATATTAAAGGGCTATGCTCGTACGTCATACGTACCTTATAATTCCTTAGCTCGAGTCCAAACTTTGCTTGAGTTCCTTACCTCGAGAGATATGTGCTAAAACACATAAACAACTCACAATCAAGTATAAGCATGCAACCACGTGTCCAAGCACGTTCAAGATTCCCAATCATATCGTCAATCCATGACGATTACCAAAATAAAAGCCCCCCGGCTAAGCATGCATAATACCCAAAATATACCATTAACAAGTTAAAAGATAACCAAGAATTCAACCGGGAATTCCGTTTTATTAAACTTTGGCCTCAACCAATCCATTTTAAAAGCATAGCATTCCCATTGGAATGTAGACATTGCCCCGGAAACGGCCCCTTTAAACCTCGGTTCCAAAATCCGACATTTTCCAAAAATTCCAAAAAAACACCTTCCTTCGGGTGGCGATCGATTGCCACTTTCATCGCGATCGATCGCCACAGTCCAGTGGCCAAAATCGCCCCTCGCGATCGATCGCCAGATCTCGCGATCGATCGCCAACCTGCTTGCGATCGATCGCCTCGACCATGCGATCGATCGCCGCTACTGTTCATCATTGTTGGGAAAACGATTTCTAAGTTTTGGTGATTACAAACACCTACTGGATGTTAAAGATCAACCGGATGCTAAAGACCTACCGGGTGAATACACCTACCGGATATTAAAGTCTCACCGGGTAAAGACATCAACTGGATAGACACCAACCGGACAAGACATCAACTGGATAGACACCAACCGGACTAGTCATCAACCGGATGAAGACATCAACTGGATAGTCATCAACCGGATGAAGACATCAACTGGATAGATACCAACCGGACAAGCTATCAACTGATAAAGACACTAACCGGATGAAGTCATCAACTGGTATGAAGTCATCAACCGGATGAAGTCATCAACTGGTATGAAGTCATCAACCGGATGAAGTCATCAACCGGATAAAGACATCAACCGGATGAAGACATCAACTGGATAAAGTTATCAACTGATAAAGACATCAACCGGATGAAGACATCAACCGGATGAAGACATAAACTGGATATCTATCAACTGCAAAGTCTCTCACTGAACAAGGACATCAACTGGTCTTAAGAGGATGAACGACCAGTTGAACAAAGAAACCAGCAGAAGTCTAAGCAACAAGACAAAGTAAGTACAACATTCTCTGACAAAGGTACAACAGAGCGGTGCACCCTGCTATATCTCCGCCACCATTACCGTCAGAGTGAAAAGAGCCGTTGTTTTCCAAAATAGGAAAGAAGACAACAGGTATTTGGAAAGCTAATCCATTCCATATACAAAAAGGCTACCGTTGGACAACAAAACCTATAAATACGTCCAAACAGAGAATGAAGAAGTGCTGAGCAACTTTCAAACTAAGAGAAATACTTCAAAGCAAGAAAGCTATACAACTGATATTTCAAACGTTCAGCAAAGAGCAGACAAACCGCAAAACTGAATCTGTGACAGATTATTTTCAATTGAAGTCTGCTGCTTAGAAACTCTCAAAGCTAGAAAGTTTTATTCTGTAGAGAGTGTTGTAAAATCACTTGTATCCAAAAGATAAGAAGAGTGTGATTGCTAGGAGTTTAGGCAAGTGTGTTAGTGCCTAAGGAGGTTGTATACTGTAAAGTGTAAACCAAGTCTTCTAGTGAATCCTTCCTGCAAAGGAAGAAGGGGAGACGTAGAAGCGTTGTGCTTCGAACTTCCAGAAACAACTCTCGTATTATTCGTTTATTGCTTTATTACTTCAGTTTTATTCCTCACAAGTTTTGTAGACGTCTTCCGCACTATAATAAGTGTCTACTGACTTGCCTGTTATTGAGAAGCAACTGTAACACTTAACAGTTTACAGTTAACCAGAAAAGAAATCGAAATTATATCTAGTGTTTATTCAACCCCCCCCTTCTAAACACTACCTCGATCCCAACAAGTGGTATCAGAGCTTAGGTCTTCTCAATCTTGAGAAATTACTATTTACCAAAAACTGATGGCCTCATTCAGCAAGATTCCAATGTTCAAGAAAGACGAATATGATGACTGGAGGATCCGTATGCAAGCACATCTAAGTGCTCAAGATGATGATATGTGGTATGTGATCACCGAAGGACCGTTGAAGATCATGAAAATCAATACAGCTGCCTCTATCACAAGTGGTGATCCACAAATGGTAGAAAAGGAAAGATCTCAATGGTCAAATGAAGACAAAAAAAAGGCAAACCTAGACAACGTGGCTAAAGACATTTTGTTCAAAACTTTGGACAAAAATATGTTCAACAAAATCAAAATGTGCCCAACAGCCAAAGAGATCTGGGAAAAGATTGCTCAACTCTGTGAAGGAAATGATCAAACCAAGGAGAACAAGCTTACTGTGGCTTTACAAAAGTTTGAGCATATCAAAATGATAAATGGAGAAACTCTCAACGAGTATGATGAAAGAGTGACTGGAATAATAAATGAACTAAGCAGTCTGGGTAAGGAGTTACCCAACAGAGAAGTCACTCTCAAAGTGATGAGAGGTCTACCAAGAGAATGGGATGTCAAGACCATTGCTATGAGAGAATCGAAGGATATCAACAAGATAGATCTACATGATCTGTTTGCTGATTTAAAAGCCTATGAATTCGAATTAGGCATTCGGGTTGAAGATGAACCAAGTACAAGTCAACCAACAAAAGCTCTCACTGCATCTGAGTCTCTGCCTACTCCTACTGAAATGACTCCAGAAAAGATGTGTAACGATGCGATGACAATGTTCGTAAAGAAGTTTGGAAAATTCATGAAGAAGAACCAGAGACCTTATCAATCATATCCTCGAAGGCAAAGCTCCAAAGGAAATTCAGAAGAAGAAGAGCGAGTATGCTTCAACTGTCTCAAACCAGGGCACTTCATCGCAGACTGTCCTAAACCCAAAAAGGATGATCACAAAAGAGGATCCAAGGATTACAGAAAATCCCAGGAAACCAGAAGAACATCCAAACGGGACAGAGATCAAAAGGTTTTAGTGGCAGAAGATAGTAAGAGCAAATGGGCTGATTCTGAATCAGAATCAGAGGAGTCAAATAGCTCATCCAGCGAGAGTGAAGACGAAGAAGTCCACTGCTTAATGGCGAATGATGAAAATGAGGTACATGAAACCAACCTATCTGAATTTACACATCATGAACTCACCAATGCATTGCAGGACATGATAAATGAGTATCAGACGCTATACGAATCTTTTGAAAGCTATAAGACTGAGCACTCAATTCCAACTAAAACGCTTGAAAACAAACTTGATTGTGAACAATCAAGGGAGTTGAATTGCTTAAGGGAAGCAGCCAGTCGCCTAGTGAAAGAAAGAGATGAAGCCAAGTGTGCGTACCAGAAACTCAGCAAACTGGTTAGCACTTGGAATGCGTCGACTACCAGAAAGGATGAAATGCTTGAGTCTATAAGGCTTGCTGGTGATTTAACTGGCATAGGCTTTAATAGCAATGACAGCAGATCATCTGGTAATGAGCCTCAACTGTGTCTAACAAAAGGCAAGGTTCAATCAATGAACTTTGTAAGATCTAGCACAGTATATGACCCGTATGAACTGGTTAAAGAACCTGTTAAAGCAACACTCATCAAGGAACAGGTACAGCACAGAGGTATCGGTTATGTAGAACCACTCAAAGAGGCTAAACCAAGGCAAAAGTTCAGAAATGAACTTAAAACCACTGGTCGAGCAGCTAGAGAGGTTAAACCCAACTGGTACTACAACTGTAAACCTGTCCAGAAGAGGTATATGCTGAATAACAGGAACTACAAACCAAAAGCACATGCATACACATATTATCACACTCCACAGCTAAAATCATCACCTACATTTATAAATGCACACACATTTCAGAACACACACCGACCTAAGTCATTCAGGGTCATACAAGTGTGGGTTCCGAAAGGACTAATCCTACCAGGACCCAAGTAGGATTGGGTACCAATCAGTCTATCGCTTTAATTGCAGGAAACTAGAATGCATCCAGTTCGGAGCTCAGAATGGTTCCTAGACAGCGGATGCTCTAGACATATGACAGGGAATGCAAGCTTATTGTCTGAACTAGTGGACTCCACTGGACCCAGAATAACGTTTGGAGATAACGCGAAAGGTAGAACCGTAGGTAAGGGTAAGATTATCTACGGTAACCTCATCATTAAAGATATTCTCTTAGTAGAAAATCTATGCTATAATTTGATTAGCATAAGTCAATTATGTGACAATGGTCATTCCGTAGAATTCAATCAGCATTCATGCACAATTAAATCTACTGATGGCAATGTATTACTTATAGGAAGAAGGCATGATAACACATATAAAATTGATTGGAATCTTAATCAGCCTACTTCCTTTACTTGCTTAGCTGCCCAAAATACTTCCAAAAATTGGCTTTGGCACAAACGGTTGAGTCACTTAAATTTTAAAACTATTGCTAGTCTGCGTAAACTTGATCTAGTTGCTGGACTGCCCCAAATTGAGTTCTCAAAGGACAAGATCTGTGCAGCATGCCAACTCGGTAAGCAAATCAGATCCTCCTTTAAGAACAAAGGGAGTAAATCTTCTTCTCGGTGCCTAGAGTTGCTGCATATGGATCTGTTTGGTCCTATACCAGTAACAAGTCTAGGGGGAATGAAGTACACCCTAGTGTTAATAGACGATTACACTCGTTTCACGTGGGTCTTGTTCCTAAGTGGTAAAGATCAGGCTACTCCAAAGCTGATCAAATTACTGAAAAGACTCCAAAATGAGAAATCGTGTGGGATAGATAGAATTCGCAGTGATAAAGGTACTGAGTTTACCAATCAATCACTCGAATCATATCTAGATGACCTTGGTATTAAACACGAATACTCTGCAGCTAGAACTCCTCAACAAAACGGAGTTGCTGAGCGTAGGAACCGCACTTTAAAAGAAGCTGCGCGAACTATGCTCGCGGAATCAGAAATATCGCAGAAATTTTGGGCAGAAGCTGTCAACACAGCATGTTATACGCAGAACAGATCGATGATTAATAAGCGAGCCAATAAAACCCCTTATGAGATCTGGAATGGCAGTAAGCCAAATATTTCTTATTTCCATGTGTTTGGTTGCAAATGTTTTATTCACAACAATGGAAAGACTCATCTCACCGCCTTTGATGCCAAATCTGATGCTGGAATATTTCTTGGCTATTCTACAGTTAGTAAGGCATTCAGAGTATTTAATAATAGAACTCTTAATGTAGAAGAATCAGTGCATGTAAAATTTGATGAACCTACTGACTGTACACTATCCGATATACAAATCAACAACTTGAGTAATCGACTGGAAAGCACTTATATTGACGAAAATGTTGATGATGAGATTGATTACAGAAGCAGGGCTGACTGCTCCTTAGAACCAGAAATCCCTGAAGCTCAAGCAGAGGAGTCTGCTGGCCAACAAGCACTGCAGCCAGCCATCAATGAAACAGTGGCATCCACCTCTACTGCAGTTGAAGGAACCAATGAGAAAGATGGGTCTATCAGAATCTCTGATTTACCTACCCACATCCAGTCAACTGAAGAACTCAACCCACTAGGACCTTCGCTCCGGTGGAAGAAGGATCATCCACCCGAGCAGGTCATCGGTAACCTCTTGCTCCTCTACGCACCAGAGGACAAATGATTAACGAATTTCTTCATGCTGCATTCATATCTCATATAGAACCTAAGAAGATTGATGAAGCTATATTAGACCCAAGTTGGGTAGAAGCAATGCAGGAAGAACTAAACCAGTTTGAGCGAAACAGAGTATGGTATCTAGTACCACGACCACTGCATCACACTGTAATTGGCACCAAATGGGTATTTAGAAATAAATTAGACGAAAACGGAACAGTAATTAGAAATAAAGCAAGATTAGTTGCACAGGGCTACAGACAGGAAGAAGGCATTGATTTCGATGAAACCTTTGCCCCTGTAGCACGACTAGAAGCAATTCGCATATTTCTTGCATTTGCTGCATTTAAAGACTTTAAAGTCTATCAGATGGATGTTAAGAGTGCATTTCTTAACGGCAAACTCCAGGAAGAAGTTTATGTTGAACAACCTCCTGGATTTGAAAACCATCAGCAGCCATCTCATGTTTTCCGTCTGAATAAAGCTCTGTATGGTCTAAAGCAAGCTCCCCGTGCCTGGTATGAAACTTTATCAAAATATTTGACAGAGCACAACTTTGTTATTGGCACGGTGGACAAGACCCTTTTTAAATTTACAAAGGGAGATCATACGTTGCTAGTTCAAATATATGTTGATGATATTATCTTCGGGAGTACTAACCCAAAACTGTGCGAAAGATTTTCTAAAATCATGCAGGAACAATTCGAGATGAGCATGATGGGAGAGTTATCATTTTTCTTAGGATTGCAAGTCAAGCAATCTAGTGAAGGAATTCTGATAAATCAGTCCAAGTACACTAAAGAGCTACTGAAGAAATATGGAATGAGTACCAGCTCAGCTGCTGCTACACCAATGAGCTCATCCGCCAAACTCGACTTGGATAATTCAGGAATACCAGTCGAAGTCACAATGTATCGAGGCATGATCGGATCTTTACTATACTTGACAGCCAGCCGACCCGATATTATGTTTGCAGTATGTATGTGCGCCCGGTTTCAAGCAAATCCCAAGCAGTCGCACTTCACTGCTGTCAAGAGGATCCTAAAATACTTAAAAGGAACCGAGAATGTTGGTCTATGGTATCCAAGAGACTCAACTTTTAATCTCATTGGATACTCAGATGCTGACTATGCTGGATGTAAAATTGATAGGAAAAGCACCAGTGGATATTGTCAATTTCTTGGTGATCGGTTAATATCATGGGGATGCAAGAAACAGACATCCATCGCAACCTCCACTGTAGAGGCAGAGTACCTTGCTGCTGGAAGCTGCTGTGCCCAACTGCTCTGGATTCAGCAACAACTCAGAGACTATGGAATTGAGTCCACAGAGGCTCCTATTTTATGTGACAATGCGTCTGCCATTGCCATTACATACAATCCAGTTCTTCATACTCGTACTAAACATATTGACATTCGTCATCATTTCATCAGAGATCATGTTATGAAGAAGGAAATACGGCTGGAGTACATTTCCACAGAACAACAGGCAGCAGACATCTTCACAAAACCCCTACCGGACGCTAAGTTTTCTTACTTTCGAAATATTCTTGGTTTAATTGAAATTACTTCTTGATTATTTTGATTGGGTAATGGATTCAGGGGGAATTTGTTAGTTTAGTTGCATTTATTTAGGGGGAATTTCTGTTTTAATTTTATCATGGTTATTTAAGCTAAGCTGGTAATACAATGGTCAACTGCAGTGGGGGTATTCGTACCAGTAGGACTCTGCATCCGGTAGATGTCTTCCTACCAGTCGAACCCCACATACCAGTTGATGTTACCAAATATGCTTTGACAAAAATAACCCTCGATACTAATTAACCTAATGAACGTCGGAATTCAAAATTACTTTTGTGTAAAATAAATTATTTCACTCCCGCCTAAATCCTGTCCTTTTATTTTTGGTTAAAATCTTTTTAATCGTTAGATGATTGCCACGTATACATGTGTCCGCTCATCTACAGTACGACGTTACATATACTTCCTTTTTCACCGCCTTTAGTTTTCTCTTCTCTTCATCTTCTCCAAACATCTTACTGCAACAATCGTCTCTTTCAGAAAAATTTCCTTTAACAGATTGCTGCTGCTCCTTCACCTCAATCATTCAAAATGACGAAGACTGTTCAACCGAGTTTTATCACAAATGCTGTTCACGTCGATTTTAACTCCATATATACTTCATCTGACGAGGAAACAAAGGATTTAATTCGAAAGCTGGATACCTCAGGGCTATTAGTGATCCTAAGCCAGGCTCCCTCATTTTACCAGGATGAACTACAAGAATTCTTTGCCACAGCAACTGTTGTGGATGACACCGTTGTGGCATCCATCTCTGGGCAGTCAGTCACCATCACTCAACCAGAATTTGCCACTCATCTGTGCCTACCCTCCACTGGACTCACTGACTTTTCGACTATTCCGGCAGACCTAAGAGAAGAGATGCGGCTCACAGTGTCGGACTCTGACCATCGTATTCAACGACCTCCTTTCAGGAAGGTATTAATGAAGAGCCACTATCGACAACTGGCAGACATCATCTCAAAGGGGATCCTCTGTAAGGCAGGATCATTTGATATAATTACCCCTGAGAAGTTTGACGTCATGAGCGCCATATGCAAAGGGTTGGAGATCAACTGGTCAGCTGTACTATTTCAAATACTGACTAGCCTCGTCGTATCTGGCAAGGGTCAATCCGGTTTTGCTCTCCCACTAAGCAGTCTATTTGAGAGCAAACACATCAAGACAGGGGCTCTCTCTCATCTTCATCCAGGGAGACTCGTCACTCACAAGTACCTTCAGCTTCATCGCCAACGAAGTGGCAGAGAAGGTGGAGCAACAAAGCGCCGGTTGACTCAAGTCATTAGTGATTCGGAACAGACTGTCTCTGAATCCGCTGAGTCTCCTCCTCCTCCTCCTCCTCCTCCTCCTCCTAAGAAGCCAAGGACCAGAAAAATTGCATCTCTAGATGCTCGTCAGAGAGACACTGCCGCCTCCGACACTATCTCCTCTGCCGGACCTACAGGTGTTATTTCTGACAGAGAACCCAGCCCTGTCCTCCCTTCAACTGAGGAACCCACTGCTGCATTAGCCATGGTGTCTGCTCCATTAATAGACACCCCTTCAGCTCAGGTGAGCTCTCAGCAGGCCCCAGGCTCCATCAGCTTCAGGACACCCAAGTCTACTTGTCCTTACTGTCATCCCAAGGCCACTCCAGCTGACAAAGGAAAATCTCTTATTGCTCCAGTGTCCACTCCTGTTGCATTCGAGATTCAAATGGTCATGGATGCAGTTAAAGCCCAACTGGAACCCCAACTGGAGATTTTTGATCGTTGGGTAAAGGCTCGAGTACATGTTCGCTTTGATGATATCGATCCCATTCTGGCTCAGGCAAAGCAAGACGAAAACAAAATCCTGACCTATCTTCAAATTCCCGAACCTGAGAAAAGTTTGAAGCTGCGTGATGTCTTTAGTATTATGAACTATGTGGGCGGACTCCAAGCTCTTGTTACATCCCGCATTCAAGTGTTTGATGGACATTCAAGAACAGCGAATCATGATCGAGCAGTTCTAAACGCTCTAGGCCTCAAGCTGGAAATGGCTGAGCTTGCTCTTCATGATCTTCGCATATCCACTGGGATTCATTCATGCTCCTCTTCTGAAATTGTTGCAAGCCCAGATCAGCCAGATCTACAAATGGCTATTGCAAATTTAGAGGTTGTCCCTCCTACTGTGGAGCTTACTTCTACTGTTTTGGAGACCTCTCCTACTGGAGCAGACGCCACACCAACTACTTTGGAGGCAGCATCCTCTGCTCCCAGCTCTCCACATGATCAACAGCCCCACCAAATGATTGTTGATCACACCAATGTCGATTCAGTTATTCAGAATGTGGTTCAGCTGGTCACCATCTCCTCTGCAAATAATGAACCAAGTGAATCCTCTCATTCCAATGATCATACTCAAGCGTCTGCTGCTGGGATTGATCAAGACAATGCTGAACTGGATGCTCCGCACGTGGAAGAAACTGGAACTATGGATGTAGCTATCTCCGCCTCAACTGCGGCCCCTCATATTGACGCTACTACTTTACCATCCACTGCAGTAGTCACTGCTCATCCCAATGCGCTTGCCCCTGCAGCTGATATCCCAATGCTTGCCGGCGATCCGTCCATGGATCAGGAACTATCCGAGGGTTTCTTTGTCTTCACAAACCCTCTGGACGAGCCACCAAACATCGCTGCCCAGCTAGCTCATCTCTCCACCGCTATTACAGCACTGACCAACGATGTTCATAAGCTTAAGCAGGAAGAGAGGGCTGCAACTTTTATTTTAGGAACTCTTCAGCAGCAAAGGGACTCTAAATTCCAGCAAGTCTACGCTGACCTAAGTAGTTTAACTACTACTGTCACTAGACTTCAAACCTTTGCTGTGAATGCGGTTGCAGAAGCAGTTTCTCATATTGGCCAGGCGCGTCTTCAGATCAATCAGAACAATGAATCTCTTCATACTGCCACCTCAATGGCTCTTGGAGAAAAGATTGACGACGCCAAAAAGATTTTGACTGATCAATTGGCCACCATGCAAGCAGCGTTTGCATCTCAAATTCAAGATATCTGCAACAGTCTGCCTGCTGCTCCTAAAATTATCCGCAGGCTGCCTGAACCCAGTCGAACTGATCCCTCTTCTCAGAGAGCTTCAAGTTCAGCTGCTCATTCATCCCCTGCACCTGGAACACTCCCTCAGTCCAGACCCACTGCTCAACAAAGATCTCGAAGTCCGCGTCAACCGCCAAGCGACAAACGCGACTATTCCAAACATTGGTTAGGGCGCAAATAGTATCATTTTCTGACTCTCTCTTACTTACTCCTATTTACTTCTGTGTTAAATTGACTGTCTCTCTGTATTCACTATTTAACATAAATGCATTCACATTTATTGCTACCTTGTTTTTCCTATAAATAGAGGTTCTTGTTTGATCACATAACACACATTCACTCATCATGCTTACTTTTAAGTTATTTCTCATTCCCTGGTTTTCTGTTAGATCCTTTCCTGCTTCATGGGTTTATTACTTATCTAAATCAACCCCTCATGGGTTGATTACTTATCTAACCCAGCTCTGATAAGCTTCAGCGCTTTGATCCTGTTCTGGTGCTCCTCATCAGTCAGGAACTACTAACAGCAGATGCCTGGGTGCTGATGACAAAAAGGGGGAAGATAGAGATAGAGTATTCTCAACAGAGATAGAATATTTTTATTAGGTGATTCCATAAAAACTAAAGGAGCTGCCTGATGAATATTCATATGACTCTTCCTCTTCCCGACCTCTCTCTGAAACAAGGTGGATCGAGCTCTTCCTCTCCGCAACTAGGTGGATCGAAGCCTTCCGGTCTACTTTGTTTATTTAAAGAGAAATTTGTCATGTATCATCTATTTTATGTAAAACTAGACTTGTCTTAGATTCTATTCAAAGTGTAAGAATTCATCTTATATAAAGATGAATTTCTCTCAATTGTCCAGTTTGATTACAACTTGTAATCTGCTTATATTTAATGAAAATTTCTTTTCCATGATGTCTTCAAGTATTTTCAGGACTCTTATCTTATTTACTCTAGTAGGAAATCGATTACTGCTTAGTTTTGTCATCACCAAAAAGGGGGAAATTGTTGGGAAAACGATTTCTAAGTTTTGGTGATTACAAACACCTACTGGATGTTAAAGATCAACCGGATGCTAAAGACCTACCGGGTGAATACACCTACCGGATATTAAAGTCTCACCGGGTAAAGACATCAACTGGATAGACACCAACCGGACAAGACATCAACTGGATAGACACCAACCGGACTAGTCATCAACCGGATGAAGACATCAACTGGATAGTCATCAACCGGATGAAGACATCAACTGGATAGATACCAACCGGACAAGCTATCAACTGATAAAGACACTAACCGGATGAAGTCATCAACTGGTATGAAGTCATCAACCGGATGAAGTCATCAACTGGTATGAAGTCATCAACCGGATGAAGTCATCAACCGGATAAAGACATCAACCGGATGAAGACATCAACTGGATAAAGTTATCAACTGATAAAGACATCAACCGGATGAAGACATCAACCGGATGAAGACATAAACTGGATATCTATCAACTGCAAAGTCTCTCACTGAACAAGGACATCAACTGGTCTTAAGAGGATGAACGACCAGTTGAACAAAGAAACCAGCAGAAGTCTAAGCAACAAGACAAAGTAAGTACAACATTCTCTGACAAAGGTACAACAGAGCGGCGCACCCTGCTATATCTCCGCTACCATTACCGTCAGAGTGAAAAGAGCCGTTGTTTTCCAAAATAGGAAAGAAGACAACAGGTATTTGGAAAGCTAATCCATTCCATATACAAAAAGGCTATTGTTGGACAACAAAACCTATAAATACGTCCAAACAGAGAATGAAGAAGTGCTGAGCAACTTTCAAACTAAGAGAAATACTTCAAAGCAAGAAAGCTATACAACTGATATTTCAAACGTTCAGCAAAGAGCAGACAAACCGCAAAACTGAATCTGTGACAGATTATTTTCAATTGAAGTCTGCTGCTTAGAAACTCTCAAAGCTAGAAAGTTTTATTCTGTAGAGAGTGTTGTAAAATCACTTGTATCCAAAAGATAAGAAGAGTGTGATTGCTAGGAGTTTAGGCAAGTGTGTTAGTGCCTAAGGAGGTTGTATACTGTAAAGTGTAAACCAAGTCTTCTAGTGAATCCTTCCTGCAAAGGAAGAAGGGGAGACGTAGAAGCGTTGTGCTTCGAACTTCCAGAAACAACTCTCGTATTATTCGTTTATTGCTTTATTACTTCAGTTTTATTCCTCACAAGTTTTGTAGACGTCTTCCGCACTATAATAAGTGTCTACTGACTTGCCTGTTATTGAGAAGCAACTGTAACACTTAACAGTTTACAGTTAACCAGAAAAGAAATCGAAATTATATCTAGTGTTTATTCAACCCCCCCCTTCTAAACACTACCTCGATCCCAACAATCATCTTCGATTTTCAGCAGCTGCTCGTCGCGATCGATCGCCCCTGCTCGGCGATCGATTGACACCTGTAATTTTCCGAAAAGCTTGAGCTTCCATGGTGTTTTTGACACCCAAACTCACAACCAACACCCCATACACCTCCAACACCTCAAATACACCATTTAAAACCAATAAAAACTCCCAAGAACCCAACATTGGATTTTAAGCAAAAATTCCCAAAACCCATAATCAACCAAAACCTCAACCAAAAACTACCACACCACAATCAAAACGAAGCTAAATGCGAGGGGATGAATAATACCTTATTATCTTTGAGAAATCCGGCTTCTAGGATGAGCCTCCGTCGATTTGCTCATCAAAGGAAAAAGGGGAAGGGGTTTGGGTGAGGGAGTGGCGTGAGAGGGAGAGGAGAGGAGAGAAATGGATTCCAAAATGACGGAATCCCGAGTCCAAGTGGTATATATAGCAAAAATGCCCCAAAATACTAATACCTCCACAAATACATCATGATTCATTAAAAATCATCTGTTATCAAAAACTCTCTCTCCAACAGCAAATCCCCAGGCTGACCCCAACATAAGGCACCCCGGACACCAAGTCCCACTAAAACCCAACTCAAAGGTTTTCCACCAAAATGAGAATACAATCTCAAATCTTTGGATCCGACGATCCCAGATGCCCGATTAAACAACCTCGGGAGACACAAAACCACAATTAATTCCTAAATGCCACAATTAAAAATCCATCAAGGATTAATACCACACCGGAATTAACATCATAAATCCCCGGACATCACATTTATCCCCCACTAATAAAATTTTGTCCTCGAAATTTGCACCGGCATACTCTACGTAACACCAGGACTACACAAACAAGGTAAAGCCACAATTCCGATTCTGGACCACATTAGAATCGAATCATCAACTGCGAGAATACCAATCTCGTACCAAGCTCTACAATAGAGCAACGCCAAAACCAATATAAACCCGAAAGATAACAACATACCTCGATGTGAATCGTCCCGGAAGTCAGTCCATCATGACTGCATATCAATCAAAACACCATTGGTTCTAACATAGATATCTCTCCATGATATCTACCAATCGCCCACGATGCCTAACACACATCGTTATGACGTGGACCATTAGTATACAACAGTATACTCACAGAAAATCCGGTTTTCGCTTCCCGGTCCATCTCCTCCAAAGGAGTAGTTGCACCACTTGCAATCCGGATCGGGTAAACCACGGTCACTAATCCACACAAAACACATCACTACAGATGTCTACAACCATGTGTTCCAAGAAATCCCATCATGGTCCAAAATACACTATCGAGACTCTACAAGGTCTCAAGTTCCACAGGGGACATGCAAGACAAACAATTGCATTCCCAAACACGCGTCGACCGTGACACTAAACAAATCCGAATCCTGGCCATCCCTAATTTATCCTGGGATTCAACAATCCTGAAACAGGAAGGCTATCGAATTATCCAACAAGAACTACCAAGGTTCCAAGACACGACAATCCCTCACCAGGGGAAGTCAAACGGACCTCACGATTATTCCTCAGAATACATCGGGCTATCGAGATTACCAATCTCAAATTGCCACAATCTCCCACCGGAGATTCATCAAACCAAACACACTAATCCAACGCTCAACAAGGAACGAAATAGAGTTGGCATTCGTATACACACACGGGTATACATGTCTAAGCACACACAACAAGGCACACTCAAAGCAATAGGCTCGGGTATCTCCAAACATACCCAAAGTCCCAAAACCTACTGCCAAGCCTCGATTATTCTCACTCCACGGAGAATAGTGGTCAACAGACCAAAGCCAAAGGGTGTGATTTCAACATCAACACCACACAACCAAAGCAATGAATCTCCCAAAAGATTCAACCGGCAGGTATAACAATACCGCCTTTCCCACAAGGATAGTGTCATGAATCCATGACCTTCCAACCTCGAACCACCGTCCGGAAAACTGGATATACATACCAACATATATCTCGGAACCAAAATATGCAATTGGTTCAGAACAGTGCATCGAAGCCACTATCATCAAATCAAAACTCGTATACGCCATGTATACTCAAACAACGATGCCCTGTACTATTGCCATAGTACTCCACACTCGAGCATCACCCCAGAGACGTCTCCTCGAACGTCTCACTGGAAGTACGAAGACATTACCTAGTCCAACACTAGTAGGGCTTACCCTGGTTGATTCACGATCAACCCTCAACCAATACTAGCTGCCTCTATGACAGTACAACCCAAATCTCTCCAAGAGATAAAGTCAATATAGTAGTGTCACTCCACTAACTATACCACACAATTTCAATTGTGACTTCCGTCGCATACCATATGCAAAGATGATCAACCAGAGCTAACAACGACTTGTCGACGCTCACGTTGGTATTTCCAACAAAATTGAGTTGTCCCAAAACAAGCCTCATAAAACATTTGACGTATAAACGTCTCCTCGAGGTATTCCCTGCCTCAATTATCATGCCACAAAGAGACTACAAAAGTCTACCAAAAGTCCTCATCGTATCATCATACGATTCACTGAACTCGAATCACACGAGCAGTATAACGGCTATCAAAAGCACGTTATAACATTGCCACGATATCTGGCTAACAAGCGCTGCCTCCAAAGGCTCATATCAAGCCTACCAACGTCTCATACGTTCCACCCGGTACACCATACCGTAACATCCATTTAGAGTAGTGGGTCATCACCCAAAATTTCTCTAAAACCAAAGCATAATGGACATCCCGGTGTCCTTGCTCAACCACGAAGCAATCCTAATCCATTAGGACTTATCACCCTCAGGGTGGGTGTGACCACGCCTACCGCAGATCACAACAACAAGCGAGTAGTTTCCTCAATGACTACTCTTACCACCAATTACTTGGCCTAAGCCAAACCAGCGAGTATACCCAAGGGTATCATTACTCGAACAATATATACACCAAAAATGTGCTGCGGTACAATCCCTGCACGGTGCACCCAATAATTCTTCGAGCAACTTGCTCGGCATAATGGTCTCGTCAACTAGTGACCCAGACACTACCATGTGCCCACCAAAGGCACTCAAACCATACAACTCAATACATAACATAAATGTATTAATCATCAAAACGACGCTACACGTCTACATAGAACATCAACTATGTCATCGTCATCCCGTGACGGCATATGTCAACATATGACATCCAATTAACATCGTCAAACATATGACGGTACATGTCAATACACGACATCCATAATCTCATCGTCAAACACATGACGTATATAACAACATGTAGTATCCACAATGATGCTAACAAAGTAATACGCCATACCTCATCGCTATCAAGATAGCGGAATACCTGTATCCATCATCCACCAGCGGTACACAAGTAGCATACATCGCTCGTAGGCGACATAATCCAGCGCTACGCACATAGCGGTATAACCCATCGCTATAGAATCAGCAGCATGATCTCTCGTCATAGAGTCAGCGGCATAAGACATCGCTGTAGATATCCGGCGGTATGAACCATCGCCATAGGTGTAGCGGAATGACCCGTCGCTATGTAATATCCGGTGGCACGAATCATCGTCAATAGAATACCCGGCGGCATGATGGCCAATAGAATAGCGGAATGAGACATTGCTATCAATATATCCGGCGGCAAGAACCATCGCCAATCTATATAGCGGAATGAACCGTCGCTATCAATATACCTGGCGGCAAGAACCATCGCCAATCAATATAGCGGAATGAACCGTCGCTATCAATATACCTGGCGGCATGAACCATCGCCAATCAATATAGCGGAATGAACCATCGCTATCAATATACCTGGCGGCATGAACCATCACCAATCAATATAGCGGAATGAACCATCGCTATCAATATACCTGGCGGCATGAACCATCGCCAATCAATATAGCGGAATGAACCATCGCTATCAATATACCTGGGTGAGCTGGAAGAGTTCAAAGCAAGAAACAGTAGCCGATTCTACAACGGAAGCTGAGTATATTGCTGCCTCGGATGCAGCAAAGGAAGCTGTTTGGATGAGGAAGTTCATTTCTGAACTTGGAGTGGTGCCTAGCATTAAAGATCTGATAGAACTATATTGTGACAACAATGGAGCGATCGCATTGGCTAAGGAACCAAGATCTCACCAAAGATCCAAGCACATACTTAGGCGTTTCCATTTCATTCGAGAAATCGTTGAAAGGGGAGATGTTAAAATATGCAAAGTACCAACAGATGATAATGTATCTGACCCATTGACGAAGCCGCTGTCACAGCAGAAGCATGATCGTCATACTAGATCTCTAGGCATTAGGTATATGTCTGAGTGGTCTTAGTGCAAGTGGGAGATTTGTTAGGATATGCCCTAAGACAAGTCATTAGATGATTGTTTAAGACATACAATGTTTATGGTTTTATGAATGGCAATTCATTATTATATATTATTCTTTTAACTGTGCATTGTGAATTAATATATATGTTAATGTCCTTAGAATAATATTGTATTATTCTTAAAGATGTTCCTAGTCAAGTATTATCATGAAAGGGATAATGATAATACGTAGAGACTAGTATGTGTTGATCGATGAATTGTTCATTGATATGAGATATCAAATCAACATATGGGTACATGTTAGAGAACGATGTACTGAACATGGATAGTTATATGATCGTCATATGCAATTCTCATAGTGATAATAATGTATGTAATCCTTACGACTTGTGATCATCAGAGATCCCAACATAAGGAGTTATGTATCTTGATATCGTCAAACGTTACCCGTAACAGGGTAATCTATAAAGGCGACTATTGGATACACTACGAATTATGTAGAGGGATGTTGACTGATCGAGATAGGATTTGTCCCTCCTATATAACAGGAGATGTGTTTGGCCCTTGATCAAGTGAGAACTAAAATGCATGGCCATGCTCGAATGAGTCGATATGAGATATCGAGCTTATTCGTTTATTCTAGTTCTACTTGGGGATCAAGAAATAAAGATTGGATATACGAGTATGACTATTCCATGACTCGTGTTCGATCTAAACACAAAGGACAAAGGGATTAAGTTACATGATTAATATTATCACAAGTTCTAAAGGTTATGTCGAGTCATTGACATTCTTGTAATTTGGGTAGCATCGATGTGTTGCTAGATACCGCTCAATGCTTGCGACATAAAATGAGATTTTATGTCACTGCCAACATTACGAGATCCTATCGGGTCGCACAAAAGATTAAATCGATAAGGGAAATTAAATTCATTGGATGAATTAATTAATTAAGAAGAGTCTTAATTAAGTGATTAAAAGGTTTTAATTAAATCATGGGTTTGGGCCCATAAGACTTTAAGAAAGTCTTGAGCCTTAATTAAAAGCCTTATAATATAAATAAGAGGTTTTGATTAATTGTTAATGATACTTTCATATCATTGTTTGATATCAAACCCTAGCCTCCACTTCAAGCTCCTCTCGGCCGCCTCTTCCTTCACTCCTCACGGCCGCCGTCGGTTATGCTAGGGTTTTGGTTGGCCGTCGTTAATCGGTTTTGAACCGAGAGCTCGATTTTGGTTTAAGAACTTGTCTAGTAACTTGTTCTTAAATCCCCTTTCGATTTGATCGTGTGGATACCGTAGAGACGAAGGTGAAAACTTTCGTTTGTGACTCGGAGTTCGTTGGACGTGCTGCTCCGTGGAATCTGCTTCAAACACGCTACAAGGGTGAGACACTTGTTATTACTTAATCCGATATGATAACCTATGTATAGATCCGGTGTTAGTAATCCATAATTTTTATTCCGCTGCGTTGTATGACATAAGGATTACTTACACCCTTAACCCGTTATTAGTGTATTAAGCCATATCTTTAGTGCATATAATCATACTATCAGGGGAAAAACCATATGCAAGTGCAACACCATTTGGTATCCAGAAAATTTCTTGCATTTAATCCACATAATATTCAAATTCCCCAACCAAGATTATTCATATAACATGCACCCTCATAATACACTAACATACTCTTAGTTCATTTAGCAATTCTATATCTAATTGCGTGCAAACCATAAATGAACAGAGAAGAGTCGTAGCCCGTTTATACATTCCATACACACGTAATATGTACCCACATAAGAGTACCCAATGAATAAGCGTGTATCTAATGTATAAAGCACTCTGCTGGATACCGTTACTGGTGCTTCGATCCTGGAAGCACCTCTCAAGCGCAACTCGATCTCGACTCTAGATCTGAGCGCCTATCCATCCAGCTCTGGTACCTCGATCCTGGAAGTACCTCAATCAACAGCCCGAGCTCAACTCCAAAGCTGATGCTACACCTGTACCACCTGCCCCAACAGAGACAGCCCCCACACGGGGTGAGCATACCAATATTCCAAATCCAATAACCATAACAATACAATTCATAATTTACAACAATGTAAATGCTATGAAATACAAAATATACTCCCTGGATGGTATCATCCTCATCCGGGGTTTCCTGTACTGTCCCTGTTCTCAAAACACTGAAACCATCAAATTCTCAAATGCCAGTTAATCATTACATTGATTAACAATTCCATGAGCCATATACCAATATCATAATCAATAACATCAAATCATTAAACAATGATTATAGACAATCCATGTTTCTCACTTATGGTTTCATAGCTCTATTTCATTGCTCGCTCTACAATAGCGGCCTTCCATTTCCACGCATGCTCGATGGCAGCGACGTCATAATCGATGTTCGCTCACAGGCGACAACGTCCCAATCATCGCTCGCTCAAAAGCGGCACCATGCAATTCTCAATGCATATATAGACATTTAAGGCAAGTACCATAAACCATGCATTTCAATCTCCGTTTATTGCTAATACCATGTGTCATTCATTTCCACACGCATTCATTGCAATACAGTGTACCAAGCACTCAACAATTGCAATTATATTAAAGGACTATGCTCGTACGTCATACGTACCTTATAATTCCGTAGCTCGAGTCCAAACTTTGCTTAAGTTCCTTACCTCGAGAGATATGTGCTAAAACACATAAACAACTCACAATCAAGTATAAGCATGCAACCACGTGTCCAAGCACGTTCAAGATTCCCAATCATATCGTCAATCCATGACAATTACCAAAATAAAAGCCCCCCGGCTAAGCATGCATAATACCCAAAATATACCATTAACAAGTTAAAAGATAACCAAGAATTCAACCGGGAATTCCGTTTTATTAAACTTTGGCCTCAACCCATCCCTTTTAAAAGCATAGTATTCCCATTGGAATGTAGACATTGCCCCGGAAACGGCCCCTTTAAACCTCGGTTCCAAAATCCGACATTTTCCAAAAATTCCAAAAAAAACACCTTCCTTCGGGTGGCGATCGATCGCCATTTTCATCGCGATCGATCGCCACAGTCCAGTGGCCAAAATCGCCCCTCGCGATCGATCAGCCAGATCTCGCGATCGATCGCCAACCTACTCGCGATCGATCGCTTCGACCATGCGATCGATCGCCGCTACTGTTCATCATCTTCGATTTTCAGCAGCTGCTCGTCGCGATCGATCGCCCCTGCTCGGCGATCGATCGCCACCTGCAATTTTCCGAAAAGCTTGAGCTTCCATGGTGTTTTTGATACCCAAACTCACAACCAACACCCCATACACCTCCAACACCTCAAATACACCATTTAAAACCAATAAAAACTCCCAAGAACCCAACATTGGATTTTAAGCAAAAATTCCCAAAACCCATAATCAACCAAAACCTCAACCAAAAACTACCACACCACAATCAAAACGAAGCTAAATGCGAGGGGATGAATAATACCTTATTATCTTCGAGAAATCAGGCTCCTAGGATGAGCCTCCGTCGATTTGCTCATCAAAGGAAAAGGGGGAAGGGTTTGGGTGAGGGAGTGGCGTGAGTGGGAGAGGAGAGGAGAGAAATGGATTCCAAAATGACGGAATCCCGAGTTCAAGTGGTATATATAGCAAAAATGCCCCAAAATACAAATACCTCCACAAATACATCATGATTCATTAAAAATCATCTGTTTTCAAAAACTCTCTCTCCAGCAGCAAATCCCCAGGTTGACCCCAACATAAGGCACCCCGGACACCAAGTCCCACTAAAACCCAACTCAAAGGTTTTCCACCAAAATGAGAATACAATCTCAAATCTTTGGATCCGACGATCCCAGATGCCCGATTAAACAACCTCGGGAGACACAAAACCGCAATTAATTCCTAATTGCCACAATTAAAAAATCCATCAAGGATTAATACCACACCGGGATTAACATCATAAATCCCCGGACATCACATCCTCGCTCCGAGAGTAGATAAGGATGTCGTCAATAAACACTATGACGAACTGTTCAAGATATGGTTGGAACACCCGGTTCATCAGACTCATAAAGACAGCCGGGCGTTCGTCACACCGAACGGCATTACAAAGAACTCGTAGTGCCCATACCGAGTCCGGAATGCTGTCTTCTGAACATCCTCCTCTCTGACCCGAATCTGATGGTATCCTGACCTCAAATCAATCTTGCTATACAGCTTCGTACCCTGCAACTGATCAAATAAGTCATCAATCCTTGGTAGAGGATATTTGTTCTTCACTGTTGCCTTATTTAGCTGTCGGTAATCGATGCATAAACGCATCGAACCATCATTCTTCTTAACAAATAGAACCGGTGCGCCCCAAGGCGATAACGCTAGGGCGTATATAACCTTTGTCAAGGAGTTCCTGTAACTGCTCCTTCAATTCCCTTAACTCCGCAGGTGCCATCCTACAAGGGGCACGAGAAATAGCGGACGTTCCCGGTAGCAACTCAATCCCAAACTCGACTTCTCTAGTCGGCGGAAACCCTGGGATTTCTTATAAGTGTGATTTTTACACTTATTTTGATATATGATTAGAGGCGTTTTTGTAGTGATTTCTGGAAACTATTACGTGTTTTGGAATATATTTTTTTATTTCAGGAATCCAGGTCCAAATGCATAAAAGTGGAAGAATTAAGCTTAAAATGATAAAAAAGACCAAACCGAGCAGATCCGATATTATCGAACATAGATGCAATATTATATTATAATATATGAGATTATAATATATAATTATAAAGGAAGAGTCATCCAGGAAGCAAAGAAACGGGAGCAAAACAAGAGCAAGAGACGTGACCATTCACGTAATAGAGATTGGAGAGGAGATTCGGATTATTAAAAGGGGGAAGAGGAGTTACATGAGCAGTAATAGAGATTGAGGGCAACATGAGACATACCATATATATTAGAGCAAGAGACGTGAGAGATAAGGGGAGACTGAAAGGAGCAGCAGGAGAGTTTAAGAAGAGGGAGAGATAAGGGAGGAACAACAAACGATATCAGGGAAGAAGCGGAGGAATCAGAAGCGAGCAGATAATTACGAACGTTTGACGAGAGAGAGGAGGAGAGTGATTCACGTACGTGACTTTGTGAGGAGGCAGAGAACAGAGGGACGAAGAGGAAAAGAGAAGCAACGAGAGACAAGGGGACGAGGAGAAATAGACGTGAGTGAAGAGGAGTTCTAGGAGGAGAAGTGAGCAAAAACGTGAAGTGTATTCAGGAGGAAGGTACGTGAACCAATATCAGAAAAATAGAGATACGTGGGGGGTGAGAACAGAAAAAGAGCAACAGAAACGGAGAAGCACAGTTACGTGAGTGAGCAGGATCTATCAGATTACTGGGGACGTGAGAAGAAAAGAGAAGAGAGTGACGACAGGAGATAGCTGAAGAACTCACGTACAGTGAAGAGCAACAAATATATATCAGAAGAGAAGGAGAAACGAGAGGGGGAGAAGGGACTGAAACTGATTCTGAAGAGCAGATAAACGAGAGCAACGTGAGCCGTGAACAGAAAAGAAGAGAGGGAGAAGCGAGGAGTTACGTGAACAGACAACAACAGGTTTTTGCGGGAGAAGATAAGAAGAGCCAGGAGCAGCAAAAAAACCGAGAGTTACGTGTGAATAGTAGAAAGATAAAGGTTGGTGAGCAACGTATTGGAGGTAGAAGAACAGCAGATTGAGAGAAGAGCAGGAGACGAGAGAAGAGCGGGAGACGAGAGAAGAGGCAGCCAGGAGTGAAGAAATTCACGTAATAATTGAGGAAGAAGTTCACGTACAGTACGTACAGCAACACAAAGCGAGAGACGGAGCTACGGATCGACGATGCGATTTAACATCCCTAGTTTATACGTATTTCTAAACTTTGTTTGATTATATTTGATTTTCTTATGCTTTTGATGTTGAAATACATGATATTGCATTTGATCTTGAATATGTTGCTAGGCTAAGTTTGTTGTCAAGACTTAGGGGATCCTATGTTATGAACCCATGATTTAATTTGAATGTTTTGATTGATTCTTATATATCTATGTGTTTAGATCATTGTTCTTCATGCTTTTAAGGGTTTGGCCATCCTTGAATGATATTAAATTGCAATTGAATTGACCATAGGATATTGTGATTTGATAAAGTGATCTTTGCCGTGGGTTTTAGGTTGAGACGGACCAAGTAAAATCTAGCACACGTGTGATAGCAATAGATTTACCAAAATCGAAGGCTAGAAGTTTTCATAGATCGATTTACAATATTAATTGTTCAATAAGGATACGGGAGTAGCTTATTGTTACGTTAGTATTAGATTTGTTATAGCCGGACCAAGGTATAACAAGTGTGTGAGACCCCGTTATCTCAACAAGGTACTAAGGTGCAATTAAGAGAACTAAACATCATATATATAATCAGAGTAGTAATGTCGTGTTGATTAACCTGAGCTTAAGAGATTACAGTACCCAAAAGTTCAAAAAGGAAGTTCACATTTTCCTACAAAAGGTATTACATTATAGTCTTACTCTACTCTTGTAGAAGCTATACAAAAAGATTCTCTAACATAATAATCATGTAGCACTCCTTACAGCTCAGCAAATCAACCCCGACCCTGGTTCTCATCGTCAAAAGCACCTACAAAGACAACCCTCGACACATAAGCATACTGTGATTCATATTCAACATAATATGAATGTAAAGCGTAAATGCACAAACATAAATACAAAGCACTTCCTGTATTTCCAAGCATTTACAACGCCCATTTGTTGTCCCTGTACCATAACTCATAATAACACGTTATATGAACATATGGTTTCATAAATAAATGTCATGACATATCTTTCCTTCTTAAATCCTTAATTAAATCCTGAGTCCTTATCATTAGTACATTTCAATGCTTCTTACTTCTCCACGTAAGCGGAATTCTTCCTCGCTTCTTATGGACCTTAGCGTAAGCATTGAAATCCTTACTAAGATAACCTTGACTCGTGAAATACACCTCTTATATTTCACAACTTACATATGCAAAAACAATGTATATCAACATGTATCACATCATAATGCACTATCTTATGCATATCTTGCTTTACCTTGTGTTAAATAAATAAACACATAATACATGTTACCGTTGGGATGCCGTACGTCTCTTACGTACCTTTCCAAAAATAGAGGAGTCAAACGACTTTATCTCCTCGGCTGTGCTGGCACCTGTGATGGTTCACTTTTGCTCCTCGATTTTTGTCAAGAAAGGATTAATGAAATCCGATCACTAATCAAACATGCTGTCAACAAGGATTATTACCACACCGGGATTAACACCATTAATCCCCGGACATCACAATTATCCCCCACTAATAAAATTTCGTCCTCGAAATTGTACCGGTGTACTCGACGTAACACCAGGACTACACAACCCAAACAAGCTACAACCGCGATTCTGGACCAACTCAGAATCGAATTATCAATTGCGAGAACACCCATCTCACACCAAGCTCTAAAATAGAGCAAATGCCAAGACCAAAACAAACTCTAAAGATAACAACATACCTCGACGTGAATCGTCCCAGAAGTCAGTCCACCACGGTTACAAATCAACCAAAACTCCCTTGGTTCTGACATAGCTGTCATACCGTGATATTCACCACTTGCCCACGATGCTTGACACGCATCGTCATGATGGGGACCACTAGTATACAACAGTATACTAACAGAAAATCCGATTTTCGCTTTCCAGCCCATCTCCTCCAAAGGAGTAGTTGCACCACTTGCAACCTGGATAGGGTAACCCACGGTCTCCAATCCACACAAAACACATCACTACAGATGTCTACGTTCAGGTGTTCCAAAAAATTCCATCTTGGCCCAAAACACACTATCGAGACTCTTCAAGGTCTCACGTTCTACCGAGGACATGCAAGACAAACAATTGCATTCCTACACACGTGTCAACCATGACACTAAACAAATCCGAGTCCTGGCCATCCCTCATTTATCCTAGGATTCAACAATCCTAAAACATGAAGGCTATCGAATTATCCAACAAGAACTACCATGGTTCCAAAATGCGACAATCCCTCATCAGGGGAAGTCAAACAACCCTCACGATCATTCATCAGAATGCATCGTGTCATCGAGATTACCGATCTCGAATTGCCACAATCTCCCACCGGAGATTCATCAAACCAAGTACACTAACCCGACGTTCAACAAGGAACGAAATAGAGTTGGCATTCGTATACACACACAGGTATACATGTCTAAGCACCAACACAACAGGCACACTAAAAGAAATAGACTCGGGTATCTCCAAACATGCCCAAAGTCTCAAAACCTACGGCCAAACCTCGATTATTCTCATTCCACGGAGAATAGTGGTCGACAGATCAAAGCCAAAGGGTGTGATTTCAACATCAACACCACACAACCAACGCAACGAATCTCTCAAAAGATTCAACCGGTAGGTATATCAATACCGCCTTTCTCACAAGGATAGTGTCATGAATCCATGACCCTCCAACCTCGAACCACCGTCCGGAAAACTGGGTATATACATACCAACATATATTTCGGGATCAAAATATGCAACTGGTTCAGAATAGTGCATCGAAGCCACTATTATCAAATCGAAACTCGTATACGCCATGTATACTCAATCAACGATGCCCTGTACTATTGCCATAGTACTCCACACTCGAGCATCACCTCAGAGACGTCTCCTCGAACGTCTCACTGGAAGTACGAAGCCATCACCTAGTCCAACACTAGTAGGGCTTACCCTGGTTGATTCACAATCAACCTCCAACAAATACCAGCTGTTCCATGGCAGTACAATTCAAATATTTCCAAGAGATAAAGTCAATATAGCAGTGTCACCCCACTAACTATAACTCGCAATTCCACTTGTAACTCCCGTTGCATTCCATATGCAAGGATGCTCAACCAGAGTTAACAACGACTTGTCGACACTCACGTTGGTATTACCCACAAAAATGAGTTGTCCCAATACAAGTCCCTCGAAACAAAAGACGTATAAACGTTCTCGTGAGGTATCCCATGTGTGATGACCAGGGATTATAGATGTTAATCCCATAGTGTTAATAATCCCTAAAGTGGTTTTACGTGGCGATTTGGAGTTTAATCGAGGTGTTGGGCCTTCTGGGCTCGTTTATTTGGGTAGTTGGGATCGTTGGATCCAGAGGTTGAGATTGTATTCTCATTTGGGTGAAAAACCTAAGAGTTGGGTTTTTGATGTGTCTCGGGATCTCGGGTGCTGTGTGAGCACCGGTAGGGGGTTTTGGAGTTAGAGAGAGAATTTTTGAAAACAGATGATTTTTAATGAATCATGATGTATTTGTGGGGCTATTAGTTTTTCAGGGGTATTTTTGCTATAAATACCAGTTGAACCCGAGATTTTAGAATTAATTTCATTTCAGCCCACTTTCCCTTCTCTCTCTCCCGCGCCAGCCGCATCCCGTCACCCCCAGCCCCCGCGGCTTCAAGCCGTGCGCCCGCCGCCGTCCGGTCGCCGTTCGGCGCGTGCGACCCGTCACCGGCTTCGTCTCGTCGAGGCGCAGCTATCCCCTCCGTCAATTCGAAGTTTGGTCGCGTTTCTCGTTCGGATTTTGGCAGAATGCGTCGATCCCCAAATTCTAGGGTTCTTCGATTTCGGTCGATTTTCCTTCCGATTTTCGATTGGGTAACCTTTCTTACCCCTTTTCCATGCTTGTGATGTTTTCCCCTGCCTTTTTGTGAATTATTGTGTTCGAATTTAAAGAAATATAAGGGTTCGAATTTAAGGGCTTGATTGGGTTCGAATTTAAGGGCTTTGAATTCGAAAATTGGGGGTTTTTGGCAAGGGTGATGATTCTTGATATTGAGGGTTTAATTCACATTTTAGATGAATTATGGTGTTTATTTGGGTTCGATTTGTGAGATAAGGGTTCGAAAATTTGTAGGGTGTTCTTGAACAATTTTCGTTATTGTCTCATTCGTTCCCCTCCCTGCATGTACCCTGCCCCGGGTCTTTTAAAAGGTTAATTGTCGTGTGTTGACAATATTTTTGAGGGTTATGGGTGTGCTTGAGCATGGGTTACATGTTCGTAAATAATTGTGAATTATTTATCGTGTTAGCACATCATTCCTCGGGGCATGGAACTCGAGCAAGGTTTGGCTCGGACTTCGGAGATTTAAGGTACGTGCGACGTACGAGCATTACTATATATATAGAGCATTGTGAAATGCATAAGGTATTTTTGATTGCATTGAATATTGTGCGCATGGTTATATATATATGTTGATATAGCCAAGGAACGACCAAATCTTGATATCGCTGCTTGTAGCGTGCGTGACACTAGAGTAGGATAACTCTTACAAGATATAAGTGGTACTGGGTTTATATGACTATTATAAGACATTTGAGATGTCTAGGTTCGTAGAATCATGTATTCATTATGAGACATTTGAGATGTCTAGGTTCGTAGAATCATGTATTCATTATGAGACATTTGAGATGTCTAGGTTCGTAGAATCATGTATTCATTATAAGACATTTGAGATGTCTAGGTATAATGAAGGATTGGTAAAATAAATGCTAGGCATTTGAGCTATCTGTGATTGATAGCGAGGTTGTGAAATCAGTATTAGATATTGAGATATCTATAATTGCATGTTTAATGAATTTACAATCATTATCTGTTGATATTCGAGGATTAGGCATGTGATGAGTTAATCAATGTGTTGATTTACTGATTTTTTGAGATTTGATGAGTTTGATGATTGTGAGAATAGGGACAGTACACGGAATCCCGGATGAGGTTGCCATCCAGGGAGTATCATTTAAATTCATTAGTATTTACCTTTGTTGTAAATTATGAATTTCATTATTGTGATTATGGGATTTTGTGTATTGGTATGCTCACCCCGTCGGGGGGCTGTCTCTGTTGGGACAGGTGAACAGGTACATCGATGGCTTTGGAGTTGACCTCGAGCTGTTGATTGGATTTACTCCCAGGATCGGGGTACCAGGGCTTGGAGGAGCACGGTATCGTATAGAGTACTTATATACACCTGAGGATTATATACATATTCATGATGCTCGCATGTGAGCACGATTATACTTGTATATGGATTGTATATAAAGGCATGAGCCTTTCTCTCTTTCATTTGAGGTTGCATGCAATTAGAGGTAGAATTGCTAAGTGATATGAGAGTCATTGGTGTATTATGTGGGTGTTGAAACCCACTTTTGTCGTCATATGTGTGGTGTCTTCCCTGGCTGGGAATTTACTTGTATTACTGCATTCTGATGAGTATTATGTGTTCCCTGGCCGGGAATTATGTTATGTGTTGTGCCTTTTTTTCGGGATAGTTCTATTTATGGGGAGACTCTGCCCAAATTTTTATAAAAATCCACAATGTGAAAAGTGTCACCAAGGGGATGGTAAAGGGCAAACATATGAGTCTTTTATTGTTAGGATGATGATCTTATAACATTGAGTATTAAAGGAAATTTGTAATTGACATTCGATGGTAAAGTATCATCTGAGCTTCCCGATTGACTTTTTATTGAAAGCATGTGCCACACATAGTGGTTAATACACTAATCAGGGGTTAAGGGCTAAGGGGGTCCTTACACCATGCCTCAAACATCATGCCACATAGAGACTGCGAGAGTCTACTAAAAGTCCTCATCGTATCATCATACGATTCACTGAATTCGAATCCAACGAGCAGTATAACGGCTATCAAAAGCACACTATAACATTGCCACGATATCTGGCTAACAAGCGCTGCCTCCAAAGGCTCATATCAAGCCTACCAACGTCTCATACGTTCCACTCGGTATACCATACCGTATCATCCATTTAGAGTAGTGGGTCATCACCCAATATTTCTCTAAAACCAATGCACAAAGGACATTCCGGTGTCCTTGCTCAACCACGAAGCAATCCTAATCCATTAGAACTTATCCCACACTCTCAGGGTGGGTGTGAGCACACCTACCGCACATCACAACAATAAGCGAGTAGTTTCCTCAATGACTACTCTTACCACCAATCACTTGGCCTAAGCCAAACCAGCGAGTATACCCAAAGGATATCATCACTCGAACAATATATACTTCGAATACGTGCTGCGGTACAATTCTTGTACGGTGCACCCAATAATTCTTCGAGCAACCTGCTCGGCATAATGGTCTCGTCAACTAGTGACCCAGACACTACCATGCGCTCACCAAAGGCACTTGAACCATACAACCAAATACATAAACATAAATGTATTAATCATCAAAATGACGCTACACGTCTACATAGAACACCCGCTATGGCATCGTCATCCGGTGACGGTATATGTCAACATATGACATCCAATTAACATCGTCAAACATATGACGGTACATGTCAATACACGACATCCATAATCTCATCGTCAAACACATGATGTATATAACAACACGTAGTATCCACAATAATGCTAACAAAAGTAATATGTCATACTTCATCGCTATCAAGATAGCGGAATACCTGTATCCATCGTCCACCAGCGGTACACAAGCAGCACCCATCGCTCGTAGGCGACATAATCCAGCGCTACGCACATAGCGGTATAACCCATCGCTATAGAATCAGCGACATGATCCCTCGTCATAGAGTCAGCGGCATAAAACATCGCTATAGATATCCGGTGGTATGAACCATCGCCATAGGTGTAGCGGAATGACCCATCGCTATGTAATATCCGGCGGCACGAATCATTCGCCAATAGAATACCCGGCGGCATGAACCATTGCCAATAGAATAGCGGAATGAGACATCGCTATCAATATATCCGGCGGCAAGAACCATCGCCAATCAATACATCTGGCGGAATGAACCATCGCCAATCAATATAGCGGAATGAACCGTCGCTATCAATATACCTGGCGGTAAGAACCATCGCCAATCAATATAGCGGAATGAACCGTCGCTATCAATATACTTGGCGGCAAGAACCATCGCCAATCAATACATATGGCGGAATGAACCATCGCCAATCAATATAGCGGAATGAACTGTTGCTATCAATATACCTGGCGGCAAGAACCATCGCCAATCAATATAGCGGAATGAACCGTCGCTATCAATATACTTGGCGGCAAGAACCATCGCCAATCAATACATATGGCGGAATGAACCATCGCCAATCAATATAGCGGAATGAACCGTCGCTATCAATATACCTGGCGACAAGAACCATCGCCAATCAATATAGCGGAATGAACCGTCGCTATCAATATACTTGGCGGCAAGAACCATCGCCAATCAATATAGCGGAATGAACCATCGCTATCAATATACTTGGCGGCAAGAACCATCGCCAATAGATACATATGGCGGAATGAACCATCGCCAATCAATATAGCGGAATGAACCGTCGCTATCAATATACCTGGCGGCAAGAACCATCGCCAATAGAATACCCGGTCCCTAGTCATTGTTACGGTAGTGTATTTTTAATGCCCCTCGCTCAAATAAAACATGCGGTACTCCCACCCCTCGCTCCACATATAGGCGGCATAGAATAACCTCGCTTTAATGGACATGAGGCGCTCCCACCCCTCACTTCACATTTTAGCGGCAAATATTCTTTCCTCGCCTCATATGATACCCACGCTTCAATGTGACATGCGGCGCTCCCACCCCTCGCTTCACATTTTAGCGGCACAAATTAATAAATAGCGGTAAGCATTTAAAATCATCACTCATCCATAACAATGACTCATGGGATATTCACCAAGTATTCCGTCTATACCTGCAACACAAAGCATATTCCAACATACATCATCATGAGTGTATTTTAATGCACCTCGCTCAAATGCGACATGCGGCACTCCCACCCCTCGCTTCAACATTTGGCGGCAGAACATTAAAATCATCACTCCTTTGTACACATGCAACCACAATGCATAATCCATGATGTATATAAAACGCAGGTTACCGTTTCGTGTCTTTCGACCCTGGCCTTAGCCTTTCGCGTCATAGTGTCCCTACAGGAAGAATCCCAAACAATGAGCATACGATAATCCATATTCGCCACAATATGATTATAATGAGTAAATGCATAAACTATGAGTACAAAGTACTTCCTGTATCCCAATGCATTTCAAAATGCTCCATTTGGTTGTCCCTGTGTCACAACTCACAATCATAATCAACAGATTATATTATGATTCTATAGATGTCATGACATATAATCGTTTCACTGTGATCACATGTTACAAATGCACATAAGCAAAATAGTTGTGTCACACAACACTAGCTACTATCATGCATAAATATGTGCTACCCATCCCTATCAGCATGTTCCAGGCCTTCAACAGCCCCAAAGAGCTAACCACTGCTCTGATACCACTAATGTAAGGACCCCCGTGCCCTTAACCCGATATTAGTGTATTAACCCCTGTCATTAGTGCATACGATCATGTTATTAAGGGGGAAAGTGATTACATGCAACTCTAGCATGAATACCATCTATAAAATTTCTTTACATTAATCGTATAATGTCTATACTTTCCCAACACATCCCATAAAAACATGTCATGCACCTTTAAACATACACTAACATGTTCTCAGTTCATTTAGCAATTCCATATTTAATTGCATGCAAACCATGAATGAACAGAGAAAAGTCGTAGTCCATTTATACATCCCATATACACGTAAAATGTACTCACATGAGAGCACCCAATGAATGGGCGTGTATCTAATGTATAAGAATAGTCTACCATATACCGTTCTTGATACTTCAATCCTGGAAGTACCTTCCAAGCACAGTTCGATCTCAACTCTGGATCTATGCACTTATTCAACCAGCTCTGGTACCTCGATCCTGGAAGTACCTCAAATCAACAGCCCGAACTCAACTCCAAGGCTGCTCCTACACCTGTAATACCTGCCCCAACAGAGACAGCCCCCACACGGGGTGAGCATACCAATACCACAAATCCAAATAATCATAATATTACAATTCATAATTTACAGAATGTAAATGCCATGAATTTAAATGATACTCCCTGGATGGTATCATCCTCATCCGGGATCCCCTGTATTGTCTCTGTTCTCAAAATAACCAAACTCATCAAATTCCCAAAGCCAGTTAATCGCCACATGGATTAACTGATACCTTTTCTATTATGCCAGTCCCATAATCAATATGGTAAAATCATTACATAAAAGACCATAGATATCACATATGTCTAACCAATAATACCACAGTTCTATATCATAGCTCGCTCTACAATAGCGGCATCATCATTCCACGCCCGCTCCACAATAGCGGCGTCATAACCGATGATTGCTCAACAGCGATAACATCTCAATCGTTGCTCGCTCAAGGCGGCACTATATAATTCTCAGCATATTTCCATTTATCACAATTACCAAATGCTATACGTTTCATTGTCCATTTATTACAAGCACCATATACCATGCATTTCTGTAGGGTCTTCCTACCGTAACATCATATTGATAACATATTAGGGACTAAACATGCATTAATAGCGTCTTAAGGTTCAGGTTGTAATTTGAGCTATTAAGATTACAGGCCAAAAATGAAATTTCAAAACTTAATTAATTACATTCTCAAATGAATGTTAAGGCGATAGAATTATACTGCTCCTATAGTAGAAACTATCCAAAAATCCTGTATCCTAACTTCTTTCATGCTCCTCATAGCTCACTGCCTCAACCCGGCCCTTAGTCCTTTAGTCAAAAGTGTACCTACAGGGACAACGCATCGTGAGCATACAAACATTTACCTAACATCATATTAAAAGGAATAACAGTAAATGCATAACATCTTAGTTAAGTAAAAGTTATTGGTCGTTCTTTAACTTCTTTTGTTGTCCCTAATTCTCATTCATGTATATGGGCATCTTACCCCCATTGTATGGCATCTTACCATAACATAAACATCGTGTGGCGTCTTACCACATGGGCATCTTACCCAATCGTATGGCGTCTTACCATATCATAAACATCGTGTGGCATCTACCACATGGGCATCTTACCCAATCGTATGGCGTCTTACCATATCATAAACATCGTGTGGCATCTTACCACATGGGCATCTTACCCAATCATATGGCATCTTACCATATCATATACATCGTATCATTAAATAAACATCGTATAAACATTAACATAACCTTACTTATCATAATCATTATCATAAACATCATCATCATAAACTTACTTATCATAACCATCATCGTAAATATCATCATCATAAACTTACTTATCAAAATCATCATCAATATCATCATCATAAACTTACTTATCATAATCATCATCATAAACATCATCATCATAAACTTACTTATCACAATTATCATCATAAACATCATATGTAGGAATATGGTTTACCGTCCGATGCCCGTACGTTTCTTACGTACCTTAGTTCCAAAAAGTGGAGGAGTTGGAGAACTTTATCTCCTCGACGTTGTGGGTACCTGGGATGGTTCTACATAACCATATAAATAGATATTAGAAGCTAATTATAGTTCCATATCCAAAAACCCCACAAAAACATCAAAAATACATATTTATGTGTCTCGCGATCGATCGTTGGGTTGTCCCGATCGATCGCGAGATCACACTGCCCGTTGCTGAAATTTTGAGTCTTCGGCGATCGATCGCCACTTTTGGCGCGATCGATCGCCAGCTCGCCGATCGATCGCCCAAAAGTGGTGATCGATCGCCAAATGCTACTGGCGCGCACTGGAGGCTCACGATCGATCGCCAAAAACGGGTGATCGGTCGCCGACTATTGAACCACGAAAAATCGCCATTTTTGAGCATTTCTCAAGCTCCACTTCATTCCTTACAAACCCATACTTCCCTACAACATCAATATCATCATAACTCACAAAGACCCACATAAAACACTTCAAAAATCATACCCCAACCATAAATAACATATACCCCAAAACAACCCACATAAAAACATCAAAATCTAACCCATTTCAACACCAAACATCATAAAAACTTAAGGAAGGTTCCATACCTCTTAGGGACTCCAAATCCTACAATAAATCTCACAAACAAAGGTTTTGTGAAGATTTCTCCTTCCACTTTAGCCAAGTTTCGAAAATGTGAGGTGGGTTAGGGTTGGGGATGAATTTGGGGGTTTAAAAGTGATTGAAAAGTAAGTGGGTATAGTGGGGAAAGAGGGTTATAAAGGTTAATATAAAAATTGCACCCCAAAGTTAACATGATGTATAAAATACCCAAACATGGTATTTTATAAGCATTTAATAAAATGCAACAAACTTCCTCTAAAATCATATCTTCCTCATATTTAATAATCAACACAATTAAATCATGTTAACATCTTATTACCCGACACATAAATCAATTACCACATAATTCATCATATAAACATAATTAATGCCTTAATTGCAATTAATTAATTTCGGGGCATCACAATTTCAATCTTCATTCATTGCAATTACCACATACCATGCAATTCACAGTTGTAATATTATAATAGGCTATGCTCGTACGTTATACGTACCTTAAGTCTCTGTAGTCCAAGCCAAACCTTGCTTGAGTTCCATACTTCTAGAAATATGTGCTAAAACACATAAACAACTCACAATCAAGTATAAGCATGCAATCACGTGCCCATGCACGTTTGCGACTTCCAAAATATATCGTCAATCCATGACGATTACCAAAATAAAAGCCCCCCGGCTAAGCATGCATAATACCCAAAATAAACCATTTTACAAGTTTAATAGATAGCCAAAAACCCAACCAAAATTCCGTTTAATAAACTTGGCTCCAACCAAACCATTTTAAAAGTCTAACATTCCCATTGGAATGTGAACAACACTCCGAAAGTCAGCCCTTTAGACCTCGGTTCCAAAATCCCAACATTTTCGAAAATTCAAGTAGGTGAACAGTGCCGCGATCGATCGCCACAACCTTGCGATCGATCGGCAATACCTACTGCCCGAAAAATAAAAGGGCGCGATCGATCGCCACATCTCGCGATCGATCGGTGACACCCTCGCGATCGATCGGTGAGAGTTACCGATCGATCGGCGCACTGTACATCTTCCTTATTTTTCCAGTAGCTTTTCGCGATAGATCGGCGCCTCGCCAAGATCGATCGCGGACTGCGATTTTCCGAAAAACACGAGCTTTAATGGTGTTTTTGGTGTCCAAACTCAGAACCAACACCCCCAACTTCCTCAACACCTCCATAACACCATTTAAGACCATTTGAAACACTAAAAACTCCAATTGGATTTTTAACAAAAATCCCCAAATTCTATAACCAACCCAAACCCAACCATACAACACAAAACCACAATCAAATTGAAGCCAAAAGAGAGGAGAAGAAGATTACCTATCTTTCTTCAAGAGATCCGGCCCCTAAATCGAGTGCCATCGATTTTTTGCTTCAAAGGGGAAAAGGGAAAGGGTTTGGGGTGAGAGAGAGGAGAGGAGAGAAATGGATTCCAAATGACGGAATCCCGATTCCAACTGGTATATATAGCAAAAATGTGTAAGGACCCCCCTTAGCCCTTAACCCCTGATTAGTGTATTAACCACTATGTGTGGCACATGCTTTCAATAAAAAGTCAATCGGGAAGCTCAGATGATACATTATCATTGCATGACAATTACAAAACTTCCATTAACACTCAATGTTATAAGATCATCAGCCTAATAACAAATAGACTCATAAAGTTCGCCCATTTCCATCCCCTTTGTGGTACTTTTTACATTGTGGACTTTTATAAAAATTTGGGCAGAGTCTCCCCATAAATAGAGCTATCCCGAAATAAAAGCACAACACATAACATAATTCTCCGGCCAGGGAAAACATAATACTCATCAGAATACAGCAATACCAAGTAAATTCCCAGCCAGGGAAGACACCACACATATGATAACAAAAGTGGGTTTCAACACCCACATAATACACCAATGACTCTCATATCATCAGCAATTCTACCCTTAATTGCATGCAACATAGAATGAAAGAGAGAAAGGCTCATGCCTTTATATACAACCCATATACAAGTATAACCGTGCTCACATGCGAGCATCATGAATATGTATATAATCCTCAGGTGTATATAAGTACTCTATACGATACCGTGCTCCATCAAGCCCTGGTACCACGATCCTGGGAGTACATCCAATCAACAGCTCGAGCTCAGCTCCACAGCCATCGATGTACCTGTTCACCTGCCCCAACAGAGACAGCCCCCAACGGGGTGAGCATACCAATACACAAAATCCCATAATCACAGTAATGAAATTCATAATTTACAACAAAAGTAAATACTAATGAATTTAAACGATACTCCCTGGATGGCAACGTCCTCATCCGGGATTCCGTGTACTGTCCCTGTTCTCACAATCATCAAACTCATCAAATCTCAAAAATCAGTAAATCAACACATTGATTAACTCATCGCATGCCTAATTCTCGAGTATCAATAGATAGTGTTTCCAAATTCATTATACATGCAAATATAGATATCTCAATATCTAATACTGATTTCACAACCTCGCTATCAATCACAGATAGCTCAAATGCCTAGCATTTATTTTACCAATTCTCCATTATACCTAGACATCTCAAATGTCTTATAATGAATACATGATTCTACGATCATCCTCAGGCATCTCAATGCCCTACAATAGTCATATAAACCCAGTACCCCTTATATCTTGTAAGAGTTATCCTACTCTAGTGTCACGCACGCTACAAGCGGCGATATCAAGCTTTGGTCGTTCCTTGGCTATATCAACATATATATATAACCACACGCACAATATTCAATGCAATCAAAAATACCTTATGCATTCCACAATGCTCTAATATTCATAGAAATGCTCGTACGTCGCACGTACCTTAAATCTCCGAAGTCCGAGCCAAACCTTGCTCGAGTTCCATGCCCCGAGGAACGATGTGCTAACACGATAAATAATTCACAATTATTTACGAACATGTAACCCATGCTCAAGCACACCTATTACCCTCAAAAAATATTGTCAACACACGACAATTAACCATTTAAAAGACCCGGGGCAGGGTACATGCAGGGAGGGAAACAAATGAGACAATATCAAAAATTGTTCAAGAATACCCTACAAATTTTCGAACCCTTATCTCACAAATCGAACCCAATTAAACACCAAAGTTCATCTAAAATGTGAATTAAACCATCAATAGCAAGAATCATCACCCTTGCCAAAAACCCCCAATTTTCGAACTCAAAGCCCTTAAATTCGAACCCAATTCTTTAAATTCGAACACAATAATTCACAAAAAGGCAGGGGAATACATCACAAGCATGGAAAAGGGGTAAGGAAGGTTACCCATACGAAGATCGGAAGGAAAATCGACCGAAATCGAAGAACCCTAGAATTTGGGGATCGACGCATTCCTGCAAAATCCGACTTCAAAACGCGATGAAACTCTCAATTGCCGGAGGGGATAGCTGCGCCTCGACGAGACGAAGCCGGTGGCGGGTCGCACGCGCCGAACGGTGGCCGGACGGCGGCGGGCGCACCGCTTTTGTGCGCGGGGGCTGGGGGCGACGGGATAGGGGCGGGCGCGGGAGAGAGAAGGAAAAGTGGGGCTGAAATGAAATTAAAATTAAAATCTCGGGTTCAAATGGTATTTATAGCAAAAATACCCCGAAATACTAAAAGTCCCAAAAATACTTCATGATTCATTAAAAATCATCTGTTTCAAAAATTCTCTCTCTAACTGAAAAACCCCCTACCGGTGTCCACACAAAGCACCCCAGATCCCGAGACACATCAAAAACCCAACTCTTAGGTTTTACACCGTAATGAGAATACAATCTCAACCTCTGGATCCAACGATCCCAACTACCCAAATAAACGAGCCCAGAAGGCCCAACACCGCGATTAAACTCCAAATCGCCACGTAAAACAACTTTAGGGGTTATTAACACTCCGGGATTAACATCTATAATCCCTGGTCATCACAAATGCCTCCAAATACCAATACCTCCACAAATACATCATGATTCATTAAAAATCATCTGTTTTCAAAAACTCTCTCGCTAACAGCAAAACCCCAGACTGGCCCCAACATAAGGCACCCCGGACACCAAGTCCCACTAGAAACCAATTCATTGGTTTTCCACCAAAATGAGAATACGATCTCAACCTTTGGGTCCAACGACCCAAAATGCCCGATTTAACAACCTCGGGAGTCCCATAACCGCAATTAATTCCTATAAGCCACAATTAAAAATCCAACAAGGATTATTACCACACCGGGATTAACACCATTAATCCCCGGACATCACATACTCACTTGAGTTTGCCCACTATTACTAGGTGCACTACCCCTTTGGTTATCAACTCGCCTTCCACCAAACCGAGAAGAAGAAGAAGGTGCCCCACGAGGTTTAAATGATTCTCCTCGTGGCCTCAGATTATTACATACCAGCCTCGGTGGTGGAACTTGTGGGGGTGCAACGTCCGTGTAAGCACTGACTCCTATCTCCGCCAGTTCCGCTCTAGTAAGAGCATCATCAAAAGAGGTGGGGGTTGTTGGAGATAATCCGATCAAATAGCTCTGGCCTCAATCCCTTCAAGAAATGCCTCATCTTGGCATGCCCATTTGTAGCGATATGAGGAACATGCCTCAGCAGTGATGAATAGTGCATGGCATAGTCCGAGACAGTCATGCTTCCCTGCTTCAGATTCTTGAACTCGTCCTCTTTCATCTGCCTAGCAGCAGCAGAGAACTACCGGTTCAGAAACCGGGTCCTGAATAGAGTCCAGTCTATCAACATGCCCTGAGCCCTCAACTCCATCACTGTCGTCTTCCACCACATGGAAGACTTCTTTGCTAGTTGGAACTCTGCCAACCTCAACCATGAAGTCCTAGCGCAAGGTGCAGACACAAATATCTCCTCAATTCTTTCTAACCATTCCTCAGCTTCCTCCCCTGTCTCTGTCCCCTCAAATCTGGGCGGATGGAAAGTCAAAAACTGCGTCAGACTTAGCTCCCCAAGCAATAACAACTATGCTATCGGTTCCACGCCCACAGCCGGTGGAGGTAGAGGATTCATCTGAGCAATACTTGCATTCACACTTCCTACATCGCCTACCTCCTCATTGAGGTTCCCCAAATTTATGGCCGCCATGTTGTAATACAAGGGTTAACAACAATTCCAAAACAATACATATGCTACACCGTTAGATAACATGAATGACAATAAGCATGTTAGTATAACAATTTTATACACCAATATGTACCACATGCATAAACATGCTCGAATATAAACACCTAGCCAACCTGTTGCAAAGGCTACCCTTCACTCATTCCCGGGTTCTCTACCCACTGCTCTGATACCACTAATGTAAGGACCCTAGTTCCTTAAGTGTGGATTTAGGTACAATAAGAACTAAGCATGCATAGTCAGAGTATTAAAATTTCTCGTTGATGCCCGAGCTATTAAGATTACAGTGCCAAAATAAAATTCCAAAAGGATTAATTACATTCCAAACAATGAATGTTAATCCTATAGCTTTACACTACTCCTAGAGTAGAGACTATACAAAAGAATCATATCCTGCTATACCCAAAAGTACTCCTCACTAGCTCACGCATCAACCCGTCCTTAGCCCTTCCTGCCAAAATGTACCTACAGGAACAACCCCACACCCATGAGCATGTAACATGTAAGACCCCATAATTTCACACAACTAATAATGCTAAATGACGTAGAAAATTTGAAATTTCTTTAACATCATTATAATAATATGCAAGCTCCCAAAATCATCATAAGGTTTAATTCAAATACCGAGCGTTTAAAACTTTACTTGAGCATCAGGAAAAGTATTATACAACTTTGTACAATAAAACAAAATGCTACTCAAAACAAATGACTAACATAACTAATATGTTTCTAGTCATGACTAGTAGCTCCAAAAGTCTTCTGATACTCCCTAAGCATAACACTCGATCATCCCCCAGTTCTTCAAAAGTCTACCCCAAACTATGAACCTACAGGACAACATCCACACAGGGTGAGCACATCCATTAAATTCATAATCGTAAAGAACAACAATACATAACTTAAACAGTAAGTTATAGAATACTCCCTGTATACAACGGATTTACTCATGATCCTTAGGATTTGTCCCTGTTCTCAACACTTAATATTGTCGCAGAATATAAATTCATATTATGCCCATAACCATACTCATATCAATACACATATCAATAAACTCATCGCTATAATAATAGCGGTCCTGTAATACTCATCGCTATAATAATAGCGGTCCTGTAATACTCATCGCTATAATAATAGCGGTCCAATAATACTCATCGCCATAATAATAGCGGTCCAATAATACTCATCGCTATAATAATAGCGGTCCAATAATACTCAATAACACTTATCTCATAGTCATCATAAACTAGTTTACACATTTAAGCATGTCTCAACATTATCATTATGCTCGTACGTCACTACGTACCTTTTTATCCAGTAAGTATTAAACTATGCTCCCTCTGTCCAGAGGTTTGCGCAGGCTCTACATGAATTTAACAATACAACATGAAATTTATTAACAAAGCCTTTAAATCAATTTAGTTCATTTTCTTCATGCATCACTTATTCTCAATCACATCTTCTCAAATTCAAGTAATAATCATCAACAGAGTATTACCATCAATAATAAACACCAAGATTTAAATTCTGAAATCAAATTTTATTTTTCAAAATTCTATCCTCGGCGACCGATCGCCCCTGCCGCGCTATCGATCGCCACATTAAAATCTTTGGGCAGAAATGTGATGTCCAGATTTATTAATAATCATTTGTTGGACTAAATATGATTTGGATTTTTATTCATAATTAATTTTAGAATTAATTAACTAGAAGTGGAATTGACCAAGTGAAGGTCAACTGGCAAGTTAATCGGATCATAAAATATTTTGAGATTGTAAAATATACTCCGATAATATTTTAGAGATAAGTTAATTAAAATGAAGAATTTAAGTTTTGGGTTTTTGGAGTGTGTATAAATCCCAATCGTTGTCTATAAATAATATATCAGTGCACCGGCGACACTTCGATGTACAAAACCGAGCCAAGATACAATTATAATTATGTTTTGTTGGGCATTTTCGGGACACATATTAAAACGTGTAAATACATGCACAAAAACCCGATCCTCTTTTCTTCTCTGCTGAATAATCGCGCACATCCGACCCCTCGCCGCTAAAGTCGTGCGCGTCCGAACCACCATCGCCTTCGTCTCTTCCAGGCACATCTTTCCATACCAAGAACATGAAGTTTCGTCGCGGATTGCGTTCGGATCTTGCAAGGAAGCGCAGCGATTCGAATTTCCAAATTCGTCCGATTTTGGGACGATTTTCTTCCAATATTTTTGTGGGTAATCCTCCTCATCCTTCAATTGTTTTTCCCCTGAAATCCCTCGAATTTTGATGAAGCTTTGGTTCGATTTTTACTAGCATTTTGGAAGGGTTTGCTAATGTGTGTTCGTGTGTGTGCAGCAGTGTTTGCGTGAGTGTGTTTCTGTGTGTGTGTGTGTGTCCAGCATGTGATTGTGTGTGAAGATGGTGTTTATGTATGTATTCCTTCATGCATTGAAGACTTGTAATTGGGAATGGGATAGCATGAGGAATGTTTTGACTGTTGGAAGTTAATTGGGGCTCACTTTATTGAATGGTTAATTGTTGAAAATAAATTGTGGAATATGTCTTGGCTTAGTATTATTATTGGTTAAAAGATGAAGATTAAAATCATGCATGGAATGTGTTTGTTAATAGGCGTAAATGAGATTCAAGTGTGGGTCTAATTCTTGTTAGTGGGGTGAAAATGACTAACTTTTATGGCTTGTAGCCATTGTGATTTTTGGTGGATGTTGGGCTATAGTATGAGATGTGTTACAATTGGAAGCATGTGTAGTGTGTAAATAAATGGGTTAGATGCATGCTAGTATGTATTATAACATGGAATAGAGTTATGGTGATATTTATGCTCAAATGGATAGCATAGCATGTATTAATGATTTATGTCACTTTATTGAGTTTCAAATCTTAATAGTTCTAAATCAAGAATTTTGGAATCCAATGCATCTTTAAATTGTTAAAGTTGAATTTAATCAATAAATGACTTTATGTTGGGATTAAGGGAATTAGATTTCAAAGGGTAGAATCTTGTATCTACATGGATCCTTTCTTTCATGTCTTGGTTTGAATCACCTCGGTGTGGGTTTGAATGTTTGGAACATGTTAATTGGCTTAATGGATTGTTTTAATTAGACACTAGTTGGATGTTATTATGCATACACCCTTGCACTTCCTTTCCCTCTGTTGGACTGGTGTGTCTAGTGAATTGCTATGTGAGTTGGGTGTGATCTTTCACGTATGGGTGTGTGTATCCTGCATCATGTGTGTGATGTAGCGGATGATGGGAGAAATGGGGTTTTGCATTACCAATGATATATCATGATTCATGTGAGGATGTGTGCATCAAAGTATTGATTATGATTTGATTCATAATATTGAGTTATTGATTTGTGATATGGAAATGAAAGTAAGAACTAGATATTCATTGCTTGGATTATGAGCTAATATTGAATTGATATTCGATATAGACTCTTCAAGAGACTTCAGACGTTGATGATAGCTTGTTCATATTGTCTACTATAAGGTACATGGTGACGTACGAGCAGGTATATCTAGTATCTATACATTCATGTATACATGCAATTTTGAATATGATGATTCAGGTAAGTGTTTGACTTTAATAATTGAATTTCATATACGAGTTATGGGGGACACGTAGTGGTACGTGATCCGGTTTTACTTGTTGAGTAGTGATGCCGTGGGCATGGGCGATATGAGAAAGTATCGAGAATGAGATAGTGGGATAACCAGGTTTACATTGGGATAACCAGGTTTACATTGATGTTGAACTATTTATGTTTGAGCATAAATAATATATTGTCATTGTATTGAATTCATAAGCGTTGTTGAGTATTACATTTTCAGTGACAATACTAAACTTGACATTATGAAGGTGCGTGAGTTTGAAACAGGAACAGTGTGTGGAAGCTATACAAATTTGGAAATGTACAGGGAGTATATTTTATGAGTTTTGAATAATCTAAATTATTGCATTATGATTTTATATGTTGATTTGTGATTGAATATTGAGTGGGAGTGTGCTCACCCTGTGTGGGGGCTATTTCTGTTGAAACAGGTACAACAGGTACGATGCTGCCTTGGAGTGCTAGGTTCGAACCTTGTTGGATAATGCTTCCAGAAGCGTAGTATGAGATTGAGCCGATATACGAGATTGAGTGGTTGGTATATATATATACTAATTATGCATCCGGATGAGTATCCGGTATTCGTTGCTCTTCTGTGAGCACTTGTATCTGTATATGGACTGTATAAGGGTGTTAAAACCCACTTTTGTTGTCTGATTAGTGTGGTGTCTTCCCTGGCTGGGAATTTACTTAGTGTTTCTGTATTCTGTTTAGTATTGTGTTGTCCCTGGTCCGGAGTTATGTTATGTGATGTGTTTTTATTTCCGGATAGCTCAGTTTATGGGGAGACTCTGCCCAAATTTTTATAAAATAACCCTCAATGTAAAAAGTGGTGTACTGGGTATGGTATTGGGCGAAATCCTTGAGTCTATTTGTCGGTAGAGATGATCATATAATGTTGGACATTATTTATGTCATGGGATTATGGGAAACATGTAATGATTCTTTTTAAAGAATGAAAAGAAAATAAAAAATTTATACACATACGACGTCATAAATGAACTAATGACGAGTTTAAGTGTTGGGGCCTTACAAGAAATCTTTTGCGATCGATTGCCAATAATTCAGCGATCGATCGCTGGTTCACAAAATTCGTTGCCAAAGTCTACTGGCTGCTCGCGATCGATCGCCTAAGAGCTTGCGATCGATCGCGAGCTCTGTAACTCGAAAATCTTTCATTCTTGCTACACCAAAGCACTCTTATCTTTATAACACACCAACACCAAAAATCCCACAACATTCTCAATCCTTATATATTAACTAAACATGACAATAAACACAAAATAGTTCCCAAAAACTTACACCATGGACACATACCATCAAAACCCATCAAGTTGAGTATTTTTCTCAAACTCATCTACAAGAGTTACCTAAAGACATTCTTTACCAAGTTCATCAAAGCACTACTAAAGTGAAATACATAACTCACCAAGTGTTTCTTCAACAAGAATCCAAGTGCTCAAGTCAAGAGAGCTAAAGGGAGAGGGACGATTTTCTTGGCTGAAGGAGGGAAGATAAGAATGATTGTGTGGTGGTGTTTGAACAGCAATCTCAACCAAGCAATATAAGTATTTATTTGCAATTAAACCCTTCCTAAAACTTAAATATGACTAAGGTCCTCAACCTCAAAATATTTATACCAAAGCATACTCAAGGTAATTGCACTTAAACCCCTATAATCACACTCAATTATAAAGTTGAAAAGCCAGCCACAAATCCCACAAAACACATCTAATTCGTTTAACAATTAATAGGAAACCCGAGCATCACATAACAAACCATATTCATAATAATATGATTGTAATATAGAAATGCATAAGCCATAAATATAAATCACTTGTTGTGTTTAATACATTTAATGCTCCCATTGGTTGTCCCTGTACCACAATCATAATCAATAGATTATAAGACCAATAATGTATGTCATGACATGCACCAATTTCCATCAATACCAATATCCAATTTCCAAGTCTTATTATATCAGTGGCATAATACCCCTCGCGTTAACATGACAACGGAAATACCCCTTGCTTAGACAATACCAGCGGTAATAATATCCCTTGCTATAATATGACAGCGGTCGTGTTCTTCGCTTCATATTAGCGGCAAATATTCTCTCATCGCTACGGTATGGTAGCGGCAAGTATTCACATCTCTACGCCACTGACGGCAAGTATTCTTCATTACTGGAATATAATCTCGACTTACAATCACATGCACCAATGCATCCAATGATTGTATGCAACCATAATGCATAACCAAATTCATGTATGCAACCACAATGCATAACCCAATACGTAAAAATACATTTTACCGTCCGATGCCCGTACGTCTCACTACGTACCTTTGTACCAAAATGGAGATGTCGTAAGACTTTATCTCCTTAGCTGTGTTGCCACATGGGATGGTTCTACACATTAACACAAATCAAAATTAGAAGCCAATAATTGAACCAATACCAAAAATCCCATTAAAATAGCCAAAAATCAAAAACACCACATTTTTAAGACTCGCGATCGATCGGCCCTTGCGCTCGATCGATCGCGAGCTGACTACCCAGCGCCCAACGCCTTGCTACCCATCTCGATCGATCGAGACGTCCTCACCGATCGATCAAGAAGTCACCTCGATCGATCAGGAGTTCTTCTTGATCGATCGAGAAGATCAAAATGTTCCCACCTGCAGCCCTGCCGAGCTCGATCGATCGAAAGTCATGCTCGATCGATCGAGAAGTTCTGTAAATGCGAGAAATCCCCATTTTCATGTACATAACTCCACCAACCCACATTAAACTCAAAACACTTCAACCCAAAACATCAAAAACACCAATATTACTCCAAAACAACCATCAACAACAACATAATCCAAAACCCAACAAAAAACACCATATACTCAAACTCAAACCATTTTTGAATCCCTAACACAACCCATTTCAAACACAAAACATAATAAACTAACCAATGAGAGATTCATACCACTTTTAGGCTTCAAATCTCACCAAGAATTTAAGCAACCCTATATTTTTGGAAATATCTCCTCTTTCTTGTGTTGACCGATAAAATGGGGGGTTTGGGGATGATATGAGAGATGTGAGTGATTGAAGAGTAAAAGAAGGGGTAGTGGGTATAGGGTTGATTAAACATGTCCCGGTATTTAGCAATGTATAAAATATCCCAACATGATATTTTAAAAGCACTTTTCCAAAAATGCACTATAACCCCAATTAAAACACGCTTTACATAAAATAATCATTACCCATCACAATAAACCATACCAACACCCAAATTCCCAACATGCATCACATGCACCCTGAAATGCATTACCAGGTCACGCCCATCGCATGACTAAGCATTTCACCATATTAATTAATTCAACACTAAATTAATTAACACCATAATTATCACATAAACATAATTAATGCCCAAATGCATATAATTATTTCGGGGATATCACAAGCGATCTTTGACATGTTTGAGCCTTTCAAGCTTACCTAGTTTATATCAATCCCTGGTGTCCCGTTTGAGCTTTATTGAAAAAGAATGGTTTATGCATTGCATATAATTAAGACCACATTCGACATTTTTGGCAAACTCATTATACCTACCCTTATAAAAAGCCTAAATGAAAATTTTTATCCTTACGCTGCGGGAGTATAATGAATCATTTGATGCACTTATACTGTTATATCTTGATGAGCTTATTATAAAAAAAAATTTGTTGATGAATGAGCAAAAAGAAAATAGAAAAAAAAAGGCCTTCAGAAAAGATTAAATGAATAAGACCCAAAGTGGCAAATGCTAGAAAAAAAGAAGAGGAGCTCGGAAATATGTGCTATAAAATGAATTTTATAAGTTATACTCTCTTTTTTGCGTTTATCCCACCTTTTCTTTGAAACCGACACCAAAGGCCAAACAATACAAGCTTATAAAGACCTGTTGATCCAAGTCTAGAGAGTAACTATCATTGGTGGAGAAGTTGTTTGAAAATAGGCCTATGAGATGCTTGATGATAATCTTGAATTTGAGTTGATTAACATGATTTGATCTTGAATATGTGCGTAAAAATGAGATTGACAATAACATACACACTCGTTCCGATTTTGAGATGTGCTGCTTGATTTAGGAGAAAACATGTCTTGTTCAACTTTTTATATATGTATGAGATTTCTGAGAACAATGCAAGTCATGAAATAATTTGTTTCAAGTATTGAGAATGAACTATACCTTGTGATTTTAATGCTTAATCGAGGACGATCAGTGATAAGTTTGGGGGAGTTGATAAGTGTCATTTTTACACTTATTTAGATATGATTTTCTAATGATTTTCGTATTGATTCATGAACGATTTTATGCTTTATGATATATATATATGTATGTTTTAGGAATCAATGTTGAAATGCATAAAAGTAGAGGAAATGAGCCAAAAATGATGAAAAAGAATCAAACCGAGCGAATGCGTCGAAGACGGAAAGAAAAGAAAAAAAAATAAAAAAAAAATAATGAAGATCGATCGACCGAGAAAGCATCTCGATCGATCAAGAGGACCAGCGAGTTTGCTCGATCGATCGCCCGGAAGAGTTTTCTGAAAAATAAATTCCTTATAGAGTTTGTGTCCAACAAAGAAGTGAAAAAATCCTTTCCTATATATATTTTGGACAAAAATCTCACCTAGAAGAAGACTTTACAAGAGAGGAATAGCCTCCATCTTCCATACTCCATATCACCATCATCCACCTCCATCCTTCAACCCATCCTAGGAATTGGAACAAGCCAACAAGAGAATCGAAAAGCACGATCGAGAAAGAAGCGAGGAAGGATCGAGATCAACGAAGAAGGCGACTTGGGAGTTTGCTTTTACTTTTCTATTATTGTTCTGAATGAATATTGGATTTATTGCGTTTTTATGATTGAGAAATATCTTGAACATAGTTTTTCCTATTGATATTGTGATCAAATTCATATATCTTCTTTGTGCATGTTTTATTGTTCTTCATGCTTTCGAAGGATTGATCCCCTTTGAATGATAATTTATAATAATTGAGATCGAAAGATAAAATTATAATACGATATAGTAATTCATGCCGTGTGTTAGAGATTAGATCAAGAGATAAAATCTCATACGAGTGATAGCTTTGGGTTATTTAATCTAAAGTTAGTGGTTTCCATAAAGCACATTCAATATTGAATTGTTAATTAAGTGAACGAGAGTTACTTGTTGCAATTTGATGTTAGGTTTAATATAGCTCGAGAGAGTATATTGAATAAATTTGAAAAACCCGTCACCTTAGAGATATATGGAGAAAAGAATTGTGAGAGTTGGGTTAGGTGGATCATTGTCTTGATAATTCTTTCTTGTGAACTTTTCTCGTGATCGTCGATTGTTTTGGTTGGATTAGAGTAGTTTAATTTAGTTATTAGTTCGTTTATTAATTAATTATCGTAGGTTAAATATAGTTTAAAGAAGTCTTATTTTGTAATTGCTTGTTATGTAGGGATATGCCCTAAGACAATTCATTAGATTATTGTTTATGACATACAATGTATTATGGTTTTATTAATGGCAATTCATTATTATATATTATTCGAGTATCTGTGTAATATGAATTAATATATAAGTTAATGTCCTTAGAATAATATTGTATTGTTCTTAAATTTTGTCCCTATTCAAGTATTATCATGAATCGGGATAATGATAATGCATTGAGACTAGTATGTTTTGATTGATGAATTTTTCATAGATATGAGATATCAAATCAACACATGGGTGCATGTTAGAGAACGATGTACTGGACAGACCCACCATGAGAATGCTACATGAATAGTTATATGAACGTCATAAGCAATTCTCATAGTGATAATAATGTATGTAATCCTTACGACTTGAAATCACCAGAGATCCCAACATAAGGAGTCATGTATCTTGATATTGTCAAACGTTACCTGTAACAGGGTAAACTATAAAGACAATCATTCGATACACCACGAATTATGTAGAGGGATGTTGAGTGATCAAGATAGGATTTGTCCCTCCTATATAACAGGAGAAGTGTTTGGCCCTTTGATCAAGTAAGACTAAAATGCATGGCCATGCTCGAATGAGTCGATATGTGATATTGAGCTTATTCGTTTATTCTAGTTCTACTTGGGGATCAAGAAATAAAAGATTGAATATACGAGTATGACTATTCCATGACTCGTGTTCAATCTAAACACATTGGATAAATGGATTAAGTTACATGGTTAATATTATCACAGTCCGTAGGTTATGTCGAGTCAATGACATTCTTGTAATTTGGGTAGCCTTGATGTGTTGCTAGATACCGCTCATTGCTTGTAACATAAAATTAGTTTTATGTCACTACCAACATTGCAAGATCCTATCGGGTCACACAAAAGATTAAATCGATAAAGGGAGATATAATTCATTGGATGAATTAATTAATTAAGAAGAGTCTTAATTATAAATATAGATATATGGATTTAATTAAGATATTGGGTTTGGGCCAATGAGGCTTTTTTAAAGCCTTTAATTAAATCTAATATAAGATATAATATGCTATCAAGGTTTGAATTATGAGTTAATTTTCTAAGCAAAACCTAGTAGCCACCATCCAAAGCTCTCGGCCGCCTCACTCTTACTCACACCTCACGGCCGCCGCCACCGTGAATAGTGGAGTTGAACGGCCGTCGTTGATCGGTTTTGAACCGTGAGTTTTGTTTCGGTTTAAGAACGAGTCTAGCAACTTGTTCTTGAACACCCTTTTCGATTTGATCGTGTGGATACCGTAGAGACAAAGGTGCAAATCTTTGTTCGTGACTTATGGTGTTGCAACGTGGAATCTGCTTCAAACACGCTACAATGGTATGATTCTTTTCAATCTCGATATGATTACTTTGTATATGTCCATGGTAGGAATCCAGTTTTATTTTCTGATGCGTTTGCTTGATCGGATTCCTAACAGTGGTATCAGAGCCGTGTACAAAGCTCATATCGGAAATATGTGATTAATTGTTTAATCATTATTTTGAATCTTTTGCATGCTTTTAAACTGTATGACTCATATATGATACGTGATAATTGATTTTGTGGAAATTATCGCAATATTATATGTGATATAATTGACGGATCAAAGTATACGATAATTCGTGCACAAAACCGAGCCATTGGCTCATGTGAACTCTCAGCCGCCGCATGCAAGCTAGGGTCTCGGACCCTTGGCTCGAGCATGGGCCGAGCCACCGCAAGAGGACTAGGGTTTCGAACCCTTGGCTCCATGGCTCTCAGCCGCCACTGTTTTGTGGCTAGGGTTTCAAACCTCAGAAGTGTGGTCGATGGCACGACCCGGGCGGCTATGAAAGAGAACCAATCTTGTGCCTCTGGTTTCAGATATTTCTTCAGGACCAATTGAGGCACTCCATTGCTGTTTCTTTGCCAATCAACCCCCTCGATACCGATTACAGAACCTCGTCATAGTTGATTTGACTTTCTTTGAACGCTTGGTAATCACTGTTCTTTATAGATGGCATCCTAAAAATTGCATTCAACTTGAATCGATCATATTCAATATCCTTACCCCTGACAAATACAACCTCTCTTGAATTTGGGTGGACCGTCCTCAAATTAGCATAGAATTCCCTTACTACCGGGACCACCGCATCAATAGGTTGTTGGATGAATTCAAACCAGCCCCGTCACCTAGCTTCTTGAATGACCGGGCATTCAAGCTTATCCAAACTCATTCCCCTTTCGCGACTGAGGGGTTTACGGTGATAGCTAGGGTACAATTCCGCCGCTACGGAATTCACAAAACGCTTTTCATCATACTCTGCAGCCGAAGTGGTAGCTTCGACTTGCTTTTGCTTTCTCTTTGGCGCCATTGATCAATTAACAATTCTTACTTTGTCACTCACAACCACAACAAAAATCACCAATATCTCAATCCACAGCAAGAATGTACAAATCTTACCAACCAACCTTTCACTTCCCCAAAATTTAACTACTTAATTTCCAAATTCACCAAAAACTTCAATCTTATATATCCAAACAACAATATTCACTAAATTATGGATATAGAGAAGAGTTGAAACCATATACCATGAAAATCTAGGTGATGGTTTGGAATCTTGCTTGAGTTCCTCCTTGTTGATGAAATCTCCCAATTTCAGTTGTAAATCTTCAAATCTGTTGCAAAAAGTGTGATTAGATGAAGCTTGGAAGCTTAAATTGCAAGATTTGTGAGTGTATGGGAAGATTATGTAAGTAATCCAACGAGCATACAACGCAGCGGAATTTAAAATTTTTGATTACTAAAACCACGGATCTATACAAAGTGGTCATATCGGAATAGAGATAATAAAGAGTCTCACCCTAGTAGCGTGTTTGAAGCAGAATCCTCGTTGTAGCACCACGAGTCACAAACGAAAGTTTGCACCTTCGTCTGTACGGTATCCACACGATCAATCGAACAAGGGACGTTCAAGAACAAGTTGCTAGACTTATTCTTGAACCAAAACTCAACTCTCGGTTCAAAACCGATCAACGACTACCAATCAACTCCTCCAAGAAATCGGCGGCGGCCGTGAGTCTTGAAGAAGAAGAAGGAGGCGGCCGACGTGAGCTTGAGTGGAGGCTAGTAGGTTTTGAATGAATTGTATGTCTAACAATTAATTATAACCTTGTATTTATATTATAAGATTTAATTAAGGTTCAAGACTTTCTTAAAGTCTCATGGGCCCAAACCCATGATTTAATTAAATCCTTATAATCATTTAATTAAACTCTTCTTAATTAATTAATTCATCCAATGAATTTAATTCCCCTTATCGATTTAATCTTTTGTGCGACCCGATAGGATCTTGTAATGTTGGCAGTGACATAAAATCTCATTTTACGTCACAAGCAATGAGCTGTATCTAGCAACACATCAAGGCTACCCAAATTACAAGAATGTCATTGACTCGACATAACCTTAGAACTTGTGATAATATTAACCATGTAACTTAATCCCTTTGTCCATGTGTTTAGATTGACACGAGTCATGGAATAGTCATACTCGTATATTCAATCTCTATTTCTTGATCCCCAAGTAGAACTAGAATAAACGAATAAGCTCGATATCACATATCGACTCATTCGAGCACGGCCGCATTTTAGTCTTACTTGATCAAGGGCCCAAACACTTCTCCTGTTATATAGGAGGGACAAACCCTATCTTGATCAATCAACATCCCTCTACATAATTCGTAGTGTATCCAATAGTTGCCTTTATAGTTTACCCTGTTACAGGTAACGTTTGACAATATCAAGATACATAACTCCTTATGTAGGGATCTCTGATGATCTCAAGTCGTAAGGATTACATACATTATTATCACTATGAGAATTGCTTATGACACTCATATAACTATCCATGTAGCATTCTCATGGTGGGTCTGTCCAGTACATTGTTCTCTAACATGTACACATGTGTTGATTTGATATCTCATATCCATGAACAATTCATCAATCAAAACATACTAGTCTCAATGTATTATCATTATCCTTATTTATGATAATACTTGACTAGGGACAATCTTTAAGAATAATACAATATTATTCTAAGGACATTAACTTATATATCAATTCATATTGCACAGATATTCGAATAATATATAATAATGATTTGCCATTTATAAAATCATAATACATTGTATGTCATAAACAATCATCTAATGACTTGTCTTAGGGCATATCCCAACAAATCTCCCACTTGCACTAAGACTAATCAGACATATACTTAATGCATAGAGATCTAGTATGACGATCATGCTTCTGCTGTGACAGTGGCTTCGTCAATGGGTCAGATACATTATCATCTGTTGGTACTTTGCATATCTTTACATCTCCTCTTTCAACAATTTCTCGAATGAAATGAAAGCGCCGAAGTATGTGCTTGGATCTTTGGTGAAATCTAGGTTCCTTAGCCAATGCGATGGCTCCATTGTTGTCACAATAGAGTTCAATCACTCTAGAATGCTAGGCATCACCCCAAGTTCAGAAATAAACTTCTTGATCCAAACAGCTTCCTTTACTACATCTGAGGCAGCAATGTATTCAGCTTCTGTTGTAGAATCGGCTACTGTCTCTTGCTTTGAACTCTTCCAACTCACAGCACCTCCATTTAGGCATACACATATCCTGATTACGATCGAAAATCATCCTTGTCGGTTTGGAAGCTTGCATCAGTGTAACCCATTACATTGAGCTCTTCCTCACCTCCATAAATCAAGAATGTATCCTTAGTTCTTCTCAAGTACTTCAGGATGTTCTTGACTGCAATCCAGTGACATTCACCTGGATCAACTTGATATCTGCTCGTCATGCTCAAAGCATACGAGACATCGGGACGAGTACATATCATGTCATACTCGTCCCATGCGTTGTCTCTCATCTGGTGTTGAAGGACACTGATCCTTCGAGAGATGTATTCCATGTGTCATAGGCACGAATCCTTTCTTAGATTCTTGCATGCTAAACCGTTTTAGCACTTTGTCTATGTATGTACTTTGACTTAGGCCAAGTAATCTTCTCGATCTATCTCTATAGATCTTGATTCCTAATACATAGGTGGCTTCACCCAAGTCTTTCATAGAAAAGCAATTCCCTAGCCAAATCTTTACAGATTGTAAGGCAGTGATATCATTCTCAATTAGAAGTATGTCATCTACATACAATATTAGGAAGATAATTATGCTCCCACTGACCTTCTTGTAGACACAAGGTTCATCTACGTTTTTGATGAAACCAAACTCTTTGACTGCATCATCAAAACGAAGATTCCAACTCCGAGAAGCTTGCTTCAATCCATAAATGGATCGTTGTAGCTTGCATATCTTTCCAGCATCCTTTGGATCGACAAAATCCTCGGGCTGTGTCATGTACACATCCTCAAGCATATTTCCATTAAGGAAAGCTGTTTTGACATCCATCTGCCAGATTTCATAATCATGAAATGTTGTTATTGCAAGTAAGATCCTAATGGATTTAACCATGGACAACTGGCGAAAAAGTTTCATCATAGTCAATACCATGAATTTGTTTGAAACCTTTTGCAACCAGTCGACCTTTAAAGGTTTGTACATTACCATCCATGTCGGTCTTCTTCTTGAAAATCCATTTGCACCCTATGGGTCTCACCCCTTCAGGTGGGTCAACCAAAGTCCATACTTGGTTTGCATACATGGATTCCATTTCAGATTTCATGGCTTCTTGCCATTTCTCAGAATCAGTGCCCATTATAGCTTCTTGATAAGATGACGGCTCATCCTCATCAATAAGTAGTAAGTCACCTTGTTGAGTCACAAGAAATCCATATCTCTGTGGCTCCCGGTGTTCTCTTACAGACCTACGCTGGGCTTGTGTCTCTTGAGCAGGTACTTTATCCACAACAGCTTGTGGTGTCTGCTCTGTTTCCATCTCAATATCATGTTCAGTGTTTTCTTGTGGTTGAACTTCACTAAGTTCTATATGTCTCCCACTGGTTTTTCTAGAAATAAATTCTCTTTCAAGAAAGACACCAGTCCGAGCAACAACCAATTTGTTCTCGGTGGGATAATAGAAATAGTATCCTTTCGTTTCCTTAGGGATACCCCACAAATAAACACTTATCAGATTTGGGTCCAAGTTTGTTAGAGACGTGACGTCTCACGAAAGCCTCACAACCCCAAATCTTCATAAAAGACATACTAGGACGCTTCTGAGTCCATATCTCATATGGTGTCTTTTCCACTGATTTAGATGGAACACGGTTCAGTATAAATATTGTTGTTTCTAAAGCATGTCCCCAAAAGGATATCGGAAGATCTGCATGAATCATCATTGATCTAACCATGTCCAACAAGGTTCGATTTCTCCTCTCGGATACACCATTCCATTGTGGAGTATACTGAGGAGTGAGTTATGAGAACATCCCACACTCCTTTAGATAGTCATGAAACTCTTGGCTAAGGTATTCACCTCCTCGATCTGATCGAAGGATTTTGATACTTTTACCAAAAAGTTGGTTTTGTACTTCATTCTTGAAATCTTTGAACTTTTCAAAGGTTTCATGCTTATGTTTTATTAGGTACACATACCCATATCTACTGAAGTCATCAGTAAATGTACCGATGTATTGAAAACCACCTCTAGCATGTGTGCTTATTGGTCCACATACATCACTATGTATTAGTCCCAATAAAACATTTACCCTTTCAACATGTCCCTTGAATGGGGCTTTAGTCATCTTGCCCATTAAACAAGATTCACATGTTTCATATGATTCAAAATCAAATGAATCCAATACTCCATCCTTATGAAGTTTTGATATGCGATTCTAGTTTATATGGCTCAAGCGACAATGCCAGAGATAAGTTGGATTAGAATCATTATTCTTAATCATTTAGTATTTGTGTTATAGACAGGCATATCAAGATTTAATACATAAAGACCATTAATCATTTGTGCACTAGCATAAAACATATCATTTAAATAAATGGAGCAACAATTGTCCTTTATAATAAATGAAAATCCAGACTTGTCCAAACAAGAAATAGAAATAATGTTTTTGGTAATAGACGGCACAAAATAACAGTCTTTCAAAATCAATGATAAACCAGAAGGCAAAGATAAATGGTAATCTCCTATAGCTAATGCAGCAACTCTTGCTCCATTTCCTACTCGGAGATCTACTTCGCCTTTTGCCAATGTCCTACTCCTTTTAAGATCCTGCACATAAACACAAATGTGAGATCCACATCCAGTATCTAATACCCATGATGAAGAAGTAGATAAATTGACTTCTATAACAAAAATACCTGAAGTGGAAGTCACACTTCCCTTCGTCTTCTTAAGATCCTACAGATAAACTTTGCAATTCCTTTTCCAATGACCGGTCTCACCGCAATGGTAACAGTTCCCTTCCTTTGCCACTCCTCCCTTTGGCTTTAGTGCAAAAGCATGTGGCTTAGACTTAACAAGGACCTTCTTGTTCTTCTTGTAGCTGTTAGCTTTAGTCTTTCATTTGCTCTTATTCACAATAAGAACATTTGTAGGCTTAGACTTCTTGCTATTTGCTTCAAAAGTTCTAAGCATGCCAAGTAACTGTGGTAGAGTCTTTTCAATTTCAATCATATTGTAATTCAAGACAAATTGACTGAAGCTTTCAGGCAACGATTGCAAGATCACGTCAGTGGCCAACTCTTGGTCCAAAGGAAAACCCAGCTTCTCCAGATTCTCAATGTACCCAATCATCTTGAGTACATGAGTTCCAACCAGACTTCCTTCTACCATTCTAAACTGGAATAACGCTTTAGAGACGTCATACCTCTCTTGTCTTGCTTGTTGTTGGTACAGTTGCTTTAGATGCTCGATCATATCGAACGCCTCCATTTCCTCATGTTGCTTCTGAAGCTCAGAGTTCGTGGTGGCAAGCATAAGGCACCCAACATCAAGTGCGTCATTTTGATGCTTCTTGTAAGCATCTTTGTCGGCTTTAGCAGCCGTCAAGGGAGGTTCCTCAGCAGGTAAGGGTTCCTTTAGGATATATTGCTTCTTTTCTTGCTTGAGGACAATCCTCAAATTCCTATACCAGTCTAGGAAATTTGTCCCATTAAGTTTGTCCTTCTCAAGGATCGATCGCAATGATAGTGCATTTGTAACGTTGTTTGTTGCCATGGATATCTACAATATAAATATGCAAAATAAGTTTATGATTTTAATCATTTAATATGGTCTTATGTTAAATGACAGTCCCACTATTTTGTTTAAAATTATCAACCCTCGAAAACTTTACTGGGCCAAGATCCATATTTCACTTAATCTTGAGTTAGCTTTGGCTAATCGCCCAAGACTCGGTTATTTAGGTAGACAACTCTTTGTCAATTACAATCACATGCAATTCTTGGATGATTGGACGAACAACGCTTTGTTCAAATTCATCTAATGAATTATTTTCCAACCCCAGGCCTCTAGGTTCCCAATCCTATTGAGATAACGCTAGTTAAGTCGAACCCAATTTTAAAATAACACGGATACCACATTTATTCTTTCGCGCCTTACTAAGATTGTCACGGTGCTTTGCTTTGGCAAACCCACACATGTTCAATCGAAGTCTTGATGAGTATTTTTAATTGGAAGGCATCTTAAACTTAATATTATAAGAGGGATTTATTGATCTCATGATTTTATTAATATTGAAAATATGTCCAGTACATATATGAATATATACATATCTACATATATATATAAGCATCAATATTAAATAAAACAGTAAACATGCATCTCATACATCAACATAAAGTTAAACGTGACATGGTTATAGCCCCAACTAATGATTTTCTCAAGCCAATGAGAAAATCCTAAAGGTCAACCTAAGGTAACTTCTCCAAGCACCTCTTTGGCTCCCTTCTGTGAATGGTCTCCTCATCCCGGCACCTTTGTCCATCTTCATTGATCTCCATCAATAAAATAAACTATACTATATAACATTTACAAGATATAGAGAATTCCTCGAGTCACATTCGAGGGGATCGTAGGGGAGGGATAACATTTACAAAAATAGAGAAGGCACGACACGCAGGCCGTATTAAATTACAAACATTCACAAAATCCTATCTAATAGGGCATAGGGCTATAACCATGCACCATGCTCAAACAAACACATAAAACATGCTATAACAATTAATGAATTAAATTCTAAACATTTTAAAATTTAATCCCAATAAAACTGTAAAATAAATTTTATGAAATTATCGTACGCTCGAGACATCACATGTCACGTAACCTTAGCCCAAAAGTCCACGTCCAACCATGAAGGTTCGAAACCCTAACAATCTTGGACGGCGGTCGTGATCCATTAGGGTTCGAAACCCTAGCCGTCACGAGCCACATTTGGTTCGAAACTATGTTTTAGTTCTCGGCCTTTCATGCACGATTCATGACGTTGGCGGCTTGACCATCTCGAGCCAATGAGTTCGAAAACCCTAGCCCTCATGTGGCCCTAGCCGTCACCCATCATTTATCATGAGCCATGCGCCGATAATTACAATTTTCGAGCCAAGAGGAGGGTTCTAAACCGTAGCCATGTTTCGACACCTCGATGCACAATTATTAGCCACAACGGCTAAACCATCTCGATCCAACGGTTCGAAAACCCTAGCCCTCATGGGGCAGCCGTGTGTCATTTGTGATGGTGGTGGCCGAACCATCTCATGCTATGGGCTCGGTTTTTGCTTTTGTGTATCGTATACATAAATAGTCAATTATATCATATATAATTTTATGATGATTTCACAAACTCGATTTATTCCATATCATATATGAATTATTCAGTTTTAAAGCATGCAATATAATTCTAAATATGATTAAACAATTAACCACATAATTTCCGATATGAGCTTTGTACACGGCTCTGATACCACTGTAAGTAATCCAACGAGCATACAACGCAGCGGAATTTAATATTTTGGATTACTAAAACCGCGGATCTATACAAAGTGGTCATATCGGAATAGAGATAATAAAGAGTCTCACCCTAGTAGCGTGTTTGAAGCAGAATCCTCGTTGTAGCAGCACGAGTCACAAACGAAAGTTTGCTCCTTCGTCTCTATGGTATCCACACGATCAAATCGAACAAGGGACGTTCAAGAACAAGTTGCTAGACTTATTCTTGAACCAAAACTCAACTCTTGGTTCAAAACTGATCAACGACTACCAATCAACTCCTCCAAGAAATCAGCGGCGGCCGTGAGTCTTGAAGAAGAAGAAGGAGGCGGCCGACGTGAGCTTGAGTGGAGGCTAGTAGGTTTTGAATGAATTGTATGTCTAACAATTAATTATAACCTTGTATTTATATTATAAGATTTAATTAAGGTTCAAGACTTTCTTAAAGTCTCATGGGCCCAAACCCATGATTTAATTAAATCCTTATAATCATTTAATTAAGACTCTTCTTAATTAATTAATTCATCCAATGAATTTAATTCCCCTTATCGATTTAATCTTTTGTGCGACCCGATAGGATCTTGTAATGTTGGCAGTGACATAAAATCTCATTTTACGTCACAAGCAATGAGCTGTATCTAGCAACACATCAAGGCTACCCAAATTACAAGAATGTCATTGACTCGACATAACCTTAGAACTTGTGATAATATTAACCATGTAACTTAATCCCTTTGTCCATGTGTTTAGATTGAACACGAGTCATGTAATAGTCATACTCGTATATTCAATCTCTATTTCTTGATCCCCAAGTAGAACTAGAATAAACGAATACGCTCGATATCACATATCGACTCATTCGAGCACGTCCATGCATTTTAGTCTTACTTGATCAAGGGCCCAAACACTTCTCCTGTTATAGGAGGGACAAATCCTATCTTGATCAATCAACATCCCTCTACATAATTCGTATTGTATCCAATAGGTGCCTTTATAGTTTACCCTGTTACAGGTAACGTTTGACAATATCAAGATACATAACTCCTTATGTTGGGATCTCTGATGATCTCAAGTCGTAAATTACATACATTATTATCACTATGAGAATTGCTTATGACACTCATATAACTATCCATGTAGCATTCTCATGGTGAGTCTGTCCAGTACATTGTTCTCTAACATGTACCCATGTGTTGATTTGATATCTCATATCCATGAACAATTCATCAATCAAAACATACTAGTCTCAATGTATTATCATTATCCTTATTTATGATAATACTTGAATAGGGACAATCTTTAAGAATAATACAATATTATTCTAAGGGCATTAACTTATATATCAATTCATATTGCACAGATATTCGAATAATATATAATAATGATTTGCCATTTATAAAATTAATACATTGTATGTCATAAACAATCACTAATGACTTGTCTTAGGGCATATCCCAACAGATTATAGGAAGAAATTTGGGGATTAGGTTAAAAGGGGCGATTTTTTTCTTGGAAAATTTGGAAGGATTGAGTTTTTGTGTTTTGATACTGCCGATATCTGATGTTAAAAATGAAATTTTTTGTTGCTCGATCGATCGAGAGTTTCCGCTCGATCGATCTAGCGAGACAGAAAAAATTTCTTATCTCTGACCTTCGGCGATCGATCGAGAGAGAAATCTCGATCGATCGGTGACACTAGAAATTTTTTTATTTTTTTCAACCCATGGTCGATCGATCGAGCATTCCAGACCAATTTTTCAAAATTTTTCACTTTTCAAAATTCGATCCGCCCCACCGATTGGACTAATTCCATTTTCCTGCATTTGAAAATTAACGCACGGAGTTAGACTCTAAAAATAACAAAAATAAAAATAAAAACAATTAGACTAAAAAAAATGAAAAACAAACAAGGGATAGAGGAAAATTCTTAATTTATAGTCTCAAGCTGGACTGTGACCTCCGTCTCAGTGGTCCGTTTGCGCTTGCTCCTTCGGGTTTTTCACCGTATCAGTAGGTAGTGTCCCTTGAGCTCGTCCATGAATTATAGCTGCTAGTTGTCCCACCTGAACCTCCAAGTTTTTATAGATGCATCCTGATTTTGCATCCTTGTTTCAGTCGACGAAATTAACTTGGTCAAGAGCTCCTCCATACTCGGCTTAGGCACATTCCCCGGTGGTTGTTGTGGGTTCAACACATTGTTTTGGTTGGACCATTGCAAGTTCGGATGATTTCTCCACCCCGGGTTGTAAGTATTGGAGTATGGGTTGTTTGGCTGCCTGTTTCCGACATAATTCACGGACTCATTAGATTGATTAAATGGATTACCTGCCTGGCACTCAGTGCTTGGATGATTGCTTCCACATAGTTCGCAAGTGATAACTTGAGCTTGCATTGTTGTCATGCTCATGCTATCTATCTTTTTGTTCAGCGCTTCCAACTGTGCCGAAAGAGAGCAGTGATGTCATCAATTTGGTGAACTCCAGCTGGTTTCTTTGGCACGTTCCTCTCCGATTGCCATTGATAGTTGTTACAAGCCATCTCTTCTAAGAGTTCATACGCTGCTTCCGGAGTTTTGCGCATTATGGATCCTCCTGAGGCTGCATCTATCATAGAACGGTTAGATGAAAATAAACCGTTATAAAAAGTCTGTACCTGGAGCCAAATACGAAGACCATGGTGTGGGCATCTCCTAAGAAAATCCTTGAAGCGATCCCACGCCTCATATAGTGTTTCGGGGTCGTATTGCCCGAACGTGGTGATATTGTTCCTCATCTTTGCCGTTTTGGAAGGGGGAAAGTATTTGGACAGAAACGCTTGCATCATCCCCTCCCAAGTTGTTATTGATCCTGCAGGTAAAGAGTTCAACCGCGCTTTAGCTTTATATTTTAATGAGAAAAGAAATAACCTTAACCAGATGGCGTCGTCAGAAATGCCATTATGTTTGAAAGTGTTACAAATCTCCAAGATGTTGGAGATGTGAGCGTTCGGATCATCAGTGGCTACTCCTCCAAACATCACTGAATGTTGGATCATCTGTATTATCGCCGGCTTTATTTCTAAATTATTGGCTTGAATAGTTGGCCTTGTAATACTTGACAATGATCCATGAAAAGCTGGTTGAACATAATCCATCATCGATCTTGGATTCAGTGCTTCATTGTTCGCGCCCCCTTCTTGATTGTTGTCAGCCATTGCTCGAGCTTCTCTTCTTTTCCTTAGACACGTACGCTCGATTTCTGGGTCAAATGGCTCAAGTGCGGGGTTGCTACTCCTTAGCATGCACCAATAAAATGACTACCTGTAAAAATAAACCAAAAGGAGAAAAGCGACTGTAGTAATCCAACGGTCAAAGGTGACAAACAAAACAAAAACAAAAAAAATTAAAAATTAATGGCTAAATTATAATTAACTAATCTCGTATGATATTATACAAATTAGTCCACGACAACGGCGCCATAAACTTGATCGCTTTTATTTTAAACAATTATTTCTCAGTGTAGCGATTCTACCGCAAGTGCACGTTGTCAAGTTTTAGTATAGTGATATATAAGAAAGGATGTCGAACCCACAGGGACTAACGTATAAGTACCAAATAAAATTAGCAAAATTGTATTTAACTTACGAAAAAAATGATTAATTAACTAATTAAACTAAAGAATTAAAAGCTCAAAACTAACACAACTCCTTTGAAGATGCGAAGGAATTCCGCTCAAGAAATCTATCAAGATGTTCGTTCAATTGTGTATCGTCAGTGATTTGTTTGTTAAAACAATTACTTATCAATCAATTCTTAAGGTGACGGATTTCCGAATATAATCAATACACTCTCTCGAGCTGTATTGAAACTAGTAATAAATTGACACAAGTAACTCTCGTTCACTTAAACCAATTTAATACCGAATAAGTCTCTATAAAAACCGCTGATCTTTAAATCTTTCAATTTAAAGTAACCACGTATTTGATTTAATCTCTCGATCTAAATCTTAAACATACAACATGAATTATTTTAGCGTATTATAATTTTATCTCTCGATCTCAATTATAATTCACAATTTCAATCAAAGGTAGCTAGGCTTTGATAGCATGAAGCATATAATTCATGAACAAAAGATATTGATTCACTCAAACACAACCAAATCAAAGATTCAAACACAAAATTCCTTAAACTTGATAGAATAAACTCAATTTAATTCAAATCAAATTAATAAGATGTTTAATCGTCTCTCAACCTCAAAAACATCAAATAAATATGAAAATCAAATTAATCTAGAGTTTAGAAATAAGATAAACGTAGGAGCGACTCCGTGCGTTGAACGATCTTTCTTCTCTCGCTTCCTTCCTTGCACTTCAAAGGATTCTTCAACCTTCTCTTGTTCCGGGAAGATGAAAGGCGGCTAAAGAAATATTATTTAGGTCTGACTCTATTCAGAAATATGGATCCAATTTTCTTGCCTCTTTTCCTTATTTGTAGAGGAGGGGAGATATGGAAGTGTTCCAAAAATCAAACCAAATCAAGACTTTTATTTTCAAAAAATTCTGTGTCTCGATTGATCGGTTGATATGTCTATATCGACCGAGCGCCTTCAGCTTCCGAGTATGGGTTTCTCTGCCTTGCTCGGTCGATCGAGATGAAAGCTTCCGATCGATCGAGCTTTCTTTACATTTTCTTGCCAACTCTCTGCCTCTCTAGATCGATCGAACTGTTGATTCCGATCGATTGAGCTCTGAAATTTAATGTTGGCCAAAACTTCTGCCTTTGTCGATCGATCGACCTCCTGTTCCGATTGATCGAGAAAGTCAGAACTCAAATTCTTCATTTATTGGCTTGATTTGATCTGTTTTCTTCCTTGTAGCTCAATTCTTCCACATTTCACCTAGATTCCTGAAACAACCAAATAGATACCAAAAAACATAACATCTTCACGGAATCTACTATATATAAATTGTTGGGATATGCCCTAAGACAACTCATTAGATGATTGTTAATGACATACAATGTATTATGATTTTGTTAATGGCAATTTATTATTATATATTATTCTTGTATCTGTGTAATATGAATTAATATATAAGTTAATGTCCTTAGAATAATATTGTATTGTTCTTAGAGATTGTCCATAGTCAAGTATTATCATGAATCGGGATAATGATAATGTATTGAGACTAGTATGTTTTGATTGATGAATTGTTCATAGATATGAAATATCAAATCAACACATGGGTACATGTTAGAGAACGATGTACTGGACAGACCCACCATGAGAATGTGACATGGATAGTTATATGAACGTCATAAGCAATTCTCATAGTGATAATAATGTATGTAATCCTTACGACTTGAGATCATCAGAGATCCCAACATAAGGAGTTATGTATCTTGATATTGTCAAACGTTACATGTAACAGGGTAAACTATAAAGATAACTATCGGATACACTACGAATTATGTAGAGGGATGTTGATTGATCGAGAAAGGATTTGTCCCTCCTATATAACAGAAGAAGTGTTTGGGACCTTGCTCAAGTGAGACTAAAATGCATGGCCATGCTCGAATGAGTCGATATATGATATCGAGCTTATTCGTTTATTCTAGTTCTACTTAGGGATCAAAAAATAAAGATTGAATATACGAGTATGACTATTCCATGACTCGTGTTCAATCTAAACACATTGGACAAAGGGATTAAGTTACATGGTTAATATTATCACAAGTTCTTAGATTATGTCGAGTCAATGACATTCTTGTAATTTGGGTAGCCTTGATGTGTTGCTAGATACCGCTCATTGCTTGTGACATAAAATGAGATTTTATGTCACTGCCAACATTGCAAGATCTTAACGGGTCGCACAAAAGATTAAATCGATAAGGGGAATTAAATTCATTGGATGAATTAATTAATTAAGAAGAGTCTTAATTACATAATTATAAGGATTTAATTAAATCATGGGTTTGGTCCCATGAGGCTTTAAGAAAGTCTTGAACATTTAATTAAATCATATAATTAATGTTGCAAGTGGATGATAATAATTATTCCATTGAAAAGAAATAACCTAGCCTCCTCCTTAAAAGCTCTCTCGGGTGCCACCTTTCCGTAAGAAGCATCACGCCGCCGCCCGCCGTGATCTTCAAGGTTTCTGGCCATCTTCTTTATGGTTTTGAACCGTGAGCTTTGCTTCATTCAAGAATAAGTCTAGCAACTTGTTCTTGAACGTCCCTTGTTCGATTTGATCGTGTGGATACCTTAGAGGCAAGATCTTGGAGGTTTTGCTCGTGACTCGTGGTTTGGCATCACTTAAGCATCAAACACGCTACAAGGGTAAGACTCATTTACATTCCGATATGAATACTTTGTATAGGTCCTCGGTTAGGAATCCAGAATTTTATTTCCGCTGCGTAATTGCATGTTGGATTCCTTTCAGTGGCATCAGAGCCAGATTCAAAGCTTATATTGGAATTATGTGGTTAATTGTTTAATCATATTTAGAATTATATTGCATGCTTTGGAACCTTATATAATCATATATGATATGAGTAAATCGAGTTTGTGAAAATCATCATAAATTATATATGATATAATTGACAATTTATGTAAACGATACACGAAGGCGAAAAGCCGAGCCCAAGGCTCTTGATGGTTCGGCCATCACCAAGCATGACTCACGGCCGCCGCATGCCAACTAGGGTTCGGACCCTTTGCTCAAGCATGGGCCAAGCCGCCGCACCAACTAGGGTTTCGAACCCTTTTGGCTCGATTAAAAGCATGGCGGCGCTTGGAGGTTCGGACCATGGTTCAGGGAAACATGCGGGTTGGCGGCTACCTCCACGTGAGAGCTAGGGTTTTCGAACCCCTTGGCTCGAGATGGTCGAGCCGCCACCGTCGTGAATCATGCATGGAAAGGCCAAGAATTATGACAAGGTTTCAAACCTTGTGGCTCAAGACGGCTAGGGTTTCGAACCCTAGCGGCCGCCGCATGGCTCACACGGGCTTGGACCGTGACTTGGGCTAGGGTTTCGAACCCTAAGCTCATGCATGGTCCAGCCGTGTGGTTAGGGTCTTTGAACCCTTTTGGTCCATGGCTTGTGACGCAACGAGTCTCCGTGGCATGTGATGTCACGAGCGTACGATAATTTTCCAAAATTTTATTTTACAGTTTTAATTAGAATTAAATTTTAAAATGTTTAGAATTTAATTAATTAAATGTTATAGCATGTTTATGTGTTGTTTGAGCATGGTGCATGGTTATAGCCCTATGACCTATTAGATAGGATTTGTGAATAATTGTAATTTTAATACGGCCTGCGTGTCGTGCCTTCTCTATTTTTCCTAAATGTTATCCCTCCCCTATGTTCCCCTCGAATGTGACTCGAGGAATTCTCTATATCTTGTAAATGTTATATAGTATAGTTTATTTCATTGATGGAGATCAACGAAGACGGACCATGGTGCCGAGGTGAGGAGGCCATTCACAAAAGGGAGCCATAGAGGTGCTTAGAGAAGTAACCTTAGGTGGACTTTTAGGATTTTCTCATTGGCTTGAGAAAATCGCTAGTAGGGGCTATAACCATGTCACGTTTAAATTTATGTTGATGTATGCGATGCATGTTTTATCTTATGATGTTTTATATTGATGATTGTTATACATATATGTAGATATGTATATGCGTATATGTACCAGACATATTTTAAATTATCAATAATAAAATCATGAGATCAATAAATCCCTCTAACATATTAAGTTTTAATCTGCCTTCCAAAATTAAAAGTACTCGTCAAGACTTCGATTGAACATGTGTGGGTTTGCCAAAGCAAAGCACCGTGACAATCTTGGTAAGGCGCGAAAGGATAAAAGTGATATCCGTTTTACTTTAAATTGGATACGACTTAACTAGGATAACTCAATAGGATTGGGAACCTAGAGGCATGGGGTTGGATAATAATTCATTAGATGAATTTGAACAAGGTGTTGTTCGTCCAACCATCCAAGAATTACATGTGATGTAATTGACAAAGTGTTGTCTACCTAAATAACCGAGTCTTGGGTGATTAGCCAAACCTAACTCAGGATTAGGTGAAATATGGATCTTGGCCCACTAAGGTTTCGATGGTTGATAATTTTAAAACAAATAGTGGGAGTGTCATTTAATATAAGACCTTATTAAATGATTAAAATCATAAACTTATTTTGCATATTTATATTGTAGATATCCATGGCATCAAACAATGTTACAAGCACACTTTCATTGCGATCGGTCCTTGAGAAGGACAAATTAAATGGGACGAATTTCCTAGATTGGTATAGGAATCTGAGGATTGTCCTCAAACAAGAGAAAAAGCAGTCATTGAGGAACCCTTACCTGCTGAGGAACCTCCCATTACGGCCGCGAGAGCCGATAAGGATGCTTACAAGAAGCATCAAAATGACGCACTTGATGTTGGTTGTTTAATGCTTGAAACTATGAACTCTGAGCTTCAGAAGCAACATGAGGAAATGGATGCGTTCAATATGATTGAACATCTAAAGCAACTTTACCAACAACAAGCTAGACAAGAGAGCTATGACGTCTCTAAAGCGTTGTTTCAGTGCAGAATGGTAGAAGGAACCCTTGTTGGATCTCATGTACTCAAGATGATTGGATACACAGAGAATCTTGAGAAACTAGGTTTTCCGTTGGACCAAGAACGCTTTTAGTCTAGGTAATCCTTGCAGTTTTGCAGTAGTGACCAGCAGTGAAAACATAGATACATCTCCTTACTTAGTTGCTACTATATTCATTTTTGTCTTTTGAGGTTGGGAACCATTTCACTAACTCTTCTTTATCCTTGAACTCTTCCTATCGACAAGAAGAACACGTTTCTCCTTTTGAATCAAGGACTCATGAGTTTCCAACATTTTGACTATAAGATCAAATCTACAGGAGATATTGCCACATTCAGATTTTTCAATTTCTCAACCAGAGATATTTTTCTTACACCATGCTCATAGACCGAAGCCCCATCTTGCATGTGAATTGAAAATAGCTCTTTTGAAACAGTGAGTCTCAGTAATCGCGTCCGTTCACCAAGCAACATCTGTAGGTGTTGGAAAATATCAGCAATGTGAGCGAGTTTCTCACATCTATGTTGAAACTGATTGGTGACATTGATGCTATCATATAGCACATAGCCGAGAGATCATCGTCCCACCACTTCTCAAGTGTGGCGATCTCTTAATGAGATGAACCGGGAGACACTTCAACAGTAGGCTCCCACCAAGGGTATATAGTAACTTTTTAGAAGCAAGCATTATTTTAAAAATTAATAGCCAATCAGAATAATTTGGTGGTTAATTTGTTTATATCGAGACTTGATGCAATCAGATTCACGACAATCACAATACTGAGAATAAACAAAAAATACAAGCAAAACGTTTGATTAGCAATTAATCCAAAAATCATGGACTTTAGTTATTAATGCTCCCACTAAATTTTTCGAATTCATCACCATCATGACAAATGAACGGAAAATCATATTTTGTGAGTATGCTTGGAGTCCAACTAGCTCCTGATAGCGCCGGACGTGGGCCCACCAGCCTCATGATACCAAAGGTAGATCACAATTGCATCATATGCAACCCCCAACATATATGTCTCGCGACTGGCATAACCCTACATGAGCAGGACGATTATGCCTTCCCATACCAGATGCCCCCCACGTGGGTGAGTAAGGCAATATGACACAAGTAGCGTCTCACGGCTTAACTGTTGATGGAGACAGGAAGTGACAAACCCTTTTGAGCTCCCCTTATCAATTTGATATTAAAAGTTTTGAATCATATTCAAAAGAAGGTTTTAATTTATTTTAAAATCTCATCAAGTCCTCGTTTGTTTGTTTGCCTGATTCATGCAACTATGTTTTATTCATGCAACGTAAATTGAGTTAATAAAACATACAAACAAACATTGATCATATATCACATGCAGAATAAAAATAAATATGGATCATTACGACGTTTTCCTAATTGAGCCACATGAGCCAGAATGTGGATCCTAGGTCTGTCTAGCTAATGCAGGTATGCAATGCATTACATTTTTGCTTCCATTATACATGTCTTGATTCTTGGCGATCCATCTTCAATCTCGATCTCCCGCTAATTTTAATAATTTTACATTTAAATCATGCAAACAAGAGAATATGAATACAAATCCGGTGTGAGATACATCAGAAAATAGAGGGAGCGGGCTCGCAGGCCCGATAACGAAAAATCACAATTATAATGAAACAATAAAACCTAAACATTCACCTAAACACGTTGGTCAAGGCACGTAACCATCCACCATCCAATCACATCATATGTAATTGCACTAATCACATCACATGTAATTAGATCACAATAATTAATTTATTCTATCGTTTCCTACGAATCGCATCATTAATTGAAAATAAAATTAACAAATTAAATTAAATAATTTTATTTAATTTCTAATTAATTGGTAAAATCAATATTTTACCTTTCATTATCATATTAATCAAAAATAGAATTAATAAATTAATGAAACACTTTCAGTTAATTTCTAATTAAATTTCAACTAATTGGTAAAATCTCCATTTTACCTTATAATCATGATATTAATCGAAAATAAAATTAACAAACTAAATGAAATATTTTCATTCAATTTCTAATTGATTAAATTTTCAGTTATTTGGTAAAATCACTATTTTACCTATAAATCATAATATTAATCAAAAATAAAATTAACAAACTAAATGAAACATTTTCATTCAATTTTTAATTAATTAAAATTTTCAACTAATTGTAAAATCTCTATTTTACACTTAATAAATTAAAAATCATATTTTTAATTAATTTAGTTTATGATTTATTGTTTCAAAAATTAATGTCCGGATAAAACATTTAAAACGACCCAAAATAAATTTATGGACTCCAAGCCCATTTGGGTCCAAAATTAAATTTCTTTTAAACAAATTTAAAAGAATTTTTCAACTTGTCCCAAAACTTCTTAAAATTTGAAATTGGCCCCAATAAAAAAAACCTAGCACTATTCATCATCATCCTCTCGTCGTTTTCTCGCCGGACGAAAATGACGCACACAATGAGCCATGTCGCGGAAGTCACGCAATTCCAGAATGGTGGCGGAACTTTTTCGTCGCCCAGATTCGCGTTTGAGGACTGCGTGCGGAACCTTTACTTCTCATAGCCACAGAAATCGTTACGATTGTGGGCTGCGCGATGGTACAGAGCTTGGAGCAAACAATTCCGCGACGCGCTGCGGCGGAGAACAGTTCTCCGACGTGTGGGCCGCCGCCGGCCTCCTCCACGAGTGACGTCAGATTTTGGTTTTCCGGTGAGTGGATTTTGGGTCGCGATTAAAACTCTTTTTAACCAATTTTTATATTTTTTCGGACCATATATTTTCTGAAATATGAACACGATTAGCATCAATTGGAAACGATCTAAAAATAAATTATCAAATACCTGAATCAAATCACAACCTGGCTCTGATACCATTGTTGGGTTTCCGTAACCCGGGGTCAGATCCAAACGCAGCGGAATTGTGATACCCGGAGATTAATGATGTTAATCCCGGCGTGGTAATAATCCTTAATGGATTTTATTGTGGCATTTGTGTTTAACTGCGGTTTCGGGGCTCCCAGGGATTTTAAATCCTGTTTTTGGAGTCGTTGGATGGATGATATTGCATTCTCATCGTGGCGATAACCTTGGAATTTGGTCTTCGGTGGGACTTTGGGTCCGGAGTACATTGTACTGGGGCTAGTGATGGAATTTGTTGTTGGAGAGAGAGTTTTGATAACAAATGATTTTTAATAAATCATGATGTATTTGTGGAGGTATTGATATTTTGGAGCATTTTTGCTATATATACCAGATGGACTCGGGATTCCGTCATTTTCCTCCGGAATCATCTCTCTCTCTCATCGCTCTCTCCCCCTTTACCCCCAAAACCCTTCCCCTCTTTCCCCTTCAATGGAAATCGTTGAGAACGTGATTTAGGGGCTAGATTTCTTGAAGTAAAGCTGGTAATCTCTTTCTCCTCTCTTGCAGCTTTGATTTGATAGTAATTTTGTTGGATTTGGTTGAGTTTTGGGTTTGATTTGTGTTAGGATCGGAGGCGGGTTTAGAAGGGGGGGTTGAATAAACACTGCCCTCAAATTTTGATCTTCGACTGATTACTGCAAACTGTTAAGTGATACAGTAGCTTCTCAATCAAATAAGCAAGTCAGCAGACACTAAGTGAAGTGCGGAAAACGTCTGCTGCACTTGTGAGTTAACTAAAGTAAACAATAAAAAGCAAGTAAAGAACACAGAGATTGTTTCTGGAAGTTCGAAGGACAACGCTTCTACGTCTCCCCTTCTTCCTTTGCAGGAAGGATACACTAGAAGACTTTGGTTTACACTTTACAGTATACAACCTCCTTAGGCTTTCACACAGCTTAGCCTAAACTCCTAGCAACACAATGTATAAGATTTGTTTACAAAGTAAACTATCTAACACTCCTTTGAATGACTATTACACTTGTAAGCTTTGAGTGTTCTTGAACGATCTTTGAGCAGTACACCAGTTTAACTTGATCTTTGATATACCAGTAGGTGTTCCTTGCTCTAGCTGAATCTTCAGATAATTAAGACTTGATAAATTTCTCTGTTTGAATGTATAGAATAATCGATTGTCAGTGGATTCAACTCACTCTCTTCATTCATTCAGCATCTGTATTTATAGACTTTATTTCCAACGGTAAACTTTCTTGGTATGGAAGGTTCAGCGTAGAATCTGTTATCTTCTCCATTTTATCTTCCTTCCATTTTTGTTCAGCAACGACTCTTACAATCTGACGGAATTGGTGGCGATGATTTCGTAGTGCTCGTCGCTCTGTTGTACCTTTGTCAGACGGAATTGTACTTACTTTGTTTTGTCTCTTCAATCCGCTGCTGGATTCACTTCAACTGGTCTTGTAACTTCAGTATCCAGTCGTACTTTTTAGCTCAGTAGATGTTGGTTAGACTTGATGAAAGACTTCATGCAGTAGATGTCTTTATCCGGTGGAAGTCTTTATCCAGTGGAGTAATAATACAGTGGATGTCTATTCCAGTAGATGTCTTTATCCAGTGAGTATCTCAGTCTGGTAGATGTCTGTATCCAGTAGGTGTCTTCATCCGGTAGGTGTCTTTATCCGGTAAATGTCTTCATCCGGTAGATGTCTTCATCCAGTAGGTGTCTTCATCCGGTAGGTGTCTTCATCCGGTAGATGTCTTCACCCGGTAGATGTTTGTAATCACCAAAACTTAGAAATCGTTTCTCAACAATTTCCCCCTTTTTGGTGATGACAAAACTAAGCAATAACGATCTCATACTCGAATAGTTTAAACGGTGAATCCTGAAAAGACTTGAAGACATAATGGAAAGGAAATTTTCATTTGTTATAAGTAGATTACAAGTTGTAATCAAACTGGACAATTGAGAGAGATTCATCTTCATTTAAGATGAATTCTTATAACTGGATTTAACCTAATACAAATCTAGTTCTACAAAATATAGCTGATACATGACAAATTTTAAACAAACAGTGTAGACCGGAGAGCTTCGATCCATCTTGTTTCAGAGAGGGAGAACTTCGATAGGGGAGAGTCAAATGTATATTCATCAGGCCTCCATGGTTCATGGATTCACCTATGAAAATACTCTATCTCTGTTTTCCCCCTTTTTGTCATCAGCACCCAGATAACTCATGATAGTAGTTCCTGACTGATGAGGAGCATCAGAACAGGATCCAAACACTGAAGCTTAACGGCGCTGGGTTAGATAAGTAATCAACACATGAGGGGTTGTTTTTGATAAGTAATAAACCCATGAAAATGAATAAGTGCGTAGATGAAACTAAGGAATTTTCAAGGAGTTGAAAATAATCATGATGAGTGACTGTGTGGTATAAACACAAAAAATGAAGCATCTATTTATAGAAGAATGCAATTAATTGAACACAATAATGATGCGACGATACATATGGAAAAGTCAAATGAAAACAGTAAAACGGTAAGAGTAATTAATAAGGGTTCAGAAAGTGATACTATTTGTGCCCGAACCAATGTCTGGAATAGTCACGCTGTTCCATAGACGGTTGGCGCGGACTTCGAGACCTTGGCTGGGAAGCAGGTCTGGAGTGATGTCCACCTTCAGAGGCAGCAGGTGTGCGCTGAGCTGGACCTGATTCTCTTTGCGGTGGGGGAGCAGATGTAGTAGACTTGGACTGGTATTGGATAGGCTTTGGAAAGCCAGCACTCAAATCCTGAAGCTGTGAGGCAAAGGCCTCCTGCATAGTAGCTAGCTGCTCAGACAAGTGCTTCTTAGTGTCTTCAATTTTCTCCTCCAAGGCCAGTGTAGATGCAGCATGGAGAGAGTCATTCAGCTACTTCAGCTGGAGATTAGTTTGTGCTATCCTTGAAAATACATCGGCAAAGGCATCAAGAACGAATTGATGATTTCTGTTAACAGCAGTTTGAAGTCTGTCTAGATCTCGATTTATATGCCCAAACTGATGATCTGTATGAAGCTGATGACTATCAATAGCATTGCTGGCATTGCGTTCTTCAGACTTGAGTTTATTGATCTCACTAGTCAGCCAGGAGATCAATGTTGTCATATGGCCAAGCAGTACTGTGAGAGCAGAAGGGCCTTCGATCGACAAAGGATCAGCAAAATCAAAAAAATCAGCAGAAGGTTCATTTCCTACTGATTGCTCCAATGCCTCAGGCGGAGTGGCTGCAGGTGCAGGATGCGAGCCAGTAGGAGCAAGTTGAGGGCTGGTGTGAGCATCAACTGTAGTTGAGGACACGCAGCGTCCAGGGGAGGTAGCAGCTGGATGAATTTTTGAGGTTGAGGGGTTAAGTTTAGAGGTTGTTGGGTGAGCAGGGGGTTCAACTTGTGGGGAGAGTTGGGTTTCACGGTGAGGTGGAGGGACAAGGGGTTCAACTTGTGGTGAGAGTTGGATTTCAGGGTGAGTTGGAGAAGGGATTGATATGGATGGGGTAACCGGGGTAATTACCTTGTGAATGACACTGTCAACGTCTATGGAATCAATGTCCATATCCGGTTGAGGTGAGGCATCATCCAAAGTGGGTTCACCTGTGGAAACCATTTCCACAACACTTGGAATAGGAGGGATGGTAGGAGCTTAGCATGAGACAGTCAGAGCAGAGTCATCAGCCACCATTGTTCAACTTGAGGAACCAACACTGCAGCACTAGGAACATCAGGGATGGTTGGGACTAAGCTCAAGTCAGTAGGAGCGGAGTCATCATCACCTGGTACAGTTGAGCATGAGTGCAGACCAGTACTGATTCTTAAGTCATGTAGAGCAGTCTCTGCCAGTTCAAGCTTGGGACCAAGAGCATTTAGCACAGCTCGGTCATGATTGGCAGTCCCAGCTGTAGCATTGAATTCATTCTGCCGGGATATGACTAGGGTCTGGAGTTCACCCACATAGATCATTAGGCGGAACACATCCTAGAGCTGGAGAGCTTTCTGTACGTCTTGTGCTTGGAGGAAGGCCATCACTTGATTCTCATCGTGCCTCGCCTGTTCCAGAACTGGAAGAATATCATCAAAACGAATTTTCACACGTGCTTGCACCCATCTATCAAATACTTCAAGTTGAGGCTGTATGTTTGCCTCGACTGTGCTCATGACTAATTCAATCTCATATGCCACTGGAGTGGATAATGGGGTCATTGATTCTTTCCCCTTTCCATTGGCGGTGGTCTTGGGATGGCAATATGGGCAAAGGGATTTGGGTGTTCTGAAAGAAATTGAGCCTGGTTGTTGAAGGGTACTGGGGTTGGTTGATGGGTTGGCTGCAGCAGAGGTTGGGTTAAATGGGATCATAGCCAGCAGAGCAACTGAGCTCACTGGTTCTACTTCCAACGTAGGGATCACAGCCTCAGACACGGCTGCTGATACTTTCATCTTGGCTGCAGCTGGTCCTCCTCTTTTTGTTCTCGGCCTTTTAGCAGGCGGAATAGGTGAAGTTTCATCAGATTCTGATACTGTATGCTCCGAGTCACTGACTACCCGAGGTTGTCTCCTCTTGACTGCTGCTGGTGTGCTGGTCTTAGTCTCTCCACCGACTCATTTCTTGTTGATCTCTAGATATCTGGCATTTATGAGTCGCCCTGGGTGGAGAGAAGAGGAACCTCCGGTCTGAATATTTTTGCTCTCAAAGATACGACTTAGAGGGAGAGCAAATCCAGATTGACCTTTTCTGGAGATCACTAAGTTTGATAGCACTTGAAACAAAATTACTGACCAGTTAACTTCAACGTTATTTACGATTGCACTCATCAGTGCAAATTCTCCGGTGTGATGACGTCGAAAGAGCCAGCTTTGCATAGCAGCCCTTTGGATATTACATCTGCCAGTTGGCGAAAGTGGCTCTTAATCAATATCTTCTTGAAGGGCGGTTTGTGAAGACGCTCACTTGAGTCAGAAAAGCCCATTCTCATCGCCTCTAGGATTGGCACATATACAGAGAAGGCATTTGTTATCCCAGACATTGGAAGACACATCTGAGTTGCAAAGTCTTCCAGAGTAATAGTGATATGTTTTCCAGTGATAGAGGACACAACAGCTTCGCCAACTATCCTGGCATTGGCGAAGAACTCCTGAATAGTCTTCGGGTATAAAGTAGGCGTTTGGCTTAAAAACACCAGTAAGCCAGAGGTGTCCAACTTTTGGAATACTGCTTTCATGGCTTCGTCGTCTGACGAATAAATGGAGTGAAAATCCACATGAATATCGTTGGTGAGAAAACTCGGCTGCGTTGTCTTTGACATGTTGAATGACTTCTGAAAGTTTGAAAATCCTGTGAGATAGAGAGAAAAATTCTTTTCATATCATAAGCTTCGCCTGTCCTATAGCCCCTTTGTTTGGTAGGCAATAGCTACAGGGTCTCAATCAGAACAAAATCTACCGCTCACTTATTTATGATACCCCTAATGGCAACATTGACTACCGAGTAAGAAAGACGCTTTTTTGCTTCGTTTCAGGCGTTTGTTCTTCATCAAATCAGGTTAGTCAGAAGTGTTTAAGGAAGTAAACTGATTTTACGGAGAAGAAGGCGGTTAAAAGATAATGGGTAGAGGTAACGTCGTACTGTAGATGAACGGACACATGTGTACGTGGCGTTCATCTAAACCATTTAAAAAATAAATTTTCAGAAGCAGTGGGTCTGAAAAGGGCGGGATTTGAATAAATTAAAAGAAAGAAAATAAATAATTTGAATTCCGACGTCCCAGCTGGTTGCTAAAAAGGGAAGGTATAAGTCAGCAAGGCTTATATGGCAACATCCACTGATATGTAGACATCTACTGGTATAGTAGCATCCACTGCAGTGGACCATTGTGTTACCAGCCAGGCATCAGTATAGGAAATTTTTTACCAAAATCCCCCTGAAAGTATGCAGTAACATACAAACAATTCCCCCTGAATTTAATAACAGTAAATAAATACGAATTAAGAGGAAATATCAATTAATCCAAGGATATTCCGGAAGTAAGAGAATTTTGCATCCGGTAGGGGCTTGGTAAAAATATCTGCTGCTTGCTGCTCAGTAGATATGTACTCCAGTCGAATCTCCTTCTTCATTACGTGGTCTCTGATGAAGTGATGACGTATGTCGATATGCTTTGTTCGAGAGTGGAGCACTGGATTGTAAGTAATGGCTATGACAGATGTATTGTCACAGAAGATTGGAGCTTCAGTTGACTCAATGCCATAATCTCTGAATTGTTGTTGAATCCAGAGCAGCTGAGTACATCAACTTCCAGCAGCAAGGTATTCTGCTTCAGCTGTAGAAGTAGCAATGGAAGTTTGCTTCTTGCATCCCCATGAAATAAGTCTATCTCCTAAAAACTGACAGTACCCACTGGTACTCTTCCTGTCAATTTTGCATCCAGCATAGTCTGCATCTGAGTATCCGATAAGATTGAAAGTGGAGTCCTTTGGATACCATAGACCGACATTCTCAGTCCCTTTTAAGTACTTCAGAATGCGTTTAGTTGCTGTGAAATGAGATTGCTTGGGATTGGCTTGAAATCTAGCACAGATGCAAACTGCAAACATGATGTCAGGTCTACTGGCTGTTAAGTAGAGTAATGAACCAATGATACCGCAATACATTTTCTCATCTACTGGTATTCCAGATTCATCCAAATCCAGCTTTGCAGATGAGCTCATAGGTGTAGCAGCAGCTGAGCTGGTATTCATCCCATACTTCTTCAGAAGCTCTTTGGTATACTTGGATTGATTTATCAGAATTCCCTCACTGGATTGTTTGACTTGCAATCCTAGGAAAAACGATAGTTCTCCCATCATACTCATTTCAAATTGGTCCTGCATTATCTTTGAAAATCTTTCACATAATCTTGGCTTAGTACTGCCAAAAATGATGTCATCAACATATATCTGTACTAGCAGAGTATGGTCACCCTTCGTAAATTTGAATAAAGTTTTATCCACAGTGCCAATGTTGAAGTCGTGTTCAATCAAGTATTTTGACAGCGTTTCATACCATGCACGGGGAGTTTGCTTCAGACCATACAATGCTTTGTTCAGATGATAAACATAAGAGGGTTGCAGATGGCTTTCAAATCCAGGGGGTTGTTCAACATAAACTTCTTCCTGGAGATTACTGTTAAGAAAAGCACTCTTAACGTCCATCTGATAGACTTTGAAGTCCTTAAATGCAGCAAAGGCAAGAAATATGTGAATGGCTTCTAATCGGGCTACAGGGGCAAAGGTTTCATCAAAATCAATGCCTTCTTCCTGCCTGTATCCCTGTGCAACTAATCTTGCTTTATTCCTGATTACTGCACCATTCTCATCTAACTTGTTTCTAAAAACCGGTTTAGTGCCAATTAGTGTGTGATGCGATGGACGTGGAACTAAATGCCAAACATTATTCCTCTGAAATTGATTCAGCTCTTCCTACATTGCTTCTACCCAGCTAGGATCAAGGATAGCTTCATCAATCTTCTTAGGTTCTATGTGAGAAATGAATGTTGTATGAAGGAATTCATTGATCATATGTCCTCTGGTACGCAGAGGAGCAAGAGGGTTACCGATGACCTTCCCGGGTGGATGATCCTTCTTCCACCTGAGCGGAGGTCCAAGGGGATTGACTTCTTCAGTTGTAGTGATTTTGGATGGTTGCTCAGGAGAATTGGCTGGTTCATTGTGTGCATTGTCTCCATCCACTGCAGTAGGAATCAGCCTGGTTCCAGTGTCAGTAGGTTCCAGTTCCTGTTGATCAGCAGGTTCGTCTGCCTGTGCTTCTGGAACTTCTGGTTCTAAGCTGCAGTCAATCCTTCTATTTGGCTCTTCTTCTTCATCACTTGGATCATCAATGACTGTGTTTTCCAGTCGATTGCTCAAATTGTTGATTCGTAAGTCGTTTTCAGTGCTGTCTGCAGACTCATCAAATTTAACATGAATGGATTCTTCTACAATAAGAGTCATGTTGTTGAACACTCTGAAAGCTTTACTAACAGTAGAATAGCCAAGAAATATTCCAGCATCATATTTAGCATCAAAAGCGGTGAGTTGAGTTTTTCCATTGTTGTGAATAAAGTATTTGCAATCAAACACATGAAAATAAGAAATATTTGGCTTACTGCCATTCCAGATCTCATATGGAGTTTTGTCTGCTCGTTTATTAATCATTGATCTGTTTTGCGTATAACAAGCTGTGTTGACTGCTTCTGCCCAAAACCTTTGCGATATATTGGATTCTGCTAGCATAGTTCGCGCAGCTTCTTTCAAAGTGCGGTTCCTACTCTCAGCAGCTCCGTTTTGCTGTGGTGTTCTTGCAGCATAGTATTTGTTTTTGATACCTAGGTCATCTAGATATGATTCGAGTGATTTATTGGTAAATTCTGTACCTTTGTCACTGCGAATTCTATCTATCCCATATGATTTCTCATTTTGTAGTCTCTTGAGTAGCTTGATCAGCTTTGGAGTAGCCTGATCTTTACCACTCAGAAATAAGACCCACGTAAAGCGAGAATAATCATCTATCAACACTAGAGTGTACTTCATTCCCCCTAGACTTGTTACTGGTATAGGACCAAAAAGATCCATGTGCAGCAACTCTAGGCACCGAGAAGGAGATTTACTCCCTTTGTTCTTAAAGGTGGATCTGATTTGCTTACCCAATTGGCAGGCTGAACAGATCTTATCTTTTGAGAACTCGATTTGGGGCAGTCCAACAACCAGGTCAAGTTTACGAAGACTGGCAATAGTTTTAAAGTTTAAGTGACTCAACCGCTTGTGCCAAAGCCAATTTTTGGAGTAATTCAAAGTAGCAAAGCAAGTAGGGGAGGCAGGTTGATTAAAGTTCCAATCAATCATATAGGTGTTCTCATGCCTTTTTCCTATGATTAGAGAATTACCATCATCAGTCTTAATTGACTGATACTAATCAAATTGTAGCACAAGTTTTCTACCAGCAAAATGTCTTTGATGATAACGTTACCGTGGATAATCTTACCCTTACCCACGGTTCTACCTTTCACGTTGTCCCCAAATGTTATTTTTGGTCCTGAGATGTCAACCAGTTCGGACAGCAGGGTAGCATTCCTTGTCATATGTCTAGAGCACCCACTGTCCAGAAACCACTCTGAGCTTCGAACTTGCTGGACTCTAGATATCTGCAATTAAAGCAAAAATACATGATTGGTACCCAATCCTACTTGGGTCCAGGCAGGATTAGTCCTTTCGGAACCCACACTTGTATGACCCTGAGTGGCTTAGGTCGGTGTGTGTTCTGAAATGTGTGTGTATTAAACAATGATGGTGATGGTCTAGAACGTGTAGTGTGATAATATGTGTATGCATGTGCTTTTGGTTTGTAGTTCCTGTTATAGAGCATATACCTCTTCTGGACAGGCTTACAGTTGTAGTACCAGTTGGGTTTAACCTCTCTAGCTGCTCGACCAGTGGGTTTAAGTTCATTTCTGAACTTTTGCCTCGGTTTAGCCTCTTTGAGTGGTTCTACATAACCGTTACCCCTGTGCTGTGCCTGTTCCTTGATGAGTGTTGCTTTAACAGGTTCTTTAACCAGTTCATAAGGGTCATATACTGTGCTAGATCTTACAAAGTTCATTGGTTGAACCTTGCTTTTTGTTAGACACAGTTGAGGTTCGTTACCAGATGAACTGCCGTCATTGCTATTATAGCCTATGCCGGTTAAATCACCAGCAAGCCTTATAGACTCAAGCATTTCATCCTTTCTGGTAGTAGACGCATTCCAAGTGCTAACCAGTTTGCTAAGTTTCTGGTAAGCACACTTGGCTTCATCTCTTTCTTTCATTAGGAGACTGGCTGTTTCCCTTAAGCAGTTCAACTCCCTCAATTGTTCACAATCAAGTTTGTTTTTATGCGTTTCAGTTGGGATTGAGTGCTCAGTCTTATAGTTTTCAAAGGATTCATATAACGTCCGATACTCATTGATCATGTCCTGCAATGCATTGGTAAGTTCACTATGTGTAAATTCAAATAGGTTAGACTCGTGTACCTCAATCTCATCATTTTCCATTAAGCAGTGGACTTCTTCATCTTCACTCTCGCTTGATGAGCTCGTTGATTCTTCTGACTCTGACTCAGAATCAGCCCATTTGCTCTTGCTTTCTTCATCCATCAACACTTTTTGATCTCTGTCCCTTCTGGATGATCTTCTGGTTTCCTTGGATTTTCTGTAATCCTTGGTTCCTCTTTTGTGATCATCCTTCTTGGGTTTAGGACAGTCTGCAATGAAGTGTCCCGGTTTGAGACAGTTGAAGCACACTCGCTCTTCTTCTTCTGACTTTCCCTTGGAACTCTGCCTTCGAGGATATGATTGATAAGATTTCTGGTTCTTCTTCATGAATTTCCCAAACTTCCTCACGAACATTGCCATAGCATCATTACATATCTTTTCTGGAGTCATCTCTGTAGAAGTAGGCAGGGACTCCGATGCAGTGAGAGCTTTGGTTGGTTGACTGGTACTGGGTTCATCTTCCACCCGGATACCTAATTCAAATTCATAAGCTTTTAAGTCAGCCAATAGATCATGTAGATCTATCTTGTTTATGTCCTTCGACTCTCTCATTGCAATTGTCTTGACATCCCATTCTCTTGGGAGACCTCTCATCACCTTGAGAATGACTTCTCTGTTGGGTAACTCCTTGCCCAGACTGCTAAGTTCATTTATTATACCAGTCACTCTCTCATCATATTCGTTGAGAGTCTCTCCATTTGTCATCTTGATGTGCTCAAACTTCTGTAATGCCATAGTGAGCTTGTTCTCTTTTGTTTGATCATTTCCTTCGCAAAGTTGAGCAATCTTCTTCCAGATGTCTTTTGCTGTGGGACACATTTTGATCTTGTTGAACATATTTTTGTCCAAAGTTTTGAACAAAATGTCCTTTGCAACATTGTCCAGATTGGCCTTCTTTTTTTCTTCATTTGACCACTGAGATCTTTCCTGCTCTACCATCTGTGGTTCACCACTTGTGATAGAGGCAGCTGTATTGATTTTCATAATCTTCATGGGTCCATCAGTAATCACGTACCACATATCATCATCTTGAGCACTTAGATGTGCTTGCATACGGATTCTCCAGTCATCATACTCAACCTTCTTGAACATAGGGATCTTGCTGAATGATGTCATTTGAACTTTAATGTATCTCAAGATTGAGAAGACCTTGCTCTGATACCACTTGTTAGGATCGGAGGCGTGTTTAGAAGGGGGGCTGAATAAACACTGCCCTCGAATTTTGATCTTCGACTGACTACTGCAAACTGTTAAGTGATGCAGTAGCTTCTCAATCAAATAAGCAAGTCAGCAGACACTAAGTAAAGTGCGGAAAACGTCTGCTGCACTTGTGAGTTAACTAAAGTAAACAATAAAAAGCAAGTAAAGAACACAGAGATTGTTTCTGGAAGTTCGAAGCACAACGCTTCTACGTCTCCCCTTCTTCCTTTGCAGGAAGGATACACTAGAAGACTTTGGTTTACACTTTACAGTATACAACCTCCTTAGGCTTTCACACAGCTTAGCCTAAACTCCTAGCAACACAATGTATATGATTTGTTTACAAAGTAAACTATCTAACACTCCTTTGAATGACTATTACACTTGTAAGCTTTGAGTGTTCTTGAACGATCTTTGAGCAGTACACCAGTTTAACTTGATCTTTGATATACCAGTAGGTGTTCCTTGCTCTAGCTGAATCTTCGGATAATTAGGACTTGATAAATTTCTCTGTTTGAATGTATAGAATAATCGATTGTCAGTGGATTCAACTCACTCTCTTCATTCATTCAGCATCTGTATTTATAGACTTTATTTCCAACGGTAAACTTTCTTGGTATGGAAGGTTCAGCGTATAATCTGTTTTCTTCTCCATTTTATCTTCCTTCCATTTTTGTTCAGCAACGGCTCTTACAATCTGACGAAATTGGTGGCGATGATTTCGTAGTGCTCGTCGCTCTGTTGTACCTTTGTCAGATGGAATTGTACTTACTTTGTTTTGTCTCTTCAATCCGCTGCTGGATTCACTTCAACTGGTCTTGTAACTTCAGTATCAAGTCGTACTTTTTAGCTCAGTAGATGTTGGTTAGACTTGATGAAAGACTTCATGCAGTAGATGTCTTTATCCGGTGGAAGTCTTTATCCAGTGGAGTAATAATACAGTGGATGTCTATTCCAGTAGATGTCTTTATCCAGTGAGTATCTCAGTCTGGTAGATGTCTATATCCAGTAGGTGTCTTCATCCGGTAGGTGTCTTCATCCGGTAGATGTCTTCATCCGGTAGATGTCTTCATCCGGTAGGTGTCTTCATCCGGTAGATGTCTTCACCCGGTAGATGTTTGTAATCACCAAAACTTAGAAATCGTTTCTCAACAATTTGGTTTGGGTGATTTTGGTGAAAATCATAAAATTTTTTGGGTTTGTTTAATTTAAGTTTAACACCCTTGTTGGAGGTCCTTGGGTGTGGATTTGTTGTGGTTTTGGGTTGGGAGGAGTTGGGGTATGGTTGGTGGAGGTTTCAAGCTCTTAAAAATGGTGTTTTTCGGATTACAGGTCGCGGCGATCGATCGCCCGTTATTGGCGATCGATCGCGCGCAAGCAGTAGCGAAACCAAAAAACAAGCGATCGATCGCTACATTCGAGCGATCAATCGCCTCACGCCAGTAAGGTCTGGCGATCGATCGCTATGTCGAGCGATCGATCGCCAAGGGGCTAGCGATCGATCTCCAGCAGGGGTTTTGTGGTTTTCTTGACATTTTCGTGGGATTTTGGATTTGCGACTTAAATGGTCGGCTTCCGGGGCAATGTTCACGTTCCAATGAGAATGCTAGACTTTTAAAATGGTTTGGTTGGAGCCTAGGTGAATTAATCATAACTCTCGGTTGAGTTTTTGGCTATCTTTTAAACGTTTTAAATGGAATATTTTTGGGTATTATGCATGCTTAGCCGGGGGGCTTTTATTTGGTAATCGTCATGTATTGACGATATGTTTGAGTGTTTGAACGTGATTGGACACGTGGTTGCATACTTATGTTTGATTATGAATTATTTGTGTGTTAGCACATAATTCATCGGATTGTGGGACTCGGGCGAGGTCGGACTCGAACTACGCAAAGTATAAGGTACGTATGACGTACAAGCATAGCCATTATAATGTTGCAACTGTAAAATGCATGGTATGTGGTAATTGCATTAAATGGACATTGAAATGCATGGTATGTAGTATTTGCAATAAATGGGTGTTGAAATGCATGGTACATGGTATTTGCCATAAAGGGATAGCGATATGCATGGTAAATGGTAATTGCGTTAAATGGATGTACATTGGGAACCATACGGTGCCGCTATTGAGCGAGCAATGATTTGGGGTGCTGTCGCCTTTGAGCGACCATCGGTCATGACGCCGCTATTGTTGAGCATGCGCGGGGTTTAGAATGCCGCTATTGTGGAGCGAGCAATGAAATGGGGACATGGAATTATTGGTTAGATATATGTGATATCTACGGTATTTTATATAATGATTTTACCATATTGTTTAGGGAACTGGCATATAGGAATGTTATTAGTTAATCTATGTGGCGATTAACTGGCTTTGGGAATTTGATGAATTTGGTTGTTTTGAGAACATGGACAATACAGGAGATCCGGGATGAGGATGATACCATCCATGGAGTATCATTTAAATTATGGCATTTATATTCTATAAATTATGAAATGCAATGTTATGATTATTGGATTGGTGGTATTGGTATGCTCACCCCGTGTGGGGGCTGTCTCTGTTGGGGCAGCTGTTACAGGTGTAGCAGCGGCTTTGGAGTTGAGCTCGGGCTGTTGATTAGAGGTACTTCAAGGATCGAGGTACCAGAGCTGGATGGATAGGCGCTCAGATCTAGAGTTGAGATCGAGTTGCGCTTGGGAGGTGGTTCTAGGATCGAAGCACCAGTAACGATATCTGGGAGTATGGTATTTTATACATTACGTACACATACGATTATTCGGTGCTCGCTTGTGAGCAGTGTATATGTGTGCATGGGTTGTATAAAAGGCAAATGTCTTTTCTTTTCATCTATATTGTGACATGCAATTAATTGGGAACTGCTACATGATATGCTAAATGGTTTAGTTGGGAAACTGGCAATGGTATGTATTGAATTAAACAGAAAAATCTTATTATCGGTATATTATGCTAAGTTAGCATATGGTTATTTTCCAATATAAATGTTACATGTACACGATCATGGGATTTACACACTAATTACGGGTTAAGGGCACGTGGGTCCTTCTATTAGTGGTATCAGAGCCAGGTTAGCTCTTTGGGGCCTTGAGGGCCTAGGAAATTGTTAATGGGAATGAGAAGCACATACTTATGCATGATGGTAGTTAGTTGTGTGGCACAATTATATTGCTTATGTGCGTTTATGATATATGTTTATCATTGGAATGTGTGGTTGCTAACCATGGTGGTTGCAGGGTCATATGAGACATGGACTATGCATTACGGTTGCATAGATATACATCGGAGTGATGATTCTAATGCTTTGCCGCTAAATGTTGAAGCGATGGTAAAATTCCGCATGTCACATTTGAAGCGACGTGCATTAAAATACACTCATGGCGATGTTTATTGCAATACGGGTTATGCATTACGGTTGCATGCATGGCGTAGCGATGTGAATACTTGCCGCTGTCATATTATAGCGATGAAGAATATTTGCCGCAAATATTTCAAAGCGAAGGATAATGCCGCTGTCATATTACTATTGTGATACCCGGGAATTATTAGTGTTAATCCCGGTGTGGTAATAATCCTTAATGGATTTTTAATTGTGGCATTTGTGTAATAATTGAGGTTTTAGGACTCCCGGGGATTTTAAATCCTGTTTTTGGAGTCGTTGGATCCAAGGGATGAGATTGTGTACTCATCGTGGTGATAACCTTGGAATTTGGTCTTTGGTGGAATTTGGGGTCCGGAGTACTTGGTACTAGGGCTGGTAATGAGAATTGAGGTTAGAGAGATGATTTTTGAAACAGATGATTTTTAATTAATCATGATATATTTGTGAAAGGATTGGTATGTTGGGGTATTTTTGCTATATATACCCGTTGGACTCGAGATTTCCGTCATTTGCACGGAATCACTTCTCTCCCTCTCCTCTCCCCTTCTGTCGAACCAACCCCTCTTTCCCCTAACCCTTATCCTTTCTCTTTGGAGAAAAATGACCGGAGGCTCGATTTAGGAGCCGGATTCTTCGAAGATAAGTTGGTAATCTCATTCTCCTTTCTTTTAGCTTCGATTTGGTAGTAGTATGGTAGATTTTGGTTGAGGTTTTGGTTGGTTATGGTTTTTGGGGGTTTTTGATAAAAATCCAAAGTTGAGTTTTTGTAGTTTTTAGGTGTTTTAAATGTTGTATTTGAGGTGTTGAGGTTGTATGGGGTGTTGGTTTGGAGTTTGGGTGTGAAAAACAACATTGAAGCTCGAAATTTTCGGAAACCCGCAGGTCGAGATCGATTGCGGCTTGGCGCCGATCGATCGCGACATGTTGCTGAATTAGGAAGGCGATGAACAGTCTCGCCGATCGATCGCGAGAGTAGGTGATCGATCGCGAGGGTCTTGGCGATCGATCGAGGAAGGCAGTGCTGCGGGCAGTTTGCATGAATGTTTCCAAAAGTGTTCTTCACAAGCTCACTGCCTCAACCCGCCTTAGCCCCTTCATATCATGCCAAAAATGTACCTACAAGGACAACCCCCAAACATGAGCATATAATAATTCATATACAACACAATATGAATGTAAGGCGTAAATGCATAAACCGTAATAAACACTTCCTGTTTTTCCCATGCATTTCAAACGCCCCCTTTTGGGTTGTCCCTGTACCATAACTCATGAGTATAATCAAATAGATTATTTAATGGTCCACACATGTCATGACATAATATCATTTCATCATCACCAATTACCAATCAACAATCCCTAGTCTGTTCATCACAATGTATTTTAATGCCCCTCGCTTTTCATATAGGCGGCATAGAATAACCTCGCTTCAATGGACATGCGGCGCTCCCACCCCTCGCTTCACATTGAGCGGCAAATATTCTTTCCTCGCCTCCTATGATAATCACGCTTAAATGTGACATGCGGCGCTCCCACCCCTCGCTTCACATTTAGCGGCACCAAATCAAATAGCGGCAAGCATTAAAATCTCAAGGGATGACCATGACTCATGGGATGTGCACCAATAACCATCTTATGCATATACAATCATCATGTATAATTCAACATGTATTTACATCCACAATGCATAATTACATATGTACTCGCATCCATAATGCATAAACAATGAGTATATTAGATACATGTACCGTTGGGTGCCCGTACGTCTTCTACGTACCTTTCCAAAAGTGGAATTTGATATGGCTTCACTTCCTTGGTTGCGTCGCCACCTGGGATGGTTCTACACAATCACACAACCCCATATTAGAAGCCAAATAATAATCAAATACCAAAAATTCGTCAAAAGAAACCATTTTCCAAAACTCTGCTGCTGGCGATCGATCGCTTAGGCGATCGATCGCCTCAAGTTTTGCTTCGCGGCGATCGATCGCGCCATACATGGTGATCGATCGCCTACCTTACGTTTTGGACACTGCCCCTCGGCGATCGATCGCGCCATTTCAGGCGATCGATCGCCTACCCTGCGATTTCGATACTGCCTGTTGGCGATCGATCGCGCCATTTCAGGCGATCGATCGGCCCATACAGACTCGCGATTTCCACCATTAATGCACACCAAAACCATCCCAAACCATACCAATACTCCGTCCACCAACCCAACAACATAAGAACACAATAACTCAACAAAATACACCTCAAGCAACACAAAAATCCAACACCCAACCAAAAATGATACCAACCCAAAATAACCCATTTTAAAACCTTACAAATCCACAACAAATCCAATCCAAACACAACAAAAGCAACAAGGAGGTATCCATACCTCTTGGGGACTCCAAATCTCCCAACAAACTCTACAAATCAAACTTTTGGAAGGATTTCTCTTCACTCCTTTGCCCAAAATCGAAAATGAAGGAGGAGAAGGGTTTTGGATGAGTTATTTGGGAAAGTAGGAAAAGTGAAGGTATATAGGGGATTGGGGGGTACAAGGTGGGTTGTTTTAAAATAAATTGCACTCCACAATTACCATGGTGCATAAAACATCCCAACATGATATTTTAAAAGCATTTACCAAAATGCATCAAAATCCCAATTAAAATCATGCTCGACCAAATAATTATCTATTATCATAAACAACCATGATAACCCTTAATTTCCCAACATGCATAACATGTATCCCGAAATGCATCCCCGGTCACGCCTACCATGTGACTAAGCATTTCAACATGATAAATAAATCCAGCACATAATTAATTATCACCATAATTAATCATATAAACATAATTAATGCCCAAATTGCATATAATTATTTCGGGGATATCACAATACTCCCCTACTTATAAGATTTCGTCCTCAAAATCGCATGCACTTACCCCGAAATGAAACTAAACATGAATAACATACCAGAAAATAGTTCCGGGTAGTGCAGCACCATATGCCGCTCCGTCTCCCACTTAGCCTCCTCGACACCCCTGCGATCCCACTGAACCTTGATCATAGGTATCACTTTGTTCCGAAGTTCGCGGTCTGCTCGATCCAGAATTCTAAAAGGCCGTTCCACATAAGACACATCGGATTCTAACTGAACTTCAGAAGGCTGCAAAACATGAGATGGATCCGGCTCATACTTCTGCATAATAGACACATGGAACACATCATGTATACCAGACAAAGAAGGTGGCAAAGCTAGTTGGTAAGCTAAGGTGCCAATGCGTTGTAAGACCTCGTAC